>OX104115.1:35727569-36198270 GCA_944474755.1 Limnoperna fortunei
CTAGAAAGGTAAATAATGTTTTTTAATTAATAATATATCTATCGAGTTTTTTTCAAAGAATTTCCAATAAAAGCAAACCATGGTATGTGCCCTGCATCAAATAACGCTTTATCAACTTCAAAAACTTAATGTAGTAATCTATCATCTGAGATCAACTTAGATCTGCTGTAGTATTTGACAGCTGTAGTTAATGACTGGTGACTGGTGATCTACCCAGTTCACATTTTGCAGCCAAATTAGAACTTTTACGATTGACATTAAGAACATAATTGCAGAATTTGTTTAGAATTTTTTCAAATGGCAATTGACCAGAGTTGGATTCTACCTCAGATCCATATTTACAAATTTGTCTGATAAGAAGTGTGTCAAATAATTTAAGTTTTATTTTTAGGTTAATGCTGTTTGAGTTTGGAATTTTTGATTTGACAGGAAAGGGTTTTCAAACGTTGGTTACACAAGTGTTCAGCTGCATTTTTCAGATAGCCATTAAAGTTGAATATGATGCCCAAATATTTTTCAACTATCTCAATCAATGTTCCATTTATATAGAACCTGAATTTGGAAAATCTTGTTTGCCCTTGATAAATACAATGACTTTAGTTTATTTATGTGAATTTTTAATTTCCGATTAGAGCAGTAGCTTTCCAAGATTGTAGACCCTTTTCTGTCTCTGATAGTAAGAGAAGGTCATCAGAGTACAAAAGACAATTGAAACATGTTGTATTTAGTTGTAATGGGTCGCATTCATCTTTGTCAAAGATTGCATCTAAATAATTGAATAGAAGAGGACCGTGTCCGTCTCCATTTCGTACACCTCTTTTTGATAAAGATGGGTGAGAGATAGAGTTATCTCTGCTAAATTCTGCGCCCCTCCCCAATACTCCATACTTTTCCAGTTACATTCAAAATTTTGTTCCTTATGTCCAATCCCACCCCTTTTTCCTTTGGCTTATTGTTTGTCAAGTTTTTCTCGTCTTGTAAATACCAAGTAGATTTGAAAGTTGCGCTTTTATGTCACAACGTTACTTTAATGTCGATTATTTTCTGCATAGAATCGGCTGTTTTAAAAAAACAATACGACATGCGTAATTACCGTTTAATTTTAGCCTAAATAGTTAGCAACACTTTAACCCCATTTTTAGCCAACTTAAATTATACTAATTGTGTAGGTAGAAAAAGCGAGACTACAGGTAATTGATTTTACCAGCTTAAATCCAACTGATAAATATTAGTCATTCTCAAGTTTACTAGAAACCTACATAATTACTGCTAAGTTATCTTAGTAAATTAAATTGATTGTTTTTTTCAAACTGAAATTACTTCAAGCTCTAACATGAAATGCTTGTTCACTACTGATTTAGCTATGCTCTTTTAAATATATATTAAACTCCGCTTATAAACAACCGCAACAACTTTACAAAATATTTATATTATTTGTTGTCTGTAATTATTTAGTGACTATTAAATAAAAAAAATAATTAGTTATATTATTTTTATTTTAACCAAACAGCTTTTAGCTTCACAAATTAACTATTAACAATTTACTATTGAAAAACAGAAATAATAAAAAAAAATGTCTACATATTAAGTTTGAGTATTTTCTTTCTTAGAAGATGTTAGGAATTATTTCTTAATACTTCAAGTAAATATTAAAGTTTTTTTCAATTCAAATAGACAAATAGCACATTGATATTACTATCGACAAAATTTAGCATGACTTCATGGCCTAATAAAATTATTATTCTAAAAATATAAATTAAAAAAATACATCTTTTTCTATGCATTATGTTCTGCCAATTGATGGTACAATTGCAATGTTGAATACTATAGCTTATATATTTTCAAGCATCATTAAACATAAAAGCAGAAATCATAAAAACACATTCACAAAATAAAAAAATGCTTGATACATTATACTTCAAACTGTTTACTAAAAAGAAGTATAATCGTAGGAAGGCGAACTCCAAAGGGGAGTCAACCTGTTTGCAATCTGTTTGTCCAAGTCAAATATACCATTATGGACTCTTTACTTTCTACTAATTTAATGTAACTTTTTATTTGAATTTTTAACACGCTATAAAACAGTTAAGAACTATCTTCATATGAGGAATAGGATAAATGGAACTATTTACAACAGCATGTTTTAGTTTAAATAGAAGTGCTATATATCTAATATCACCAGTCTCTTTTATAACCGTGAAAATACATTTAACAAATCTATATTTAACACCATTGCATAAAATGGTATAGCTGTTTCGTTTTTTTACCACTGCATAATCAATACAATCATATGATGATTTTGTATAAAGAATTATAAAATATATGTAAAAAGATATAACTAACTTTACTGATCAGGTTCTCTACAATATTTAATTTGTCATTGGACTTCTTCATATGGAAATAATTGAAATAAATTGTTTCATTATAATGTCATAGTAAAAAATCTCCTAAAGTACTCAGCAATTAAGTTTGCACATAATTCTAATGATTCTGCTCTGATCATCATTGTGGCTTGAGTAAGCATTGTTGCTCATTGGTACATGTATCTTGTAAACAAAATGAACTCTTGTCATATAACAGAAATTTACCTGTAACAAAATAAAAGGTTTTTGTCATGTCAAAATTCTATTTTTTATAGTTTTTGCAAACTTTTTATTTTAAATAATATCCATGAATAGTCTTTTATGACAGTTTTTTCTACAATATTACCTTTGTGATTTAACAGGAAAAAATGTAAATGAAATTCAAGAAGGAAACAAAGAAAAAAGAAAAATAACACTGAAGATGAAAAACTTTACAAAGAACATTTTGACGAGTCTTGTTTTAGAGTAATTCTTATTTTTATGAACATTTGAATGGAATAAATAACATTCAGCACCAAACTCTACTTGCTGTCAACATTCAGCAGCAAACCACAACTGGGTGCCAGAAGAAATATATGTACTGTAAATCGGAAGCAGAAGCACTGTTTCTAGAAAGAAAAGCAGATTGTCAAAAAAAAAAAAAAAAAAAAAAAAACCCACAAAAAATAGACAATTAATTTCTTTAGAAGGTAAAGCCAAACTGCACTGACAAATCTTTAAACATATATTTTACAGGTCTTTCTACAAAATCATCATATTATTTTGTTGATTTTGCCGTAGTAAAAAAGAAACATTTATACCATTTTATGCATATAAATCTGTTAAATGGTATTTCAGTTATAAAGGAGACTGATGATATCAGTTATATAGCACTTCCATGTAAACTATAACATGCTGTTGTAAATAGTTCTCTTTACCGTATTGTTAATATCAAATTAGTACTTAACTGTTTGTTTTTCTAGCTTGTTAAAAATCAACAATGGTTACATTAAATTTATTAGAAAGTAAAGCTTCCATAATGGTATATTTGAATTTGGACAAAACGTTTGCAGGGTTAGCTACCCTTTGGAGTTACCTCCCCTAAAAATATACTTTTTTATAGTAAACAGTTTTCTAAATGAGTCGGGGTATATTGTATCAATCATTTTTTTATATTGTGAAGGTGTTTTTTTTTAAAATTATGCTTGAAAATAGTTCAGCTATAGTATTCATCATTGCAATTGTACCATCAATTGGCAGAACATAATGCAGAGAAACAAATTTAATGTCTTTTGTATATTTTGAGAATAATGATGCTCTTAGGCCATGAATTCAAAATATCAGTCATACTTAGTTTGGTTAAATGAGGCCCAGGGTTACCAGAATAGTATGTTAAGGTGCTAAAAGTTCAAGAGTTATCGGAAACAATAGAAATGAACCTTCCAGAGATCAGTCATACTTAGATTGGTTGAATGAGGCCCAGTGCTACCATAATAGTAGATTAAGGTGTTAATATACAATTGTAGTTGTTAACAATAACCTAAGGTCTGCAATAACGACGTAATTAATCAGAATTAGAAATGTTAATCAAAGTTTTATTAGAGCGCACTGTAATGAAAATATGAGATATATCCAGCGAGGATGCAATTTGTGTATAAACATACATTTGCCTTATTGAATTACATTTTTGTTCATTACATGTTTCAGCTTTGTATTGAACATCGCAGTACGAAATGAAAGTTAAATAAAAATAGAAGCAACACAAGACACTATCGATGATAAACACGACTGCATACAGTTTGAAATTACCTTCAAGATGCTAGCGTTTTAGTTTTTTTTTGTTTTTTCATCATTCAAAATTAAACAAATGTTATTATAACTGAAATGTTAAACAAAAAATCCAAGACAGCTATTTAAATAGATATATTAGTTCTAGCGCGTCGCTGGTTCCTGGAATATTGTTCGCATTGCAACAGACACGTAAGAATGCGTGTATATCAGGACGATTAAAGTCTCTTGATGCAATTCTTCGTCATGCATTGGGTCTCAAAAATGAAGACATTTTCGTTACATTACTGCGATTACATACTCCATTGTAAATCTTGTGTTACATCTAACTGTACTTTCATATTTAGATTGTATGTGAGGCTGCTTGTATAATTGCTGTATTGTGATTTACAAACTTGTTTTGTGTAAATTGCCCTTAATACATTATTTAAAGTCGCACTGCAAACCCTACAAATATACACTATATATATTTGTACGGTATCAATTTACGATACAACGATAACGGTTGTTCACAAAACGCTTCCATATTTAGACATATCTGATAAAATATCGCTTGCAAAAAAATTCTAACACAGTATTATCAAGATTGAATGTTATCAAAAAGGATTTTTAAGAACGTAGCAAAGGAAATCGACCGAACAACAAGAGCCAAAAGCCAAGGGACAGTTACAAACCCGGATATAGGCAAACACAACACAAAAACCAAAAGTAACATTTTCTGCATAAATCCGCATTAAAATGTACGCTGATAAATTTTGACAAAAACACTAATCACTTGTACCAGGCCAGAGTTGTTTCCCCTGCATTAGTAACGTATTAAACAGTGTACGTGTATTTTGTGTTCTTGGTGTAGCATTTCGACCAAATACTGCTATCTAAACATTTTAAATATATTTTTAACAAAAAAAGAATTATTTTATTAATCTCGACATCCATTATTTAAATTTTGCAGAAAGTAATTGAAATTAATACTCTATTAGATCAGAAACAAAATTTAATCACGCCCAGTTGTTTGTGAATGTGTTGATCTGTGTCTTAAAAGCAAATTGTAATTGAAATAATGTGAAATTGCCTGTTCAATGATACAAGTAATTGCATTGCCTGTTCAATTATACAAGTAATTGCATCCAAATGCTGAATGACACACTTAACTAAACCAAAAAATATTGAGTATTTAAAAATAATGAGTTTTATCTAAAATTAAGTTAGAAAAAATTGGACGATCATGATAATGAATTTTATGATTGTCGTCTCCGCCGAATTAAAAATTCGACAATCATAATGATGAGTATTATGATTGTCGTCTCCGCTCAATGAAAAAATCGACGATCACAATGATGAGTGTTATTATAATTGTCGTCTCCGCTGAATTAAAAAGTCGACGACTTAATGATGATGCGTGTTATAGATTGTCGTCTACGCTCAATAAAAAAATCGACGAGACGATCATAATGATGAGTGTGTGATTTTCGTCTGAGCTGAAGAAAAAAAATCGGCGATCTTTATAATTATAATAAAGATTGTCGTCTCTTCTGAATAAACACGTATCGACGATCATAATAATTGGTGTAAAGATTGTCGTCTTCACACATTGACCAAAAAATCGGCGACGATAATAATGACCATTTTATATAGACATAAATAATGTCGTCGACGGGCTTACTACGGTTTTCCATACTTATCATTTAATGGCCCATTGTTGTGGTGGAGTTATTTGGCTTTTCTTTGCATCTACATATTTCAAAATATATAATTATAATCATTGATTTTTAGGATAATTTACGTCCCCTTTTTAGTAAACAATCTAATGTGGATCCGTATCATGTATCTTCCGCTGTAAATAAACATAAGCGTGTCATTTAGAGTTCATTGACCTTAATGTGATATTACTTCGGGTATTTAACCATTTAACAGCTCGATGCAAATCATCAATATTCGGCGCCAGGTTAATAAATTTGAAAATTTTAAGGTTTATCTGATTGTTTTATTAAGAAGTTAAGCAAGATATATATCGTTTTATAAAATAAATTGTTATTCTTTCATATAAAAATTGTTAACAGAAACACCAAGTGAACGCTTTAAATAACTCAAACGAAAAAAGTAAAACCGCTAATGCGTTTTTAGGTTTACATGTTAAATATAACAAAAACACAAGGGACAAAATGTGTAAGAATAAATAAGACGTAGCAGTAATGAAAAATGCAAATTTTAAATGGTCGACATTCTCCCAAGAATTTTAAAAAAAATGTAAGTATTGACAGTATGACGATTCGGTGTCACAATTCCTCTTTTTGTTATCGTTGTTAACGTAACAAATACAAACAATTTAAAATAAAGTCTTAATCTGAAAAGTTCAATCTGCGCCAAAATATAAGAAAATAACACAATAAGTAGCATGTATTCCATTTGTTCTGACTGCATTTTCATTCAATATAGCGCAATTTCACAACTGACGGTTTAAATAAACGAGTCTAAGCGAAAAGGGTAAGAATATGGTGTGCATTTATTTATTGAAAATCATAAATTTTAGTATATCGAGTTCAGTGTAACATAAATTAACGAAATAACTATTATTTGAAAAGTGTTAATCCTGATGTGACTTTTGCACCTATATAAACAAGAAAACTTATTAGGATTTCATTTATGAATCGGAAGTCTAAATCTGTGGAGTGCTAAGACATTCAGTTAGAGATATAGTTAAAAGTTGGAAAATACAGGAAATACAGAAGTATTTATAGAACTTAAGAAAGGTTGAAATATTTGTAATGAATCTATATTTTCATGACTGATAGTTGTTTGACGTCCAGCAAACAATATATTTGCTATATTCAGGACGTGATCATTATAATTATTTAATTATTAGTACAACACCCCTACCTTAATAATAAAACGCTATATCATACATTAATATGAGAATATATTCAAACCATAGGGTAATTACAACAATTACCAGTGAAACTAAATTTTATTAAATAAATTGATTACTTTTCAGAACTTAAAATTAAAATTAAATAAATAAAAAATGTATCTACAGCTTATAAACGTTCCCGAATGTGGGACACTTTCAAAAAGTCCACCGAGACATGCTTAATAGTGTATAGACTGTTACATGACACATATTCAGGTCCGGGCTCGTTATTTAAAATATATATATTTGTCGTCCAGGGATGACCAAGTCGACGCCTTGTTATAATAACTTGGTCTGTGTGACATCTATAACTTTTAAAATTATTTGCGTGTTGTTTGGGCTGGATCTCATGAAGTTTATTTAGAACTTGGAGTCCCAACAACTGTGAACTTAGTAGAAATATATTTAAAAAGTAATGGTGTAAACAATTAGAAAACGGAATATCATAGTTAAAACTAGATATCATTGAGATGGTATCCTACGTGGGATCCGCTGACCTTGAGGTCAAAGTTCAAGGTCAAAGGTCATCGAACACGGTATATGACTCATCGACTTTATACTATCTACCCACATACTAAATATTAAAAGCGTACCTCAAAAGACAAAAAAGTTATGGGTCGGAAACGATTTTTGTCGGAAGGCCAGACTGATCAATTTAGGGTGTACGCCACATAGTGGTGGGCCCTAATAAAATCATTCTTCAGTGCATCGATGCCTTCCCATCCACGACTGTGTTTCCACGGATTCCGACATGACCTGGAATCCGGAAGAACATAACCTTTTTGCAAACTGAGATTTGTAGATTTCTATATTTTTAAATGCATTTATTTTAAAGTTCAATTGTCAGAGAACAAGGCGGAAAATCTGAGCAGATAATAAATTTGCATTCGTCTAATAAAGTAACTATTGTCATCGCAAAAAGAATAGTTTGCGCCTCCGCTGTACATATAACTCAGACGGCAGACGGCGAGTTTCAACACGCTCATCGCTGCCATCATGTGCCAATATAGTTCTGGGTAAATTGGAAAAAAAGTACTCCAATTGTCTATCGAAAAACCACTCTTGGTACACGTTTATTGACGACGTTGATATGAAGTGGACACTTACTTATGAGGGATCCCAAAACTTACCCCACGTGCCAATAACATCCATCCCTCCATTTAGTTCAGAAATATCAAAATCTTGTATATCATTCCTTGTTACATTCAGTTTTTTATCAGCGAATGCAAATTATCCACTAATCCGTATTCCAAACAAACAGACTCCAACCAGACCTCTTACGTAGCGGCTGTCATCCTCCTCATGCGACTAAGTGCATACAATTTAGTCAAACTCTTAGACTCCGACGAATCTGTTCCACCGATGATTCATTTAGAAAGAGGCTATGAAAATAAAAAGGTCACCTTAGAAGAAAGTGATACAAAATTAACAAGATCAAAAATATTTCAAAAAAATTTCTAAAAGGAACAGCATATATCGAGGAGTACCATTCTTCAATATAAAGAAAAAAAGGAATAAAATTGAATTTCGTGTGTACTTACTTAGCACGCTTGCTTGCAAAATACGTTTAGCACCATTTGTGAACATTGTAAGTACATTTGAAAAAATCATAGGCTGTCCATAATCTTTCCAGAGCAACCAATGGTTGCTTTTAAAAAAACTAATAGCCTTCGCAACTAGGCAATAGGCAGAGATAGCAAAGAAAAACACATCCGTTCACAGAAGTCAGTTTGTTTTGTGGTGACAAACGCTGCAATTGTTTGAAACATATATGCAACCCTCGTCTACATTCAACATCAAAGTCACCGATAAACAGTACAAAATATTCATTACTGTTAATTGCAACAGCTTGAATGTTATTAACATTCTTGAGTGTCCCATCTGTGGCTTACAATATGTAGGCGAGTCTAAACAACGATTCCACAAACGACTGCATGGTAAAAGAAGTGACATAACTAAGAAGCAGTTTCTGTCCGTGAGCAAACACTTTAGACTGCAAGACACCACTCCAAAGGATATTGATCACATGAAAATTCTCATTATCGAGCAGAACTGCAAGTAGCGAAACTCTGAACTGTACATCCCAACGGAATTAACAATAAATATCTTTCTTTACTTTCAGAAAGTTCAAGATTAGATGGTTCAAACAACTGTACTTTATAAAATCACAGAAATAATTGAAACATCTCCGAAGTATCTTCAGAACATGGAATTATTTCATTTATATTTCGAAAACAACGCTTAATGTAATTTGTTGTTTAATTTCTATTCCTATGCTCTTTACCAAATGCAAATCACTAGTATAAATTAAAAGCTTATATAACCACATTAAATAAATTTTACGAAATGGAATGAAATAATAATAAAAATCTGAAAAAAATAAAAATACGACAATCTCAACATCTTTTGCCCGTTCGGTCATAGGTCATAGGTCCTTGGACAGAAATTTCCGAGGTGATCTGTCAAAGTATAAGTCCGTTGTAAATATCGATAAGAGTAGGCGAATCGTCTCCTAACCAGTTGAAAAAAATATTCGCCGTCTCTCTATAATATTATATTGGCAGCTTATTTTTGTTTATTGGTTCATTAATTTATTGTATGCTAATGTTAACTTTTTCTCATCAAGAATAAAGCTGAAATATTGCTCACGTTAAGCAACCATTCAATTAATTAACTAGTAACAAGAAACATGCTGCTGAAAACTATTTATTATAAAAATGATTCTTCTACACATAACGGTTTTTATTCCATTTTCTTATAAAAACACAGTCATTATTATATTGTCAAAACATACACAACATTTGAATCAGAAACAAGCAAATTACAAGTATGTCTTACCAATGGAGTACAGGTAATTTTTTGTACAGAATTCAGGTCTAATTAAAAAAATGGTTTTCAAGAATGTTTTAATGACACACCTTTTATTAGCGATATTATTATTTTAAGACGCTGCAATACACACTTCCAGGAAAGAGAGATAACTGTTTTTATCTGCAATAGAAATCACTGCAAAGACAAACATACCTTGACATGCAGTCCTGCAATTGTTATGTGTGTGCATTTTAAAAACGGTATTACTCTTATCGAAACCACGAATTGACTTTATTCCTGAAATTTTTTCAGAATATCCGTAATTCAACAACAACAAACTTTGATTGGAAATTAATTGGACATTTTCTTAAAAGTCCAGAGGGAGGTATTTCAGCTTACTCAGATTGAGAACAAGTTAATATAGTTAATATATATATATATAATAGTCAACTTACTTTTTATCCTGTAGATGCCACTTTAACAAAAAGGTGTTTTAGCAAGCAAGAAGCGTGTCGCTCTCCAAAAAACGTATTTACACTGTAGTCGGAGTCCAGGATTTCCGTATTATGACCTGCCATTTTCCTGCTTTCTATATAAACACCGCATAACATGGAGACTTTCGAACAACCGATAGGCCAACAAACGTATATTTCTTTATAGAATAATTAACTTTAAAATCCCAGATTATTTGTTTGAAATGGTACCTTCTTCAATTGACAATACGCATACTCATTATACCCGTCAATTACAAAATATTATGAGTTTCTGTTACTCAGAATACTCAGAATATTATCTACCGTCGACCGTAATATTATGGAAATGAATACCCCATCGTATTCTAAGTTCTATGCCAAATATCTTTAAACAACGAATAAGGAAACGTGTCATAAAGCCTGCTAATTATTACTACGAAGGAACCCGATTGTGACAAGTATTACACACCAGATTTTTACTTGGGAGTAGCTCGCTAAATGAACACTTCTTCGTACGAAATCTGGTGCACTCCACACATGAGGACAAGTTGAAACCTCTTCAATTTTCTTGTAAACTGTAAAGGTATTTACCGATTAATCCACTATCCACTTCCGATTGATTCCGACTTTTTACTTTTCGGACTAAATACACTAAAAAAGATATCTTTTAAAAGTCGAGAAGTTTATTGTATATCTAAAATATGTTGAGAAAATATACACAATGTATGTATATATTTAGCAAGACAAAGAAATGTTGAAGATAACTAAAACAAGAACTAAAGGGTTTGCTTTTGACTATAAAATGTTTGTTTTGATATAAAAATTTACATGCCTTGTTTGTCTGTAAGTTAACATATACAGTGTTTCTTTTACATTTTTCATTGATAAAGAGAAGAAATAATTATACCTGAGTTTATCTGAAGAAATCTGATATTGTTTGTTTGTTTGTTTAAATGGAGTTTTTTGCGATCTTTTAAGCATTTTGCAAAAGAATTTTGATGTCTTACACACCTCCCAAAATCTGGTAAGAAATCATAGCCGCAGTGTTACAGATTCGTTGATCGATATTAGGTAGCTAACTACCTAAATTTAAATGCTACAGAATCACAGATATAATAACAAAAGAAATGTGTATTTAGATAGCATAGTTTGTACATCAGTATTTTAGGTCACTCTCCAATATGCGCATGTGCAAGATGGACAACGGCGTGTTTTTCGAATGTGAAAAAATATATGTGAATATGTGAATATTGAACTGTTAAAATCTCCAGAAATAAGTTTTTATATGGATCATCAGATGTTCTTTATTACAGCGGTAAGAGCATGAAAAAAATATTTGAGAAAAACATCGAAATTCCAAGTTAGTATATTCTTCTTTGTAATGCTGATGTCGTTAACACTTATCAATTTACAATTGACAATAAAAATGAACTGATGATTAACTCAGAGACCAGATCGGTGATTTAGCCTTCTTCGGTTAAATTAAATTATGCATTACTGGATCTTTGTATGATATTTACTGATACTGATATGCTTGGTATGTTTTATGTCCAGTAGAATTGTCATAAACCAAAACCGTCGGCGACACTCTAGCGATCCTTCACCCAGTTATCAATCTCAACAGAAAAACCACTTACAAAAAAACTAATATTTGATTTCGACAACGACACCTTAACCATGTCCGGTGATAAACAGATTGATTCAAACCACAGGACTTCGACATCGGAATCCTTTCCGAGTAGTACACATCAAAATTCTCTGTTAACGGATTACGATGTGCAAAGACTAGCACTCGCAGTCAAGCAGCTAATGTTTGACGATCTCCGCAAAGAACTCAGAAACGACTTGCAAATGTACGTAAATAACTTGACATCACCGTTATTAGCCGAAATCGACAAACTAAAAATGGAAAACTTTTACCTCAAAATTGTTACCTCTGATATTCCCAAAATTACTTCAAAAATCGATGATCTCGAACAGCATAGCCGTAAAAGCTACAAAGGGATTAGTGGGGTAAGGCAGTCGATTGGTGAAAATACTACAGACGTTGTTTGTGAAATTGCTAAAAAGCTAAATGTACAATTAGAAAACAAAGATATCAGCGTCTCTCATCGTTTAATAAAGGTCAAAAGCAGATTATTGCTAGATTTACACATACAAACAAAAGAATCGAACTGGTTAAAGGTGCCAAAAAAATTCGGAACATTCCCGATCTCCGCGGTGTTGGTATTAGCCAGGACTTAACCAAATATCGTAGAAAGTTAGCTTATTGTGCCACACAAGCAGTCAAAGAGCGTATAATTAAATCAACCTCTGTTTGGGACGGTAAAATATTTATAACCGACAACGATGGTAAGCGAAACGTCATAACAACTGAAGATGAACTAGAAGCCTTGTTTATCAATCAAACACGACCGCTCCGAAAGAATAGTCCATAACTTCTTGGTTCATCAGTCCGACGGAATCTTTTCAATGCGTTCACCAGTATCAGGTTTTCTATCACAACAATTACCTAGCCTGCCACCTCAACTGTCGCCATGCCCGCCACAGATGTATAGTCAATGTACCCCTGGTATGTTTGGCCAACAGCTGTCACAAATGCCTTATCATTTAAGATGAACGGATACATGGCCGTTTTCACGGCCCCAGAACTCTAAAACTCATGTAACTTAGGCAAAATGTGTAAAAGTTTGTACATAAACACAGTAAGAGTAATTAATATTTATTTACATACTTTTAGCTATTGTATTGTGCATGTTGTTTGTCTAATAACCTACCTATTATATACAATAACCTAAGGATCACCCAATATTCCGTGCCCCTAACCTGTGTTCTTTTCTTGAATATAAATTCCCTAAATAATGCCTCGAGAAATGTTCACCGTAGTCTTAAATTACTATTACATATTGCTTTTTCTTAATCCATTTATTGTCATTCATGAATCCGGAAAATATAGTGAAAAATCAAAACTGTTTAGACCAAATGCCAAAACGACATGGAGAAAATGTCCTTTTTCGGGGAACCTAGAATTTACCACTCCCTTTTTTCTGCAGAGGTTTTGAACTCATCTTTTGGAGAAAATCTCATGTCAGTCAGAAATCACATGTTGGCCTTGTTGTTATATATTACCATGTATATAATGTTAAGTTCTTTTTATAGTTTTATTTTTACACTCATCTTGGTGACCTTATACTTAACCTTGTAAGTATTATTGATGTTATATATCATTTAGAAACGCACAATTATATGTATTGCATTAACAGTCCTGCTCTAATAATGATTCGCCATTGTAGGGATACTAAAATAACTTAATGGGTATCTCAAACGCGGACTTCAACATTAGAATAGGACTGTTTTACTCACGGGCATGTAGAATACAAAAGTGCAAAATGTTAAACTATGAACACGTACTGCTAATACAGCTATATTGTATAATAGGCTATCAATCGATACCAATAATGATGTTTTATATTTTATTACAAACAGAAGCAGAACAAACACTGTATTTTTTAAAGTCCCACATTAAAACCACATGTTAAATATGTCAAAGTTAATGACGTCAGACAAGTTATTAGTTCATCTGAGTCTACTAATTTGAATAGAAATGTTGTAATAAGTATTGTATGTATTATGTTGATTCATCTGTGTGGTGATATTGAACTAAATCCTGGCCCATCTTCAATGTCCTCCGAAGACTCTTCGACGATGTCTGTTGCTGATCCTGTAATTGACGAATATCATAGCTGTTTATATCATTTTACGCCCTTTATGCATTTAAACATTCAAAGTCTTTTCCCGAAATTAGATTTGATAAATGCTGAATTATGTAATCTCGAAAAACTTTGTTTTACTGAAACGTGGTTGTACCCAAACATTGAGGAAACTTTGGTTACACTAGACAATTTTCAACCCCCCTTTAGACGTGGTCGTTTAGACAGGCACGGTCGGGGAGTCATCGTGTACGTTAGAAACCCCATTCATGCGGTCAGAAGACTAGATCTAGAGTTACGAGGGTTAGAATGTGTATGAGTTGAAGTAAAACTAAAAAAATAACAAACCCGTTCTTATTGGAACATTCTATAGGCCGCCTGATTCGCCGTCGAACAGTTTTGACTTGATTGAACACTCTATCGACTTAGCTGTAGATACTGGTAGTAACAATTTTCTAATTCTAGGCGATTTCAATGAAGATCAAAATAAACGAATGAATACGAAAATTAAAAGTGTGTTATCTAGGTATGATTCAATTTATTAATGATGCGACTCACTTCTCTGAAAATTCGAGTTCTCTTATTGATCTGGTCATATGGAATAATTCCGCTGTCGTTGATCTTGTACTTGTGGGTGAGCCGTTCGTGAATACAAACGTTAGATATCACTGCCCGACTAAATTTTACTAAAAATTGAAAATCCCCCTCGTACGTGCTTCAAGAGAAGAATATGGCTCTACAATCAAAGCGATTACGTTAAATACCGTGAAATACTAGGAAATATAAATTGGGACGGCGTTTTAAATTCCGATAATAATTTAGATACACTAGTGGAAAAATTCACAACTATTATCTTACAAACTGCGAATGACTCTATCTCTAATAAACAAATTACATTACGGAAGTCGGAACCTTTTTGGATGAATAATACTATTAGAAGGGCAATCAGAAAACGTAATCGGAAAAACACACGTGCAAAAAAATCTAACCTTCCTCGTCACTGGGAACTATTAAAAAGGCCGAAATAAAACGGTAAATATTGTTCGTAACGAAAAAGAAAATTTTTTAAATACTCTTATCGATAAGGTAAAAAGCAGCATGACCGATGTAAGAGACTGGTGGAAAATCGCGAAATATTTAGTCGGGCTTAGAAATAAAGATCAAGGTATTCCACCATTAAATTATTCTAAAAATATTGTGTATGGCGACACTGAAAAAGCTGAGACTTTTAATGTTTTCTTTTCTTTGCAGTCGAATATAAATGATGAAAATAATTTCCTATCTGCAGATGATCTACCCCCGGCCGCTGTGTACATCACATCGTCCTTCAAAACTATGAAGTCCAAGACGTTTTAAGATTGTTAAATATAAACAAGGCATCTGGCCCAGATGCTATGAGTGGTAGACTACTCCATGCTGCTATGACATTTCAGCAAAACCTCTTTGCACTCTATTTAACCTCAGCCTTTCGAAACAATACTTTCCTTCGTCATGGCAGCTAGCTAATGTTATACCGGTCCATAAAAAGACTAAAAAAATCTTGTCGTAAATTACCGCCATATTTCCTTATTATCTATTGTCGGAAAATCATTTGAAAAATGTATTTATAAGCATCTTTTTAATTTCGTACGCGACGTCATTACTGAGCATCAATCAGGGTTACGCCAACAGATTCTACAAGGTATCAACTTCTATATTTGGCTCATGTTTTCAGCAAAGCTTTAGATGAAGGCAAAGAAGTTAGGATTATTTTCTTTGATATAAGCAAAGTCTTTGACCGAGTGTGGCACAAAGGTCTCTTATTTAAATTGAAAAGAATGGGTATCGTTGGAAATATGTTGCTATGGTTTAATGATTACTTATCTAATAGACAGCAACATGTGGTTATAAATGGTAAAGAGTCCATATGGAGTAATATAAACGCAGGAGTTCCCTAAGGTTCGATCATGGGTCCCCTTCTCTTTCTTATCTTTATCAATGACATTGTAAATGAAGTAAATTGTCCAGTAAACTCTACAGATGATACAAGTATATATGCAATCGTAGAAAACCCATTAGTTGCATTCATTCAATTGAACTTGAACCTACAAAAAATTTATGCATGGTCTAACAAAAGGTTAGTAAATTGCAACCCCGAAAAGGCAGAAACCATGACCATATCCAGTACAAGTGAAACACTGAACCACCCGCCCTTAAAAATTAAAAATGTACAAATAAAAAATGTTTTTCACATAAGAATCTTGGTCTAACGTTCTCTTGCGACGGAAGTTGGAATTCCCACATAGAGGAAGTCGTATTGAAAATCGAATTCGAGGTTAAATATTATTCGTAAATTAAAATTTAAAGTAGATAGGCGGTCACTCGAACAAATGTATTTCAGTTATGTAAGACCTATCTTAGATTATGCAGACGTGATATGGGATAATTGCCCTGATTATATGACACACTAGAACAAATTAACTGCGAAGCAGCCCGAATAGTTACCGGTGCAGCAAAGTTGACTAGCATAAAACTTCTCTTTCGTAAATGTGGGTGGGAAACCCTAGAAACACGGCAAAAACTCTTGCTGTTCCACAAAATGGTACATCAAAATACTCCAGTTTATCTCTCAAACCTAATACCAGATCGTTTTCAAGATGTTCACCAATATCAAACACGAAATTCTAATCATATTGTACCACTTTCAGCCCTCACATCATTTATTCTAATTGTTTCTTCCATCCTCCATTAAATTGTAAAACGAACTCCCCGCGAATATTAAAAAAAAACGTTCTGTAAATTGCTTAAAAACGTTCCTTGAACCAAAAACGTGCAATTCCCTCATATTTTAAATATTAGTAGTAGAATTGGTCAGATCCTACACGCAAGAATTCGCACTGAAAGCAGCTCGCTTAAAGAACACCTTTTTAAGAAGAATTTAGATTCCTTTTGTAAATGTAAACAAATCGAGTCTTCCGAACATTTCCTACTTACATGTCCATTATATAGACGCTTAAGAAATACTTTGTTTTCTACAGTATCTGAAAAAATAAACACAAGCAACTTACTGCACGGTAATCCAGATTTAACAGACGTAGACAACGGTCGTAATGTTTTAAATGTTCAAGAATTCATTAAAAAACAAAAAGATTTCCTATTAAAATGTTGCTCGTGGATAATATCTAATTAACTGCTTATAAAAATTATACAAGTCCAGTGTATAGGCTTGGTCACCTTATCTATATTTTTCAAACATTATATTATATTATGAGTCTTTATTCATGTAAATATAAATAATTAATCCATCTTGTCAAATAGAACATAGTTAAAATTCATCAGGAGAGGAATTTGTTTAAGTTGCTATCCACTTGTTTTCCGATCCTCTATTTGTATGTATGCTTGTATGTTTGTTATTGTTGTAATATTCTCTGAATAAAAAAAAACATTGTTTACACTAAGTCACTCTCGCGATATTAATCCCCTATATTCCGTTTTTTTTAAATTGGTAACAACATGACGTCTACAAAGTATCTTGAGAGTTAATGACAAATCAAGAATTTTTGTAATATTTTGCTTCGGGGAACCTTTATGCGAGTATTTATCTGCAGTGTTTTCCTTACAGTTCAAGTAGTTTAAATCAAATTTGATAATATTTGATAATATCAATTTGGCAATATTTGATAATATCAAATTTAATAATATGTTGGAGGTTTCTATGTGCATATCTTATGAAACA
Source organism: Limnoperna fortunei (assembly GCA_944474755.1). Classification (NCBI taxonomy): domain Eukaryota; kingdom Metazoa; phylum Mollusca; class Bivalvia; order Mytilida; family Modiolidae; genus Limnoperna; species Limnoperna fortunei. Next base: position 35,745,317 of record OX104115.1, read on the forward strand.
AAATTTAATTGATTAAAGCGTTTCCTACCAAATATCTTCTAGTTTCCTTACTGAACTTTGAGTCAAATCCAATAAATAAGGAATAAACAATTCAAGCTCAACCAACTTAAAAGCAATATTTATCTGCAGTCAGAAACATATCAATCAAATAAAATTTATAAAACAAAATTATGGATTATTAGGTAGGATTTTATAAGTAAGCCTTTCGTGTGGCTCAAGTGCGATTGCTAATTTTTTAAGGTAAAACCAGATTGTTGATTACTCGAATATTAGAATCTTTAGTAAACTATTTCCAATTGACCTTAATTTGTCTATAAATATATTGACAGTTACCTCGTTGATTAGGTTCATTAGACGTGTTCATTTCACAAACTGGAATTAATTCATTGATAGAAATTACACCAAGAATATGAGTTGACAGGCACTGCATTTTGAAAGATGAAATAAACCAAACACAAACTTTATAATTCAATTAATAAAGTAAAAGCGGAAAAACAAATCACCAACAAAAAATTAAGGAAAAGCAAAGACAAATAATTTAAGCTGAAGAATACCCTCGGATACTACTTTTTGTACGATCAAGGAGTGCGAGGAATATACGCAACTGACGTTGTTTCATGTTTCCTTATTGCATTTAATTTTAAACTAAGCCCTGTTCATTTACTAACAGTCATTTTGAATTTCTGATTGGCATAAACATGCTATATAAGGACCACCTAATGGATATTGCTGTTTTTGCCATTTTTTTTACAAATTTTATTAAAAACCTTTAAAAAATATTCTTATACTAGGTACTTATGTTAACTTAGTCCTGCTAAGTATGTGAGAACCGCTGTGACCATACTTTGAGTGTTCACAAAACTGCCCAGTGCATCCCAGGTGGTATATAGAAGTGACCTCTTGTTGTGGTGTTTCAAGTCATAAAACGGAAAGATTGACCGCGGACCACAGTGGGTAAAGTATTTGGATAGTATCAGGCACTTTGCGCGCTAAAGACTACTTTTGTAGACGTAGACGCTACAAAATGCTAAATTTTCCGCCCCAACCTATACTTCATACTTTTCTAGCATTTAAAGTGTATGTCCTTTGTTGCATGATTCTATACTTGATTTATTGTGTGTTGAATTGATTTCGTCCTGAATATAGATGAAATGCTGTTTCCTGGACATGATGCAAACATCCTCTCAACTTAGCTATGACTGCCATTGTGTATTACTTATCAGAATACAAACATAAAACATTGAAGTAGACCATCAAATAAACATTTCAATACAATACGGGTTCAATTAGCTTGGCTTTTTCTGAGTATGCATATTCACATGTTTAGTAGGATATTATTTTAAACCAACTCTCGAGCTGGAGCTGTCTTTTATAATGTCTGAATTGCAAAAAAAACAATATCTTCAGGACCAACCGTGAAATGTTGATGATGCTTTGTGTCTTTTAGTTTAAGAGAAATTTTTTAACCTTTTTCTTAATGGGGGCTGTCACAACTGTCAATTTAGATTTTGGATAGAAATGAAGACGTAGCGACGATATGTGCCACTTGCAAAATATTTTAAGAGAATGTAACAAAGGTCACATTTCATTTAAATAGAGCCGGTAAGTACGTGCCAACGGAAATTATCAACAATGGTTAGTAATATTTATGAATCTTATTAAAATCGAAATATTGAGATTGTGCACTAGTTGCGATGAAAATGTACATTTGTAACTCTTTCGGTATAATTTTATTAAATCATAGAAAAGCCGAAATACTAGTACCTACTTACAGATGACGAATAGATTACTGAATATATAGCAGAATAATTCACCAAGCAATTAAAAAGAACCTTATATACACAGCTGTCAATATTTTATTGATTAGCGTTAATGAATGGTAAATATCAGGTTAAAATGCCAACCCAAATTTAAATAATAAACAAACTATTGACATACATTAATTATTTTAATTCTAATATTAAAATGTACAAATTTCAAATTTACTGTATAATTAAGCCAGTTTCTCTTTTGTTTTTATAACCGTAGATAATGTTGAAAATTGGTGATGCAAATGAAAATTTACGCATATGAGAAACGAAGCAACATATTTACGAACATAATCTATATAATTTCACAAAATGAAAACGACAATGTTTATAAGGGCACAGTAAAAAAGCGATCTGAGCGAAGTGGCAAGACGAAACGTAGGTCGAAAAAATCCTAATACACACCATTGCACAAGTATTCCTACATTTCTGAACTCGAAATTATTATCTTGTTTAGAGCTTTGCTGGTCGAAACTGAAAACGAAAGACATATTGGCTATTTTTGCATGATTTGTTAAAATTAAATTAAAATAGAAATTGAGTTAATGGCGTATTTAAATATTGGTTGTTTCCAAAGCGTCTGAAGGTCGTCATTTTAGAATTGACTATAATCCAAATCCGTATGCTTCTATAGATTAGATAAGATGACAAAGTTAAGTGTCATACAGGCACATTAAGTAAAGTACACGATATAAATGACTTATTATTAAAAACATTAATAATGTTTTTATTCACCACATTTTTGAAGCAATAGAAGTATTAGGTTAATACCAGATATTTATATACGTTTACTTTTTGCATATAAGTATTTTAAAACATGTTTTCTCGATTGTTTCAATTATTGCAGATATTCAGACTTATGACCAACGTTTTATTATCCTCAACCTTGCGCGCCAGTAAGATAAAATAATTTTGTTTTTGAGTTTGCTTGAACGGGGTTTTAACGCTTCATACGGAAATTTCTATTTCTACCGAATCATGACTTCCTTATTTTTTTCTGTGGTACGAAGCTGAAGTGTCGGTGAATTAACAAATGGATGATAAAACAATAAAAAAAATCATCTAAAATTTATCATGTGCATCACACGCATTTAACCGCTCATTGGGTTTAGGTTTGTATTGTTTCCTTGAATGGTGTTTAACGCCACTTTCAGGATTTTTTTATTGGCGTCAATTTTTATTGGGGGAGGGAGCCGATGTACACGGAGAAAACCCAGACCTGTTCCATCCGTTTTCGGTATCAGATTCGTACAGTAACTTTAATGCACAGGATTTATAGATAGTTTTATTAACAATCGCAAAGTTCATGTAATGCACTGATTCCACAAATTGTTGTTGATATTGAAAAATATAAATGCTCAAACCTCAATAATACAAAAATCAAGGATTGCTTCATTTTTATAAAATTAATCAATTTGTCATAGTAATGATAACATCTACAAGGGAGCTGTATCATTATATTAATTATTTTTTACAGAATAAATGCTGAAATAATAAAAGGCGATATATGCATCCGTCAGCGTAACAAAATTGCCTTGTTCTGCCTGTGACTTTCAAAACTTTGCAAACAAAAACAAACAAAAACAAAACTTATAATACTATATTAATAATGATTTTATTTTATTCTATACACATATAAAGTGCGCCTAATTGACATATATTTATAGTTTACAGAACTTAATTGTTTAAATAAACAATGCGACTTCAAAGCTTCAAAAAATATCTATTCACTAAAGATGGACACGCATGATCTGGTATTTAACAGAATAGAAAATACAACTATTATAATTGCGCCCTTTAACTGACACGTAAAGAACAGTATTAAAGGTGTAGATTTTTTTCGCCTATTTGTATTCTTTAACGACTAATTCTGTAAAGTTTAGTGTTTGTAAGAAAAGAAAGGAAACATAAATTTTAATGGTGCTGTAAGGTAATGTAATATGATTTATTTTATAAACGCTGATATTAAAAATTAGATTCAACAAATATTTAATCATACCAGATATTTACTGACTGAACCCATGATGATTTTGATAAACATCTGTAAACATATTATTTTCAGAGTGGATATTACAACGACAGTGTTTGCTTAATTAATTGACATGTATAACTATCATTTATATAAAAATGTATCTTTAATGCATTTCGTAAGGTCCAATGTTGAAATAATATCATGTAATGTTAGACACAGTAGTACAAGGCCTAATTGACTTTACATCATAGATGAACACATTTTAACGTAAAGTAAGCCGGCATGCTATAAATTATTTTTTTCGAATTCATTTTGACGAGTTATAATTATAGATAGATACGATACATATCCTATGGTTAGCATAGCCACAATTTTAAACTAAGGATAATCATTACAGATTATGCATACAATGTTTATTGCAGGTAACGCTTACTTCTTACGTATATGGTCTATAGGTTAATAAAGGAATTCAGGTTCATAAATAATAATACAACCAACTTTTGAACCTATTGAAAGCCGATTTACTATTAATTATTTTGAACTCCGGGTTATAAACAAATGATATTAACGATAATCAAATGTCATCAAATATACCAAGGTTAAAAGTACTTACTACGCAAGACGCGCGTTGCGTCTAATCAAGACTGATCTGTGGCGTTTAAATCCAAAAAAATTAAAAAGTTGTTCGGGTAATGCTACATAACTTTATGTTAAGACTGTAAATAAGGACGTCTTTAGATTAGACATGTCTTAAGTAGAACCATACAATTTAGGAAGATTGATATATAACACAATTAAGCGCTAATCTGTTAAAAAGTATACATTCAAAGATTTTAAGTTATACAAAGATGTCCGCAAAATGTCATCTTGTGTGGATTGCCCAAATTTCTCTTCTGGGATTTTTTTCACCAAACATTGTTGACTGAAGTTGTTCCCCTTCTAGATTTACTATGTAAAGATAGAGCTGAACACCAAAGTCATTTTTGATTGCATCCCAGAATTGATAACGTTACGTTAATGTCTATTTACAGTCTTTTATGCTGTGGTAGATTGATTAGATTGCCGCAGAGTAAGACAGACGGAAAAAGTTGCCATGTTTTCAATTTAAAATGCAGTGTTAAGTTTGCTTTTTAGGTATAGTCCAGATAATGTTAATCGATGTTTGTTTTTTTGTTTGAATGTTGTTTAACGCCACTTTAAGCAATTATTCGGCTATATCATGGCGTCAAGTTTATATTGGGTGAGGAAGCAGGAGTACCCGGAGAAAACCCTGGACCTTCGGTAGGAAAACTGGCACTCCTTGTCAATTAAGATTAGAGTCGAACGCACCTTGGTCGCAGTGAGGCTCGAACCCATAATCTCAGTGTTAAAAGACCACGTTATCCATAGTAGACGAACTATTTTAACCACTCGACCACCGAGTTCATCGGGATGGTGTTGTAAACCTTACGAAATCTGTTAAAGTCACTATCGGTTTCCATTTGGTTTTTCAAATTCACCGTTTCTTGTTTATAGATACAACCTTAAACAGTAAGTTTCCATGATGACTTGATCATGAATAAATACTTATCAACATATCCATTAAACACGTCAGTCTATTTATACTTTGCAAACCGTGCATATACATCTGGGATAAATCCGGTTTGCCTTTCTGGGTAATATACACACAAACAGAGTTTATTTCAGAAAAAAAACTTGTTAAAATCATATTTGAGTGGTTGGTTTTGAAAGAAAAAAACTTTTTAAAAAGTGTTTTTATTTCTTATGAATTTCAGATAAAAATTTTTGATTACAAACTAGGCATTCATATATATCTGATCTAATAGTTGTCTACGGTTTTGGATAACATTCACCGCATAATGTAAAAATCGGTAAATATTTTGGATGTCAATACTACGGAGGTTTTCCAGCTTTCACATCCATATAAAACTGTTTGGATTAATACTTTACGATAGAGTTTCATATAGTAGTCAGTAGATTTACCTCTGGTTGTTTAAGACCATAGCCAAGAATCTAGTGCAGCGCGTTTCGGCCTTTCTGACATGACTTTTTAATTTTGAAGGAATGTTTCATGTTGTTAGATAAGTTATTATCCAGATGACACTTGTTTTCGCATACTTTGATTTCATCATTTCCCAATGTCCGTCAAAATCACCATGTAAAAATTGGCTACAAAATCCGTCGAGTAGAACAGTCATAGCAACAATTCAGCATAGTTTGTAAGTTGAACGGGGTAGTTGCAATCAGTGGAATATCGCATGTCAATTTTGTTTTTCTTGAATAAATCATTTTCGCAGACGCATCTGCATTGAATTAAAAAAAACAACACAAAGATACCCTTTTTGCACTATTGTTTATAACAACAACTATACTTTTACCTCAAAATGAACAGGACACCTTACTATTAGAGTAATGAACCAGACAACCTTACTATAAAAGTAATGAACAAGACAACCTTACTAGAACATCTTAATAACCAACACCATTTTACTGTCACATCACTTTAACAGGACACAATTTTAAATTAATTGTAACAATTCCGTATTATGTTTTCTCAAAGTATTTGTATTACATAAGTTTTGAAAGCACTGATTTTCTTATTCAGATCAACTTTCAATTTATGCTGTTTTTAAATTAATTTTTGAATATATTATAATAATTTAATTTTTTTGTCATTCCTGTTTGAGAAGTGATAAGTTTTATGAACACTGTACACTTGTATAACTAAAAAGTGTTGATATCATTGTAGTTTTCATCAGTGATTTTTAACCAAAGTTAAAAGATGAATAACTGACCAGTTAGTGGAGAATCGTCGGATAATTTAACCCTTTCCTCCATAATGACGCCTTTTGACGCCTACCCCTTTACTCCATAATGACGCCTTTTGACGCCTCTCGGTAATACCCCAATTGTATCACTTCTCACTTGCGAGCAGACCCATCTTTTGAACTTATTTAATTTGATTCAAGGAAACTGTATTGTCGGGCATTAGCCGGTGAATTTTTTTTTTCATAATATGGATTTTTCGTGGAGAAATTGATGTTTTTCTTACAAACAAATGCCGAAAAATTTGGTCGTGGCCATTTTTTCTGTCGCTTCACTTCTTTTGCTTCAAATCGTAATAATATTTCGTTTTGGAAATAATAAGAATTATAAAGAGCTTAAATGGGTGTTTCCCTTAAATTTGTACGATTTTGTTTATCATGACAGTGACCTCTAAGTTAAAAAATTTTGATTGAAATCGACAACCCGAAAGTTAGGAACCCAGCGATGTCAAGTACCACTTTTCAATTCACAAAAACGTTCAAAAGTAAATAATAACTACCGATCCTGTTGCTAAAAAAAATAAATATTTATAAATTGATTTGATTTGATTCTCCCTTAGTAAATCTTTAGTAAAGAAAAAGAAGAAAATGCTAAAAAAACACAGTTTTGGCGAAACCCCTATATCACTTCCGGTTTACCGCGCATCGTGGACGGGAATTATGAAACGAAAATTGTAACAAGCATAAACATAAAGATATTTTCTAATCTCTCTTGATTTGTTATAAACCGCTAAAAGCCAAAATCATATGAAGTCAATAATACATTCGAAATTTATTTTTAGAGTTAATAATTGTATAAAATGTGTACATTCATAAGTTTTTACCTTTAGTGCAACACACAGGAAGGTAACCACGCCCACTTTTTACAAACGATGTACGTGCGTATTTTAATAATAAATTACTACAAAACAAAAAGATTTGAGATTTTCTGTTGAGCTATTGTCTAAAACGGGGCTAGGGAATGTTTGGCAATGTTACTATTCCAAACAATTAAACAGGACATGGATAAGGTAATAGTTTTGCAAAAAATATATGCAACTCAAATAGTGCATCTAAAACCTACAACCGTGCCCATTTTATGAATACAAAAATGATGTCACTAACTCTCAAAACCAGGTATTATTATCTGAACCTCCTGTGTTCGGTTAGTTTCAGAAGCAACTTTTTACAGAAAAAAAAATTCTATATTTAAACAAGTCACGTCCTTGTTAGAATTATTTACTAAAAGCAATACAAAATAAAAGTTATTTTTTACAATGAAGTGAGATTTAAGAACCGTAGGACCAGATCCATATGATGCTTGTAGTAGGAGTGACAGAAGGACATGAGATTTATTTGGATAAATTGTGTATGTGTAAATCAATTTCATCTGTGTTTTTGTTGCAAAATGCAATTATTTGGCACACTGTACAAATTTATGTTCCGGTCAGACAGACTGGAGACAGAAACACATTTTTTAAGTTTAAAAATCCCTGTCCTAAACTTTCTTTTTGTATTGGTTTTTTTAAATTTTTATTTTTACTGCAGAAATTAACATATAGATAAAAATATGCAGAATATTAAAATATGAAAAAAATATGCACATGAGATATAACATTGCAAGGCGAAAAAATTGTTAATTGTTTTTTTTCGTTTTGAATCTTTCCTTTCAAATGATGTTCAATAGGTTTAAGTACCGTAAGATATAAATCATCCATTCTTGCAGTTAACCAGAACTCAGTGTCATGTTTAAAAATTACAAATGTATGTATCCTGATTTTCAATCTTAATTAAATTACATCTTTCGCTTCTTGTTCTCCCCTCCCCCCATGCGGCAACAATGGAAAATGGGAGAAGCAAGAAATTTTTTTAATTTTAATGACAACAGAAATTTAGATTAGCAGACTGATTTCCAATTCCAGATGTTTCCTCAACAACCTTACAAAACTTTAACTATAGCACCAAATGGAGTTTCTTTTATATTGCTTAGACATGAAGGTAAAAGCTGGAACATTTTTATTAGTAAACTATTAGTTCTTAGTAACTTCTTACATTGGAAACCAAATATTGTATTTACATTTTACAATAACTTAAGCAAATAAGACAAAATAGTATATGTTCAACTTGTATTAATTGATGTCTACTAATTAAACGGCCTGTGGTTCATGGGTATTCTTGTAAATATCCCAGATATATTCTGAGCTTATAAATGAATTTTACATTTATGTGGTATACATACAAACTTAACATGAAAAGACAGGTGAATATAACATTTAATTCGTGTGAAATAATTGGGTGTATCGTGTATCGTTTTGTGCTCCCCTGACAAGCTGCTAACAGTGGCTTTGACATTCCTTAACAAACATTATGATTTATTGATAGTTGGTTCATGCATATGTTCATTAAGCACCATTCATCTAAATTCAGAACTAGAACAAGCTAACACAATCAAATTTTGGAAATCATATTCTGTATCTGTATCTGTAGTGGTACTTCAAAGATTCTCATGGGGCTACTGTGTGACTGGATTGACCAAAAATATATGGACATTGTGAATGCCACTAAAACATTTGGAGGTTGGGGTATTAACTGATAATTTCCACATTTCAAGCGGCTTCAATGTGCTTACTATGTTTCAAAAAGGGTTTATCATTCAAGATTCAAGAAGCATGTGATTATACAAAGACTTTACCCACAACTGTCCATCACTATGCATCCTTATTTAAACCTGACAACCTTCCAAATAAGTGGTATCTCTTATCTGCTAACCCAAGGTTAAAGCCAGTATGTAGGCATACACTATGCATTTTTAATTTTGCTGTCAAAACATGAGGGAGATGTAAGTTTTATTTTATTTTTAAATCAACAAGCGTTCTGTAAGTATTGCTAAGGCCATTGCCAATACCCCTACCCGCAAATTAAAAACCTACAACAAATTTGCAATGACAAAAACTTTTAATTTATAGATATTTTCTAAGGACCATAATTTCATGGAAAATCATCAGACAGGAATAAAATTTAAACTTAATCTGCAACTCATGATTTTTAAATTCTCATACCAAATATCAGCTCAATATCTCCACGTGTTTATAAAAAAAAATCAGAAAAAATTTGTGTCTGACAGATTTGCAAACCTATAGTCCCCTTTAGCAAGGCTGGAAGGGGCTACTAGGTAACCATTAATTTTATGTGGATATTAACAATCCACTCTGCTTGTTCTATTAAAATACATATTATTTCATTATACAGCAGTAAATTTCTCACATTTATTATTTTTCTGTCAACAAGAAAATCCATTAATCTGTTTGACCTTACAGTTGCTAAATAGTGCACACTTTAGCTACAAATGTGGCACCCCTTCCCCAGCAATTGTCTAACGATTTCTCAGAAAATACATATTTAAAAAATGACTATTTCAGTTGAGGTATGATTAACCAGACATAGACCTGTTATTTCTTAAAATCCTTGCTTTTTATAACTGAAAATAAAATTGTTTAAAAAAATCACTGGATATTAATAATGCTCAAATATAAGGTATAACTGATCATACTTTAATTTAGTTACTGTGTAAACAAGACTTATGGGAAAGACTTCCATTTGAACCCACACTAAAAATACATTATTTCGAATGTAAATAAAAGAAGTTGGCACTGGGTGGCAGCTACTGGTGAACCCCACAGTGGACACAGTCATGCATTGCCAATTGGGCAAGTGTGAGCCATGTGAACTCCATGTATCTTGTGATAGTCTAATGCATTGCGTTTTTTATTGGGGGTTCAATTAGAAGTCTAACTGACTTATGTCACAAAATCCTTGTTTTTTTTTCAACAAAACAGAAGATTCCCCCCCAAAAAAAAGATATTTGAATATTTACCTCCTGTTAGAGCTTACAAGAGCAGGCCTACAATAGCAACATGTTTGCATTCAGCCTACAAACAAATGTGCAAATCTCTTTTTGTTTAATTAACTTGTATAGAATAAACATGAAATTATGACAGAGTGAAAGGCAGATGGACGAGTCCTTTGCTATATCCAGCCTCACTGCTATGCTAATAGATAATGTAAGAGTATAAATTAATTCTTAAAATCATATTTACATAAAGTTTTTACCCAGTCATTAACTTAAATGAATTTTTGGCGTTTTTTACACACAAAATTGTAATAATTTTAATTTTTTTTCATTATTTTTGAGATTTTCACAAAAAACTGTTACCATGGAAACACAATTTTTTTTATATTTTATGCATGAGTAAAAAGGATTTGTTTCAACCTATTATCCTTGTTATTTTTATAAATGTAGCATTTATCATGACAGTTTTCCAGCATTTACAAGATATCTTTATTTTTTAATTAATTTTTGCTAAAAATCCCATGCAAATCAAACATTAAATTATTTTTTGTCTATGGAGGAAAGGGTTAAGAAGTCTTTTATTTTTCGCCAAAAAGCTTCAAAATATAAAAAAGTGACCATAGTCTTCTTTAACATTGCATATATGACACTTATCAATGTTTGCAGTTTTCGAAACATTCTATGGTTCTTTACATGGCAATATAAAATTTAGAAGTTCCCGCTTCATAATTCTTAATTTATTTAATATTATAAATTTGCAATAAAAACAAAAGAGGCGGTCAATTTTTGATTTATTTAATCCTCATATTGAATTTTTTCGCTCACCTTAGCTTTCCAAGATGTTCATTATCAACTTCATTATTTTTAAAGTAAACATTTAAATCTTGTAAGGTTGTATATTGTATCATAAAGCTAAATACTAACTCAGTTTTAACTGCTGATTTAATAGAATCTTTAGTCTTTAAAGTTTGGACCCCTTGAGTTCTTGAAGTAGCTCCAACAGTTCATTGATACAGAGTATTTACAGGAAGGTCGATAAGACACCGAATTGTTTGTCGAAGTCCTTGACGAATAGAATAGTTTGATGAGATATTATTATACACATCATATATGAGTCAATAAACGCTGTTTACACCGAGTTTGTGAAATTTAGGTAGAAGACCAGAGTGCCACATCGTGTCAAAGCCTTATGGATGTCAAGGAATGCTACATTGACTTAAGTTTTCCATGCGATAGAATTACATCCTCATAAACGAACTGTTTCGAACTGCAGATTGTGGGTACCATGTGCCTTTTTGGACACAATGACCGTATAACAGATCAATGGCTTTAAACGTAAAGTCCCTATTTAAGTATAAATCTCCTGAGAAAATATTGTATTTATAAGCAGAGTATGCTAAGTTATCAGTGGAATGAGTAATTATAAAATAAGTATTGCCGGATAGCTTGATCAATCTATTCTGACGTTCACAATTTTTAATTCTGATATATAAGCCACATTTTAAGCTTTGAGAGATTTGCTAATACGGTGCGGTTTCCTAAAAGTATTAATATCACATTCAGCAAGTTCTTCGAGGTCTTGATTTAACGTTTCACTGTATTAATCAAAGGCTTTCACTTGGGTTATTTTAAACGTGCGCTTTGCTTGTTTATAGGCCTTATAATTTTGATGCTCCATTCCACGAGGTTGACCTTGTGGGCTTATTTTACTTCACTATTGCAATACGGCTTAATATGCCGCATGTTGTCAGATATCACAAGAGTTCATACATCTACATCAAACTTGGTTAAAAAGAAGTTTACCTTCACGTTACTGGTTAGAGCTATAAGTTGATAGTCCACTATATTAAGAATGGATGCTTTATTCCGTGCGGTTTTGCGAATAAGCTTCCTACAGGGTTGGGTTGCACCAGTCGTCACAAATTAGAACAAACATATTATAGGGTGATGATCCGATGCTATACATGTGTCAGGATTGTTAAAGACAAAACAATCAATCTTGTACGCCATTAATCTGTGATCTAAATACCAAGACATGGTCGAGACGGGTAAGGCTACATTTTTGTAGTGTTTTAGTGGTATTGTGTCGTTCTCTTGTAGAAATTGGTGAAAAATGACGGATTTACTTGGTGTGAGTGATGATGTGGTGGCGTCATAGCAATACTCAGAACTCAGGTCTCCCGCAATTATCACATGCCCATGCTGGACATAATGTTGAAAGCAATCGTTGAGGTCATTGATACTGTTCTTATACAAACTAGGTCACTATCGCTAGGAAAGTACGCACCCAATACAAATATTGGATGATCATTTTCTGTTTGTGGCATTATCTGGATTCCAGCTGTGCGATTTGAGTCGTGACATTTTATTTTAGAGATGTAAAGAGTAAGCTGTTATTTACAAAGATAACAACACCTTTTTTGCCAAAAAGTGAGCAGTTTAGTTTTTATGGATAACATACTGTATAAGTGTTATTTTTTCGCAATAATTATTTTTCTCTATATTCGCAGTCAATGTTGGAACGCAAAAAAAACGTACGCAAAATATTATGAAAAACGACAGTTTTAATCATTCTAATTAGGGACCTTAAAAATTATATTACGCAAAAATAAACTCACAGTTTTTTTAACAAAAAACTGAATTTTCCTCACGGTAAACACCCATTTGTACGGTTCATATTAGTAATGTAGTTTATCTAGGATCCTATCGTTAGTTTCCTTTAGATGCAGTTTACAAAATATAGCTATGTTGCACTGGGAGTTATCTAAGAGGTTATAAACAAAGTAGGAAAAGGATATCATTCCTATTTATTCCAGCACATTAGAGAGATCATGATAAAGGTAAAAGAGAAACTTGTTGACGTCCTAATACACATATTGTTTGTTTTTTAATATTCTACAGCGACTGTTTTTATTATCCCAAGATTGATTTAATAAAGATTTTATTTCCGTTACTAAGGTTGTAGGAATGATTGCATATGTTAAATATGGTTTTTAATTGCATTGTTATGGCCTCCAGAGGGAATGTATTTGTGAGATATAGTTTTTGATTGCATTTTAAAGGTTTCAGAATTGATTTTAAAAGTGAAATATGGTTTTTAATGCAGTGCTAAAGACTCTCAATTGATTTTATATGTTAAATATGGTTTTTAATTGCATTGCTATAGTCTCCAGAGTGATTTCATATGTAAGATATAGTTTTTAATAGCATTGACATGGTTTCAGGATTGATTTTATATGGGAATTGCATTGCTTAAGTCTCAAAATTGATTTTCGATGTTAAATATGGTTTTTAATTGCATCACTAAGGCCTCCCGAGTGATTTTGTATGTAAAATATATTGTTTTTGATTACTTGCTATGAGTAATTTTATGTTATATATAACTTTTAATTGCAATAAGGATGTTTCAGGGTTGAATTTATATGCGAAACATGGTTTTTAATTCCATCACCAAGGTCTCAGGATTGATATTATATGTCAAGTATGGTTTTTAATTGCATGAATAGGATTTCCCAAGTGATTTTGCATGTGAAATATTGCATTTAATTGCATTGCTGTAGTCTCATTAGCGATCTTGTATTTTAAATATGTTTTTAATTTGTATCGCAAAGGTCTGCAAAGTTATTATATATGTGAAATATGGTTTTTTATTAAATTGCTATAGTCTCATTAGTGATTTTTTATTTTAAATGTGGTTTTAATTTTATTGCTATGGAATCCATAGTGATTTAATATGTACGATATTGTTTTAATTGCATTACCGAGGTGCTAGGTTTGATTATATATTTGAAATATGGTTTTTCGGTGCATTGCTTAGGTCTCAAAATTAAAGTTTTTTATTTCAAGTATGGATTTTTATTGCATCACTTTAGTCTAAGGTTTCCAGAGTGATTTTATATGATTGTGAAATTTGTTTTTTATTTCATCGGTATAGTCTCATTTGTGATTTGGTGTGTTAAATATGTCGCTAAGGTCTTGATTGATTTTATATTTGAAATTTGCTTTTTAATTACATTGCTATTGTCTCAATAGTGATTTTATATGTTAGATGTAGATTTTAATTGTATTAGAAAAGTTTCAGGAATGAAATAAAAGATACAACAATGTTTCAGGCAATACATTTTGCTACGCCTGACACTTCTTTTCTATTCAATAATGATCAGAGGCGCTCTACCCCAAACTAATTGAAAATGACAAACACTATATGAATATGAAGAGCATAGAACAATAAAACCAAAATATGCCGAACTGGAAACCAAATTATGACTTAGACCTATACCTATACCTGGGATAGGAAGAACCTTAAGGTTTTGACAAATTTGAAATTTAGACGGACAATTGCATTGCTTTGGTGTGTTCTTCAACACGAAAGTGTTGATGCCGGAGCGGGCTAACCTCGGGGAATTAAAACTCTACCAGCAGCGATAACCATCAAAGATGTTTGAAACCAAAAATACAATAAGGTTCAAGGCAATAAATTTTGTCATCGTTCCTTCTATTAAAGACTCATCAGAGGTGCTCTACTCATAAAAATTGTATATGAATGTGAAGAGCATAGAACAATTAAACCAAATTATGACTAAGAGCAACCTATACAATGGGTAGGAAGAACCTTGAGGTTTTGACAATTTATGTTTATGTACAATATGGTTTTTAATTGCATAACCAAAGCCCCCAGAGTAACTTAATATGAGGAATATGGTTTGTAATTGTATTGCTACATGATCATGATTACTTTTTGTATGTGGAATAAGGTTTTCAATCGCATCGCAAAATATTTAAAGTGATTTTATATGAGAAATATAGTTTTTAAATGCATCGAAAATGTTTCTAGAGCTATATTGGGTATTTAATTTACCTTTCTATGATATTTCGAGTGATTTAATATGAGTAAGATGTTTTATTTTTGGATATTATGGTTGATTTGTATTAAATTAAGGAATTTAATTAAAAGGCATATTCTTGGATGTAGGCAGCCAAGATTAAATATATAATTAATATTATTTAGCGGTAAGTTTTAACAGTGTTATTAAAAATTACAAGTTAGGATTTATACTTTTATATTTTTATACAACACATGACAAAAAAATCAGATTGCTTAATAATAATAATTAAATAGCAAACGGAAAAGAAATCACGTTGTTTAAAATAGACTTTCGTAGATCTCGGCAATTAAGTTTTCTAGTGAACGCAAGATTGACAATTTGTAACGCAATGATTACATAACATTGTGCCACGTGACTATTGAAAAGCAGAGATTTTGACCGTTTTTTGTCAATTTGAACGCAGAAGAGATTTGGACCGCTTTTGTCTGTTTGACTGTTTTAAGTTAACTTTATGTTATGTTTGGACTGCACCGAACTGTATCTGACATGGTTTTCAATTGCATCGCTAAAGCCTCAAGGTTTTGTTATATGTTAAATATGGCTTTTAATTTCATCAATAAGTTCTCAGGATTGATTTTTTATGTAAAATATGTCTTTAAATTGCATCTCGATTGTTTCCAGATTGATTGTATATGTTAAATATTGTCTGTAATTACATTACTAGGGACTCAGAATTGATTTTAATTGTAAAATAAAGTCTTAACTGCAATTTAATGTTTCGTGTACTGACTAATTTTATAAGAAAAACATTGTTTTAAAGAGGATCGCCAAGGTTTTTAGAGTGATTTTATATAGGTAATATCAATTATTTGCTCTCATACGGAGTCAGTAGTTTTATATTGGGATTTTAAGAGTGATTTTTTTTATTAAATTTCGGAATTGAAGTAAGTAATCATATCATGGTTTAAAGACAGCCAAGAATTATTCAAATATAATTAAATTAAAATTATTTAGTTTTATGTTTGTTTTTTGTTTGTTTGATGGTGTTTAATGCCCTTTCAGCAATTTTTCAGCAATATCATGGCGTCCAGTTTTTATTGGGGAGGAAGCCGGAGTACCCGGAGAAAACCTCTGACCTGTGGTAGAAAAACTGGTAGTTTTATGTGAAAGGAAAATTTTAATAATTGACGTAATGATTCCAACATATGACCATATAAAAGTTTTAAAAGTATTATTATTCAATTTCGTATAATAAAATTATTATAGCTTTTGATTTATACTTTAAAACAAGACAATAAATTCCTCAATAAAAATAATAATAAAAGTCGCGTTTCTCAAAATAGACCCTTCCATTTCGGCGAAGTAATCAAGTTTTCGAGAGAGAATTAGGCAGGCAGTAAGGATAGAAATTTTGACAATTTTTTCAAAATGATAATTTGTAACCAGATGATTGAAAGCAGAGGTTTTGACTTTTTCGTCCAAAAGGACATTTTTGTCACGTCATTGAAAGCAGAAAATTCGGCCATGTTTTTCCACTGGATATTTTGATCATGTGACAGATGTCAAGAAGCAGAGATTGTTTTCCTATTTGAACTGATTTAAGTTAACTTAGTTTATGTTACCACTGCACCCAACTGTGTATATTTAACGCTTGGTTCTTTTTGAAAAAAGTTTATTAAAATAATATATCTTTTTTATTTAGACCATATGGGAAACTCTTTACAACACGCACGACATGGGCGATCAGGTAAGACGCTATGTTAAACAATATTAGATAATTTAATACAACCAAATGTATGGCCTTAAAGTTGAAGAGACATATTCGAGTTATCTCCCGTTGGCTGTACTCTATCTGCTATTTGTAGTAATAATCTACCTGAACAGGTGTAGCCGGTTTCGAAAAATAAGTTCTTTAAATAACTTAGGAAGAACAAGTTTTGTCTATGTGTGGCATTGGATATATAGACCTTAAAATTGATATAAAATGTGCCATAGTCTGAACGGATAGGTTGTGCTAACCCACGTCAGGTCTTCAAGTTACACATTTTATCCCTGCCCCATCCGGATATCTTTCTAAAGTTTTATAAGAGTTTTACATGTAAAATCAATCGTATAAAAAGCGCTCAATGGATTTTATGTGAATAAATATCACGGGTTCAAGTACTAGACGCATTTGTCTCAAAATAAGGGATTTTTCTGGCTGTAATGGTTTCAATTTAATTGTAGAGAGCCTAGAACCATTTATTTGTCCATCAAACCAATACTTTGATTTATATCCATCAGATGTGGAAATAAATTCATAGAGTCATGTACTTTGCATTCGTCTACCCGTATGTCATGGCATGCAGACATTATAGGTAGTTCGTATGGACGAAACAATATAAATTTTTAGGTCAATTTTTATGTGAATATAAGTAAAAAATGTGGTTACAGTATTCAATAATGTATAATGTATTTGTGATAATATGTTAAGAGACTTTTACGTTTGCAATGAAAAAATACATGCGATAAATTTGAGACTGTAGACTGATTATATTAATGGGTGTATGTTTTAATTTGTTTTTCTGTTGTATTTTGTCTATTTCGACAAAAGTGTTTTAGAGCGAGATTAAAGAATAAACAAGTTTTGATTTTGTCTTAAGAAATATTCGTCTGTTTTGGTCTATAATAAAAATATGAAAATAAATGTGTTTTGGTTTGATCGATGAAAATTAACAGATCAGTTAACTATCGCAGAACGGAAAAATATCAAATATTATTAACTAATCCTCTCAACACGGCCATCAATGTCTTCTTTTAATTAATTAGAAGGGATCTTGTCTATATATAAATTAGTCATCATACCACTAAACTTCGTTTGCAAGAAAAGTTTGAAAGGTAAAGTTTTGTAATGAATTTCAATCGACTGGTTTGATTATTAATTGGAAATACCTAACAATACTCTAACTTAGATTTGATTTGCCTAAAATTATATGAGTTAGTCTGAATAATGTTCCTTCAATCAAAAATATTCTGACCAAATACGTATTATGTCTCCCTTTCCCAGAATGAGGAGGCATATTGTTTTTGTGTCAGGTCTTCATCTTCTTGAAGGGCTATGACGTGTTTTTCAGGGCTGCGCTCTAAGCATTTATTTCTTGTTTATTTGGTAAAGTAATTTGTAAAAATGTATATTGCTGTGTTTGGAAGAAGAAGTTCTTTCATTTTGTGGAGTGTATTTCGTATTTTCACCTCGGATTGCCGAGATTTGTTTTGTTGGATTTAATTTTTGTTTATTGATTTGATGTTCAAAGATGGCGTCGCCTTCATTTTCAAGTGTTGCGGTCACGGATAAAAGTACTCAGTTGTCGTCTGTTGTTGCCTAAGGTAATGCTATGTCATGTGAAAAGAAAATAGGGACCTTAATTTAATTAAGCGAACAATGCTGTCCAATGTAGGTTTAAAATCCTTGCCCCAGGCCAATAGTAATAATGTTGTAACGTCTCATTTGAACGGCGAAAGTTAAAGATCGAAAAGTTAAGATTTGTCGACTGATAATTATGTACCGTCTGAAAGAGGAAGTTCAAGATCTGAACAAGACGATGACATGCTTTCGTTCGGACATAAACCTTTTGGCGAAGAAACATGACGTCAAATTAAGAAATATACAGTCAATCTATATTGAACAGTATGTTAATGCTATTTCTACTGTTGTTAAGCCCGAAACTATAGTGCTTGCCTCTCGAATGAGGTCTGGGGTTGTGATATTCTTACCCATGCTTGCGGATGTTGAACATTTGTGTTCAAATAGCCTAAATATAGGAGATGAATATACTGATGTTCAATGTCTTGTTAAATTTGCAAAAGGTAACATTGTCCCATCGCCCTCCTTTTATACCAAATGACTTGGTGGAAGATGAATTGATGCGCTATGGCCGTTCAATTTGTTAAATTAAGCCTATTGCATTATGCATCAAACTGCCGGCACTTAAACATGTTAAATCTTTTAGAAGACAAGTTTCCGTTATTCCCCACCCCAATGTAGTACTAACTGAATATTTTGATCTGCTTTATCAACGACAAAGTTTTAGAATATTTTTCTACGTTGTATGTTTTAAGTGTAAAAAAACTGAACATATTCAAAGTAGATGTCCAGAAAACAAATGTACAGCCGACATGTCAGAATCAAGTCAAAATGTCCCATTAACGGCTGATCTAGCTCCGCCAACCGGGACAGCGGAGCAGTCTATTTCTACAGATACTGGCATTGTTGTCACTGGCAATCAAAGTGTTACTTCCAACACCGTTGCTAATGTTACGAGTAGAAACAAATCTAAAAAACCTTCCGATTCCACTGTCGTTATGAATGTCAACTCTCGTAAAGCAGAAAGCTATTAGTGTGAAAACCCCTAGTTTTGAAGCTGTATCTGCCCCAGATGATATTAGTATATGTGATTTACCCTGTTCATCCCATAATTTACTTAACAACAATGAGGAAGAGGGTGTAGATATCAACTGTGGAGCTCAATCGTTTACTTTCTGAGCTTAAAAGCAAGAAAAAACCCCAAAAATTGTTAAACGTATGCACCAAACTTAACACAACGTTGTCAAGATTTTATAGACCGTTGTAGAAACCCCGAATCATCATCACAATTAAAGGCGGGTCTCAATAAAATGATTAAGAAATTAAAAGGATATGTGAAAACTCATGCTTAGACGACAAATATACCGAAATCAATATGTATTGTCCTATGAATTATGCATTTTGGTTCTGTCTTCTCACTACATTGGTAATGTCGGTTTTTAATTAGTTTCATTGAACACTCAATGTTGTCGAGATTCTTTTAAAAGATATTATATTTAAGATTGTTTGAAATCTAATTTAAATGCAGACCGTTTTTCTCCAATCGGATGAAGGTATATGGAAATGGTGAGTAAAAAAGTGTTCTCTCATCTCTCAACTATTTCTGCTGGATAAGCGATATGTTTTCCAATAATTAAGAATATACTATTCTGTATCATACAATTATCTTACCATGTCGCATTTTACATGCAAACTGTATATTTGTTAAATGTCTATTCCCAACTTGACTTTTTGAAATGTTTAATATACTATTTCAATCAACTTGATTCTTCCTATCCACTATTTCTTGGTGGTGATTGTTATTTTACTACTAAACTTTCCTTAGATAGGACAGGAGATGGTGAACCCCACTCCCATTCTTTAATGAATTTAAAAAAAAGTGTTAAACGTTTCAAATTTATTTACACGTTTCTTAATATTTATCTGTATGATAAAATATATTCTTAGTCGAGAAATGACCTGTTCGCCACAAGACTCGATAGAATCTATACAAAAAAACATTATAGTCAATTTATCAGATCATCGGAAATAAAAGAATGTTCATATTCGGATCACGATTTTGTTCGTGTTTACTTTTTCCGCAGAGTGAATTGATAGATCGTGTTTTACATGGTGATATTGATATTGGTGTTGTTCACCAATATATTTTTAAATTAGATATTGACAATGCACCTGAATTAAGTAATGATGTTGTTCTTTATAAATGACCAAAGAAAATGACTTATTTGTTATCTGTTGTTAAAAATTTTTGTGTACCAGTCCATGTTGACTTTGATCATTAGGACAAAGTCTTTTACAGGCTTCATTATTTGAAACAGTAGTTAGGTTTTCAAGGTAAAAGTTAAGGTTTTAACTCACTTGTATCAGTTTAAACCGACTTTGATTTTTTTGGACAAAGTCTTTTATTATTTTGTGTCGTATTTTCATATACTTTTGGGTTTAACGTCTATATAATTATATGTATTTTCAAAATTGTTAAATAGCTTGTCATACTAATGTATTTGTAATGTTGATATTTTATGTTACTTGTATTTTTGATACCTTGTACAACAGTGATTTATTGTTTTATTTAATAAAAGGTTTTGAAAATTCAAATTCTTCTTCTTCTACTACGTGTCCGGGCCATAACTTTTATATACTTTGATATACAGATTTGAAATTTGGCATGTAAATGTATCACCACAAGACGATGTGTCGCGTAATAGAATGACCTTCATATGACCTTGACCTTTGACCACAAGATCATATTTATGCTTATTTTACATGCAAAGCATGTCTGGGCCATATTTGACATGTGAATGTATCATCATGAAACGATATGTGAAATGCCACAGTGACCTTCATATGACCTTGTGACCTTGACCTTTGCCCCAAGGTCAAATTTATGCTTATTTTCTGTACAAAATGTGTCTTTTGACATAGGGCATAGATATTTAGCATCTTAATGTATCATCATGAGATGATGTGTCCCTCATCAGAATGATCTTTATATGACTGGACATTTTACTTCACGGTAAATTTATTTTTCATTTTATATGTCAAATGTGTCTGGTCTGTAACTTTTTTAGCCTTTCACAAGAACATTGATATTTGACACATTGATAAGATAATGTGTTTTAGTAAATTGATCCTAAAAATCAGATGGCTTTTGAATATATTTCAGATGAGCAATATTATGTATTTAATATGGTTTCAATTCACATTTCTATTCTCTCTAGAGTGATCTGATATGAATACGAGGTTTTAATTCTGGATTTAATGGGTGATTAGCATTAAATTATGGAATTGAATAATAATAAAAATAATGATTGTTATAATAACAATAATAATAATAATAATAATAATAATAATAATAATAATAATAATAATAATAATAATAATAATAATAATAATGATAAAAATAATAATAATAACATTAGGCTTTCTATTGAACCAAAAATTGACAATTTGTTACAAAATGATGAAATAACGCTTAGATTTTGACTTGTTTGTCCAAAAGGACATTTTGCCACGTGACAATGGAAAAGCAGATATTTTGAGCGGTTTTGTGCACTGGACATTTTTGTCACGTGACAATTGAAAAGCAGAGGTTTTGACCATTTTATTCTACTGCACATTTTTGTCACCTGGTATTTTAAAAGCAGAGATTTTTACCGTTTTTGTTAATTTGACCAAAACAGATCTTTGGACCGTTTTTGTCTACTTGACAAAAGGAGATAATTTTACAATATTTACAGCGGATACTTTGGACAAAATTCTGTTCAGTCAAAGAGGTCTAATTGACCGCTTCTTTGCAAAAAGCAGATATTTTTTCTCCCAAAAGCAGAGATTTTAACCAGAGATTTGGACTGGTTTAAGTTAACTCTAGTTATGTTAGGACTGTACCGAACTGTACGTGACATACGGTTTTCAACTGCAAAGCTGAAGTCTCTAGATTGATTTTATGTGTTAAATATGGCTTTTAATTTCATCATTAAAGTCTCATGATTTTTTTTATATGATTTGAAATGTGATTTTTAATTGCCTTGCAAATTTTTCAGTACTGCTTATATATGCAAAATATGGTTTTTCATACCATCACCAAGTTTTTAGGAATGATTTTACATGTATAATATGATATTGGTCCATCTCTTGTGTTTCCAAAATGTTTTTATATGTTAAATATGGTTGTTAATTCCATCTCCGGAGTGCTTTTATATGCGAAATATGCTTTGGTGAATGCATTGCTAATATTTTTTTGAGTAGTTTTATATGAAAAAATATTGTTTGAAATAGCTTCGCAAAGGTTTTCAGAATGATTTTATGTATGCAATATCAATACTTTACATTCATAAGTGTAAGAAGTTTAAAACTGTGATTTGAAGGGCAATTTGTAATTGAGTATGGGATTGGAATTAGTAAGCATATCGTAGGAAAAAGACAGCCAAGAATTTAAATATAATTAAATATTATTTAATTTCAGCTAAAAGTCGTATTAAAAGAAAACTACAATCCTCATTTTAACAACTGCTTTACGTATACCAAAACGTGGACAGGCAAGAAACCGCGCTTTTTTTAAATAGACTCCGTCCATTTCCACGAAGTAATCAAGTTTTCTAGAGAGAATAAATCCACGCATTAATGATAGAGGTTATACATTTTTTTGTCAAATTCACAATTTGTAACCAGATGATTGAAAGCAGAGGATTTGACTTTTTCGTCTAAAAGAACATTTTTGTTTCGTCATTGAAAGCAGAGAATTTTGTCGGTTTTTTTCACTGGACATTTTGGTGATGTGACAATCCAGAAGCAGAGATTTCTATCATATTTGAACTGGTTTCAGTTAACTAAGTTTTATGTTACTACTGCACCAAATACATTTTTTTCTTTTTTTAAAACAAATGTTGATTAAAATAATATATCTTTTTTATTTAGGCCAAATGGAAAAAAATGTTTTTCCACACGGACGATATAAACGATCAGGTAAGACCACATGTTAAACAAAATTAAATAAGCGAATAAAACCAGATGTATGACCGTAAAGTAGAAGAGACGCATTCGAGTTATCTCCCTTTAAGATGTTCTCGGTCTGCTATTTATAGTAATAATCTACCTGAAGAGGTGTAGCCGGTTTCGAAACTTAATAAATAACTTAAGAAGAACAATTTGTGCCTATGTGTGGCATCGGACACATGGCCCTTAAACTGCATATAAGATGCGTCATAGTCTGAGCGGACAGGTTGTTAAAACAGGCAGGTCTGCTAGTTGGACCTTTTATCCCAGCCCAACCCGGATATATTGTTCAAGTTTTATAAAGGTTTTGCATGTACAATCGATCGTATAAAAGGCGCTTCAAAGATTTTATGTTAATACATATCACGGGTTCAAATACGAGACAAATTTGTCTCAAAATAAAGGATTTTTCTGGCTGTAATGATTCCAACGTGATTGCAGAGAACCGATGACCTTTCATTTGTCCATCAAACCCTTTCTTTGATTTATATCGATCAGATGTAGAAATAAATACTTTGTGTTTGTCTACCCGTATTTTATCGAAGGCACAGAGTACACGTATTTTGTATGGAGGAATTATAACCTTAGTTGCGAAGATTGAGAAAAATATTTATAATCACTACTTGTGATGTTTGTTGAATTTACTAAACGATTTGAATATTAATTTTGAGATCGGCTTTTTATGTGAATAAAAATACAAAATGTGGTTAAATTGACAGAATTCATTATTTGTATTTGCGAAAATATTTTAATAGACTTTTCCGTGTTAATGAAAAACTGCATACGATAAATTTGAGACTATTTGTAGACTGATTTTATACATAGATTTGTATTTATTAATTTGTTTTTCCATTGTATTTTGTCTATTTCGACAAAAGTGCATTATACCGAGATCGAAGTATAAATAAATTTTAATTTTGCTTTGAAGAAATATTCTTGTGTTTTGTTCTATAATAAAAATAAATGTGTTTTTGGATTTGACATATTAAAATTAACAGATCACTTAACTATCACAGAACGCGGGAAAATATTAAATACGATAAACGAATCCCCTCAACACGGCGTCCAATGTCTTCTTATAATTCATTAGAAAGGATACTGTCTTTATATAATTCAATCATCATACCACTAACTTTTTTTACTAGAGAAAACTAGAAAAATCAGGAAAGGTTAGTTTTTGTAATGAATTTCAATCACCGATTTGGTTATTACTTGGAAATACCTACTATTTTAAGGTGAAACAAATTGTGTGTCATTAGTATATTATATTTGTTTTTTTTATTATAATAATAATATGTCTCGCTGTAATAAACTATTCGCTTCATAATATATAACAAAACATTATTTTTTGGAATAATAATTAGGTAATCAATATAAAATACTCATCATGTCCGTGAGTATGGACAAAACATGTCGTTTCTGATAGTAAAATACATACGGAAGTTTTCATCTTAACCTATAATTTGTTATTATATAATGTGTAATTTTGAATTTTAAATATAGTTTTAAGTTGCATGGCAAAAGGCCTCCAGAGTGATTTTATATATGAAATATGGTTTTTAACTGCATTGCTATGGTCTCAAGATAAATTGTATTTGTGAGATATAGTTTTTGCATGCGTTTCCAATGCTTCATGATTGATTTTATATGTAAAATATAGCTTTTATTTCCATTTCTAAAGTCTCAAAATTGATTTTATATGTTAAATATTTTAATTGCACCTCTAAGGTCTCCAGAGTGCTTTTATTAAAATATATGGTTCTTGATTAGTTGATAGGTCTCATAATTGATTTTATATCTTGGTTGCATTGCAAAGGTTTCAGGGTTGATTATATGTGTAAAATGTTGGTTTTAATTGTATCAATAACCCAGTAAGCACATGACGTAAATCGAACGTTGGTGATAAGTTATAAGAATGTCAGACCTGACCTTACTGATCTACAACGGAAATGCAACGTTGTTGTTACGTCTTTAATTCGTAACGTAATTAAGTACGTTTAACTGATGTTGTGAAAACTGTCGAAAAACGTTGTTTATACATTGTGAAATCGCGTAAAACATAACATTTATTCAACGTGTTTTTTACGTTAAAATAAACTTGAGTGAACATATTTGCAACGTTTTTGTAACGTTTATTAGTGTTCGACTTATTAAGAACCCATATACGATTTTTTTGGGACAATATGTTTTGGGTTAAGGTAGATGGGAATAGGATATAAATATTTTACAGTTTAACACGTATTTTTTAAAATAAAAATATAGTTTAATATTTTAAATATTTTAAAATAAATGATTTTAAAAACAATTTTTCTTTCAGTTTAAAAATCTTTCCAAGATGGAGGAAGGTGAAAGGGTTTCGACATCAAAGACACTTTACATTTCAATAAAATAAATGAAGTTCCACAAAAAATTAATTAGTATGTTCCTCCTAAATCAGTTTTGCTTTCATTCGAAGTATGTCTCTAACATTGTTTTTGTTCCCTGGCGAGTACGAGGGTTGGGGATTACAACTTAGATACTTTACATTGTATCAAATTTTACGAATTTCTACCAGAAGTTAATTCACATTTCCCGGTCAGTTTCGTTCTCTTTATTTCTCTGTATATCTCTCACAGTGTTTGTTTTTGTTCTCGCCGATCGAATATAAATAGCAAGGGTCATGAAATTGCACAAGGATTGTAAAACCATATGTGCACGCGATACTTGATATCTTGTGAGTGTTTGCTTTTGAAACAAAGAAAACTGGAAAGAAAAGATACAACTCAAAAGTAAGTACTATAATATATAAGATATAATATAGAAAATTCATAAGAAAACGTTTAAAAATATTTTTGAAATGTAATTAACTCGTCTTTTAATTCTTGGCACGAGTTTGAATATGGCACTACTACACGCACTTGAGTCATGTTAGCGCCCATCGTTTAATTGAAAAGAAGAATGAATATAAATACATGTATACAATACAGTAATATTTTAGACCGATTCGTTTGGGTCTGTATTTATATCGGATCTTATTTCAGGAAATATGTCCTAAACGCATTTCAGCCTTTCGATATTTTCTTATGTGCATTTAGACACCAAACTGAACTATTTAGACAACATCGCTTATATATTTTTTTCATATATTTCAGTAGGATTAAGCTTATATATATAGTAAAAATCATTTATTTTTTTTTCGTACTGCCAAAGATGCTTACTGCTCTAGGAGGTAGCTCTGGTGGGGACTCCATACGATGATCAAGAAAATTGGCAGCAATTCATTATGGTCTGACTACAGAAAATGAAAAGCCGCCATTGCTGAATCTTTCTGTGTGTTGTCAAATGATGCTACGTAAGTAATTTTGCTATATCTTTGTATTATAAATAATAGCCAATCTACAACACAGTATTGTTACGTTTTACACGATAATGAACATTGAATATAGCTATTCTTATATGAAAGGAAGAGCAAAAATGTCTTTGGTAACACTTTAAAATTATTATGTGGACCAATATGAAACTGAAAACGTTGAACAATCTTTATAAATGAACAATTTATCGAGGTGCAACTACTGTTAACCAGATGACAAAAATACCGGACTATTTATTAATTTTCTTCTTCAAGGGGTACAGAAAAAATCGCACGTCAGTGAAAGAAATGGATGCGGAGGAGCTTATAGGGGAATGCCGAAAATATGTCCCTAATAAGCCAAGTGGATACATACATAAGGTAAATTTAATAATTGCTAACTTAGGGAATACCAAATAATACTGTATTCAGAACACAGATTGCCTCAAAACATTTTCAGATTGATGGCACTTTTTAAAAATCGTCGTTGACGAAACTTTCAGCAAATTTTTAGCTGTATCATGATATCCGGGTTTTATAGGAAGGAGAAATCCTCGGTAATAAGCACGAACAACCCTAAATCCTTGTCCCTTGTTACTTAAGGTTTCGGGATTGATTTTATATGGTTAAATATGGATTTTATTTGCATCACTTCGATCTCAATAGTGATTTTATAATGTGCAGTATGGTTTTTAGTACATTGCAGTGTCATTAGTGATTTGGTATGTTAAATTTGGTTTTAATTGCATCGCTTGGGTTTTCAGATAGATTTGATAATGTAATTATTACATTTCAATTGTCTCAATAGTGATTTTATGCTAATTATAGATTTTAGTTGTATTGCAAAAGTTTCAGGATTAAATTAATATGCAAAATATTGTTTTTAATTCCATCACTAAGTTCTCCTAATAGATTTCATATGTAATATATAGGTCTCCAGTATCGTTATATGAGGAATATGGTTTTAATTGCATTGCTATAGTTTTTCTGAGTGATTTTATATGGAAAATAAGCTTTTAATTGCATCGTTAAAGTCTCATGATTAATTTTATAATTGAAATATGGTTTTCAATTGCATCTCTAAGTATTTGAAGTGATTTTATATGAGAAATATTGTTTCTAATTGCGTCGAAAAGGTTTCTGGTATTATGTACTTAATATGGTTTGAATTTACATTTCTATGCTCTCTAGAGTAATTTGATATGAATAAGAGGTTTTAATTTTGGATTCTATGGGTGATTTGTATTAAATTATGGAATTGCATTGAAAAAACATATCTTCGGATTTGAAACAACATAATTAATAATATTTAGTTGTAAGTTTTTACAGCTTAATTAAATAAAAATATTATATGTTAGGATTTATACTTTTATATATTGATACATGATAATAATAATAATAATGTTTGGAAAGCTACAGTTTAAACCTTTAACCACAACGGCATGTTATGCATTTACTGAAACGCGGACTGGAAAGAAATCACGTTGTTTAAATAGACTGCCGTAGATTTCGGCAATTTAGTTTTCTAGTTAACGTAAAATTAACAATTTGTAACGTATGATTAAATAACGCATAGATTTTGACTTTTCTGACAAGAAGGACATTTTGTCACGTGACAATGGAAAAGCATCGATTTTGACCGGTTTTGTCTACTGGGCATTGTAGCAACCGTTAATGTAATAACAACCGATAATGTAATAAACTTTTAAAATATTTTCTAACATATTGCAATAAACTCAGTAGGTCATTTAAACATACCTGATCGTAAAATACACCCTAGGTTTATCTTAGGCTACGCAAAAATTGTTTTTATTTATTCTTAAATTTCTCACGAGACTTCCAGTCAGCATGCTGACGTTGGACCAGCGTTGGCAAAAAGTTGTGAGGTTGGTTATTGGTTGGCGTTGGCATTGCAAAGTTGGACCAACGTTGGCCCTCGCTATATAGGACTTAAACAATTGAGAAGTATAATGTATCGTCGATCGGTCATCATAGATCCAATGATTTGACGTTTAAAACCTTGCTTTTGTTTTTCTTTTATTCCACAGTTGTTTCCTTTTACAGTAACAACACAAAAGTCACGGATTGTTTTTTTATTCCGTTTTATTTTTTTTGTGTTTTTTACAGTGGTTTATCTGTCGTTCCAACGTTGGTCCAACGTTGGTACAACTATGGCCAACGTTGTGAAATAGGGGCCTCGGTGGCCGAGCGGTTCTTTCCGAGTACTCCGGCTTCCACCTCCAATAAAAAATAGACGCCATGATATAGCTGAAAAATGGCTGAAAGTGGCGTTAAACTTCATTTAGGCAAAAAATTAAACAAACAAACGTTGTGTAATTAAAACAAACCCAATCCTATTCCAGAGCTCTATTCAGCTTCGTGGGGGTACATAATAAGGACCATTATATAAGATTATTTTGCCACTTACTTTCATTTCTAACCCTATTGATTCTACATTTGTATCTTCCAAGTCCGTTCTCCTATGGGCTGATATATTGTACTTAACATAGACTACTATACCGCCCCCTGTTTTATGTTGGTTTCCCGCGTCTAGCTGTATCGGTATTGTACAAGGTAAATCATCCAAGTAAATTTTTCACTTTTCACTCTTATTCTCTTGTGTCACTTTATTCTAATTATACTGATGATTTGCAATTTGGGTAATTTGCTTCAACTATTCCTTCACTTCACGGCGACAAAAGTAAAAAGGGGAAGCCAAGTAGAGATATAATTTAATACATATAGCTTACATTGGAATGTTTCTACATAGAATGTGTACATAGAATGAAGGGACAGTCTATACTATTAATATATAATGTTCCTGTAGACAGTAATGTTTTACTTCATTTGTAAATTATAAATCGTACTATTAAATAAAAATTATGAGAAATAACTTCATATAGAATTACAATGTGAATAGTACTTCATTTTATCTCTCTAATGCAGATATTTTTTGAGTAATAAATTTTTAATATTTCAAATTTCATAATGCATTAAATATACATGTAGTTAAAATTTTTCCTTTCTCCAGTAATAAGGTAGCGTTTTATCGGCAGATTGTTGATTAAGTACTACAGTTTACACATAAATCTCACCAAGATTATACATGGTATAGAATTATCATATTTCCTGGGAAGATCTTAACAAATAAGATTAAATGTAATGCATTGTTAGATTATATATTTCCACTATCTAAAACATGTGCATTATTATATGTTCATTGTTATGCCTGATGTTTAGAAAAGTTATTGTCCACTTCCGATCTGGAAGGATTCAAACAAACATTTAGGAAGAAAACAATGGAGCTGTAACGCTCGGAAAAGGGAGTCAAAGAAACCGTTTCCGTCGTTGTGGTTAAAAAAGTTTTACTTAGTAGTAGATGCTCTAAATAAAATGCGGCGAAACCTGCTTTATGCTCACTTAATGTCAGTTAAGGGCAATAACGTGTACACAAATACTGTATGACAGGTAACAGTTATGTCAAATTTTGCGTGAACTCCATACTAATATTTAGTACTTCGTGACATTTAAATTTTAAAAATTAAGAGATTTAAAAATAAAGCCAAATTTGTTAATATTTAAACAGAAACGGCCAGGCAGAACATAAATTTTAGCCAGGAACAGAAATAGAAATAGAAGATATTGTAAAAGACTGGCTGTGAGTTGACAGAAATTATGACAAAGAAATGAAAGAACAACTTCAACAAATAAACATGAGTGAATAAACTCTGGACATCATTAATATGTCTATAATGTATGAAGTAAACATAGTGAGTTCAGTATTTATTGAATTGTTCATAGAACTATGTGTATCCAAGGAGTTACATTTTTACATAAACAAGGATTTGTGTTATTTGCTAACTTTAATGTGGACACAGAATCATTAATATCGTGTATTATGCTGTACACAGTGGATAAATAAAGAACGTCTGCCTCTAATTGGGTTTGTTTGGTACATAGTTGATCTATGGTTGCGTTCTAGTCTGCTTTGTTTTGACAGATGGGCCAATGATGGCCGTTACATATAACGGTGTTGGCTCAACGATGGCTCTCAGTTTGGGAATAGATTTCACGACGTTGACCCAACGTTGGCCCAAAGTTGGCTCTCAGTTGGCAGTTAGATATGACGACGTTGGCCCAACGTAAACCAATCATGTTGGCCCAACGTAATAGTTTATTGTTGGTCAGACGTAAAACCAACATGTCGGCCCAACGTTGGCCCACTTTTCACGTATAACATTTGCCCAACTTTAACATTGCTTCCGGCGTTGGCCCAACGTAATAGGTAAAGGTTTGCCCAACATTGCCCAACGTTAGCCCAACCAAGGCTTGCTGTTTGTATTCTGAATAGCAAGGATTTTGACCATTTTTGTTCACTGCACATTTGAAAAGCAGAGATATTTACCGTTTTTGTCAATTTGACTAAAGCAGAGATTTTCACCATTTTAGTCCACTTGGCAAAAGCAGATAATTTGAGAATATTATAGCGGATATTTAGGACACAATTCTGTCCAGTCAACGCGGTCGAATTCACCGGTATTTTGTCAAAAAGCAGAGATTTTCTCTATCAAAAGCAAAGAATTTGACTGGTGTAAGTTAACTTTATGTTATGTTAGGACTGCACCGAACTGTCACTACTGCTAAAAAAATGACTGTAAATACCAGTTGCAGTCGTATTTCGTCTGTCACTGACTGAGATTGACTGCAAATGACTGCAAAAATGTCTGTAAAAGACTGCAAACGTTGTGTCGGACAATGATTTTTACTGTGACAGTCATTTTATGCCTGTCATAGACATATTTTGTCCGTCACAGACATTTTTACCGTTGGAGCAGTCATTTTATGTCTGTTACAACGGCGCATCCGTTGTATCAGTCAAAAAATGTCTGTTGTAGTCATTTTTTCCGTTGATTCAGTCAAAAATCGTCTGTTACAACGGCGTTACCATTGTATCAGTCAAAAAATGTCTGTCACAGACATTTCACTGCACGAAAAATCGTCTTTTGTTCACATTTTGTCCAGCCCAAAATATTATCAAAAGTTTACCTATATCCAAAGTCCATATTTTGTTACATTTTGTGGTAGAAAAGGCAACCTTTGACCTTTTGTATTTTAGAAACGACAGACAATATTTGATCTTTCATTAAAATTAAAAGATGAATGACAGGTCATCTTTGACATTTCGTTCAAACTGAAAGGTGAACGATATATTTACTAGGATATTTTGTGTACAATGACAGGTGGACAACAGGTCGTCTGCGACTTTTTTCCTTATAAAAGAGGAACGATATGTTATCTCAGAAATTTTGTTGATACTGGCAGGTGGATGAAAGGTCACCAATGACATTTCAACAAGTCCACCACAAATCATCTTCAACGACATGCTACATGGACGTTTTGTTTATAATGCAGTTGGATGAATAGTCATCTGTGACATTTGATCATATTAATTTTAAATGTCAGGAATTTGTTATATTGTCAGTGTTGACAGTTTAATGACATTTTGCTGCAATTTGAAATAAATATTACAAATCTATGATATTTTTATCTTTCCTAGAAGTGGTATAGTCTTGAATCAATGTTGATCTCAATTCCAAAATCTGCAAACAATAGGTGTAATGTTAAACTAATGAGAAATTCAGTGTCATACAATATTGAGTAATGCCATGAATTTCAGCAGGATACTTTTGAACTTAAAAACGCTCCTGTGATTTAAATGACACCTTTAACATGGACCTTAAATATCTACCTAAAGAATGATAAAAAACCAACAGATAATTTAAGTTAACATTTATTAATAAGAAGCATTCGTAATAAGAACATTACACTATATATGTAAGTATTTAAAAATATACAACAAAAACTTCACATCATACTATTATACTGTTTTAACAGTGTGTACAAAGATAGTTCAGAAGTTAGTTGTCATATATATTTCTTCTTTTGCATTTCTTCTTTCCTTTCCACATAAATTTTATTTGTGTACACTTGACATTCATGAGAAAATACTTCCTTACAAACACACCACAATGCAGTATTAAATTATATTTAACAAATTTCAAGCAGCAAATATCTCTGCATACTAAAAATATACAGCACTATACTATTGTAACTTCACTTGATCTACGAATCAGCAAAGAGCTTAAATATTACCATTTATAAAAATAAATCTAACATGTATATGAAAAAAGAAAATGTAGGACTTGTTATTAATTTGCTTTAGAAGGGGCTGATCACAAATTTGTCCAAGATTAGAAAGAAAATGGTTAGGAAATTGAACCTTTAACTACACGAAAACAATCACCAAATTCATACAAAACTTAACATCTAATACAAACTATGTATTGTTGAATTCTAGCATTCCTCTTTAAAAGTTTTGATAAATGGCATATGTGCAGAGTAATTCCTCTCATCTTTGGAATACACACTCGATTTACAAGACAGAAACTTGAAAATGCCTATAAAATTTTCAAAAATAAGGTCACAGCAACATCAGAAATATATTAAATATACTGCCATAATGCAACAAAACTAGTATGATTGCTTCCCTATTTCTAACTCAAATTCTAATGTTTGTTAATGTTGTCTTTATGTAAGTCATCCTAACCTGAATTTGCTCAAAACAGGCTTCAGTACCTTCTAAACTGTTAAACAATTTTGATGGAATATGAAAACAATTTTCTCATTATGACCAAAATAAAACTTTGGTTTTTTTGAAAACTAATGTCATTTTATTTTAACTATGCAACTACTTGTAGCATCATACAAGTTAATAAATTAATGTCGCAAACTCTTACATTGCATTCTAATAAATGCTTACAGACATGTATGTCAGAGATGACTTTTTTCATTTTATTTGCTGCATTCTAAATACCATCTATGTATTTATATCTAACACAATGGCTTGCTAAGATTTGCTTGGTGTGTAAACGGTTTAATCTAAGAAAAGCGGCTTCACTAGTTTGTGTGCACCTTTTCTCCCAATGCAAGGAGTAGCAGCTTCACTGATTTGTGTGTACGCTTTCTCCCAATGCAATGGATAAGGGGCTTCACTGGTTCGTGTGCAGACTTTCTCCCAATGAAAGGAGTAGCGGCTTCACTTGTTTGTGTGCACACTTTTTCCCAAAGCAAGGAGTAGCAGCTTCACTGGTTCGTGTGCACGCTTGCTCCCAATGCAAGGAGTAGCGGCTTCACTGATTTGTGTGCACGCTTTCTCCCCAAAGGCAGCAGCTTCACTGATTTGTGTGCACACTCCAATTAAGGAAAGGAAGCTCCATGTTTAGTGTGCACGCTTTCTCCTAGATATCACAGCTCATTCGCCAATAAATTAAGCATGTCATTGTAACTTGCTGTTTGCAGTAAGAACAAGAGCATCAGAAAGGATATATTACCTCCAAACTAATCAACTATTGTTTAATATTTATCTGATAATGATATTTTGACTATTCTAAAAAAAAAATCAATTCAGTGACTACAAACTTTAAAAATTCAATCATTAATTTTCTTATTTTTCCTTCGCAAAAGGAATATTTCACTTCTCTGGTATTGTACCATGTTTGAAAACAAAGTCTCTTTTTAAAGATATTGATTATTTTCACTCTGTTTTTACTAGGAACAAATGTTTCTTCTCTAAAAGTTTCTATATACTCTTGGTGACCAGTTCAAGTCCAAGTATGATTTGTTTTTATGTACCTGAAATGAAATGCAAAATTGAAATAATCAAAGTATTATATAACTACAGCCAACAGAAAGATGATATTATAATGTGTTTAAGGTTGGTCAAGAAAATGATGTTTGATGGCAAATATTTTGAAGTATACCATACAAGTAAAATTTGAATAAAAATTGACTAAAACCTAGTAAACAAGTTTGACATGTCAATATTGAAACAGCAAAATTTTCAAGTGACAGTGTCATTACAGAGTCAGCGAAAATCCTCTGTACGGTCTGCCAAAATATGGTTAGGTCCGATATTTTTTTACCATGTGATGGTCCCAATGACCGGCACAGAATCACTGCTGTTGTTTCATTTCTCTAATTCATCAGATGTATTATAAGTTCTACTACAGGTTGCCATTATTTATTCTGTTACTAGATTTTGGGATATGAAAAACCCCCACACAATTCAAAATTTTGATCTTTATACATGTATCTACCTACATGTATCTACCTAGTAATTTAGGGCAGAAACATTCTAATACAGGAAATAGAACATACATGTAAATTCAAGTAAAATTTTACCTACACATGTACCTTTGATTCTTTGCTTTTGTCCCCTTTCCTCTTCTTGCTTTAACCATTTCTTTCCTCATCCTTGTAAACTCCTTTGTAAAATAAAATGTAACAATTAAAATAAATACTTATGAAAGTAAACACTAAAACTAAACCAAGAAACATATCCTATGAACAGCTGTGTCTGGCATGAAAGCAGGATACATTTACCCCCATTCAGGTATCAGAGGCCTTGGTGGCCGAGTGGTTAAGGTAGTTTGTCTACTATTGATCATGTGGTCTGTCAACACCTAGGTTGCTGGTTCGAGTCAAACTGTGGGTAGGGTTTACTCGACTTCAATCTTAATTGCCAGTTTCCTACTGAAGGTCGGAGGTTTCTCCAGGTACTCTAGCTTCCTCCTCCAATAAAAATTGTGGGTCATAAAATAACTCCATACATTCGTATTGGAAAACATTGAAAAGGTATACATACTATAAACCACCAAACTACCACTTTTAATTTTAAAGAAGATTAGTCCAAACATAAGTTTAATATGTAACATATTGACTCTAAACACATAATAAGGAATTTGTGAAATACAGAGCATTCCACTCCCATAATAAAATAACATTGTAAAAAAAGTTTTTTCTTAAATGCCAAATATAAATATTCACCAATTAAACTTGAACTCTACAACCTCTTAGTAATTTAGTATATGTTGTAACATCTTTTGATATTTTTATGGATTAATGTTGAATGTTCGACCATAGTTTGTCGCATGATAAAAATTCCCATTTAAATACATAGGAGTAGGCTGGGCTTTAACCGTAGTACTGTATAATATTTATTAATTATGAAATTTATGCAAATTATGTTACAAAACATAACACAGCTTTTATTAGTTTTATTACAACATCCTCCCCCTCCTACCTCCCCTTTGCAAATCTCATCATATGATGTTCCTGCATCAATAACTCAGTAGGAGTCAAACATGTTGAACACAGGGATAATAATGTTTGTAAGACTCATCATGGCCAGAAGTTAGTATTTTTAATAAGCTGATAATTTATTGTGACTTACCATTCCTTCAGGAATCTTCATGTACTTAGACATCTCCATAACTGAGCTTCAATGCTTCAGTTATACATGTTCGTGACGATTGTGTACTTTTATATGAAAATCTGCTAAGGTTAGCAATATTTACCTACAAAAAAACGCAATATACATGTATAAAAAATATTCAAAGAAATAAACGGTTTTTATTGAAGAACTAAATTCATCGATAATGAGAAGCAGTCCAAATGAATGATACACAAAATTATATCATAACACTAGGCATTTTCATTGTATTTATGTGGTCATTAATTTTAATAAATTAATAAGAAGATGTTGGTCCATTTCTTGGAATACTTTATATTTTGTCCTATACAGAGTATTAATTTATATCGAGGCAAAAAAATGTAAATTATCATGTATTTATTCATTATGACCTTTTGGCAGATTTGTACCTTTGAATCACAATATTAGTACCTTAAGGCGGTATCAAGTCAGATCGTCCCAGACTTATGTTTCAACCAGATACATGTACCTGTTCGCTCTGGGTTGTTTTCCCACAGTAAAAAATATAATACTTTACATATGACGATGTTACATTATATTGTACCTAGTGGTTCAAATTGAAATTTTTAAAATAACTTCAAAACTTGTAAAATGTGTTTATTACTTTATTTTTAATGTTATATCAGGGTGAAATGACTCACTTTCTGAGGCAAAACAACTGGACTCCGCCCAAATGGTTTAAAAGGGGTATTTTATATGCGACTTCTAATTTGTCCAGGATGGAAAATAAAAATTGGTCGAACTCCATTTTTTAAAATTTTAGTACAAATTAAATGTACTTTTTTTCTGAGAGTATAGTAGACTAACAATTACATGTACATGTGTCATATAAACAAAATTCGCTCTGTTTCTATGAAACATAGAAAATGTAACTAAGTGGGCTAGTTATTAAGTATTTACAATGTACATTGAAAGGATGTTGACTTGCACATTTTTATACAGCAATTGAAATACATTTCATTTCTTTTTTTTTAATTAAAAATGGACAGTGTTGACAGCATCATTGTGAACCTGCAGGGAAAATTTGTGGTAACATCTATAAATATAATTTTATTTATTATAATTATAATTTATAATATAGGATGAAAAAGTATGTAATTTTTACACTGTACACTTACCAAAACTAAATTTCATAACTATAAAACATACAATTATATTAAGATACTACTAGTAGTACAGATTCTACTTACATAAAATAAGTTTTGGTTCAATTAAGCAGATGCATGGCCGCAGTGCACATGGCTTAGTCTTTGTTTGCGCGTGTGCCGAACATCATTAACAACATCCAATCAGCATCTCAATTTTCTTATCTTCATGAGTGCCAGCCCTCGGCGCCTATTTTCGAAGACGGTGCTCACCTTTCAGTGGAAAGTCAAGATTGTGAGCTTTCTTTCCTGTGAACTTCCATGTTCGAACAATTATTATGGCTAGTGTAGTATTTGATATCTCAGACGATGAAATTCTTGAGGATTCAGCACTGTCAGTAGGTTTACTGGTAATCAAGAATGTCCAGATTGAGATTGACCGCTGACGCACATCGACTGCCACATTGTTCTTTTTATATTGAGCAAAGTGTTGACTCCGACGATGTAAGTACTTCATATCAGGTAAATATATCCAAGAATATCTAAATCTGTTTTATCTTTGAGTTTTTCCATGGCTTTCAAGCAATGGAAAAATCGAAAATCGCACCCAACAGAACACATATCCGCCATATTGCAAAATTGAAAGGGTAGATAATCGTACACAAAATATATATTTATTGTCTGAATATATTTCACATTATTTTAATGATTTATATTTCATGTATTATGTTTTTAACCTATACTGCAAGAAATATTATTTTAATTTAAATATTGTACTTAGAATTATACTTGTTTGTGTGTGGTTTGGGGGGGCGGGGGAAATACTGAAATTGAAAAGGATTAAGGGACCGACCATTTAACTTGCAGGGGGGCCTTGGTTTTTTCCTAAAAAAATATTTTGAAAATGATTTTTGATGAAAAAAGAATTGTGGAAGCAGAGGGTAAGAAAAAAATATTCTGAAGAAGGATTTCTGCTATATAAAATAATGGAAATGAAAAAAAATATTCTGTCCGTGTCGCGACGCCTTCAAAAACAAAACAAAACAAAAAACCAGGGCCCCCTTCAAGTTAAATGATCTGTCCCTTAGAGTACTTGCATATTGTTTTTCAGATGCTATTAACAGATACATGTAAATGTACTGCCCGACAAAGAAGCACGAAAACACTGCTATGCATAACGACAAGCTAGATGTCTAGAAAAAGAAGAAAGAATCACTAGAACAGAAAAAAGAAGTATGTTACGATAATACTTTTTCAGTCAAGAATTTTGTTGAGTGTATAAGTAAAAAGAAGATAAGAATAAGCATCTGACAGCAAATCCATCAAAACAGACAAGGTCACATTAAATACAACCTTCAATGATGCCGAAGGGGTTATTGTCGACCTAGGTACTATATCAGCGTACCCAGGGTACTTAAAATTTGAGAAATGGTACCCAGGGTACTGTCGCCTAACATAAACGTACCCGGTGTGGTACGTATCGCCAGATTACGTTCATTTCTTTCCCGTATTTGGTCCACAATTATAAATAGAAGAATGACGGTTTCTCACAGTTTACAGTTAAGTTTGTTTGATTATGCGCATGTTTATGAACACTGTTGAAAAATAATGGATTTGATTCAACAACATTGGTCTGGGTACGTTTATGTTAAGCGACAGTACCCTGGGTACCATTTCTCAAATCTCTGATATAGTACCCAGGTCGACAATGACCCCTTCAGCTTCAATGATGAACAAATGCTTCTTTATTTAATATGGAGTGTTCTAAATGACAATGTTCAAAACAGTAGAAAGCCATATCAGTAAGGAGGGGGGTTACTATTAACATGTGTTGGGCATTTTACATGTCCCGTCTGTTAACTGGTTAATTGTTGTTACCTGTTATAATGAAAATAAAAGCCATGTTTGCTGTACGTTAAATAATAATCAGAACAATGTTAAGTTGTTTTACAGATATTTTTCTGTTATCTGCTAATTCATTTTAATCACCACTTATTTCAATGTAATTAAGTCTCCCTATGAAGGGAGGGATATACATAAGACCACATACTAGTTTCTATGGAAACACTGGTTAATGCATATTTTCACTGTATCGCCCTTTGATGAGATTCTGCTGTTATCTGTTTTTTTCGATTTATGAACTCACCGTTTTCTAATGTAAATTGCTGTTATCTGTTAGTGTTATCATTATTTTAAATGTACTGTTATCTGTTTTGGGAAAGATTTAAAAATTGTTACCCTGTTAATGGACCCAAATGTTCAGTTTTATGGATATTTGATACAAAATGTCAACATTTATTATTATAACATACTGTGCCCCTTATCATTTTAGTTATTTCTAGATCTGTAACACACACATACACTGTATATATATTTTTCAGAAAACCAAGTGGATCATAACTGCACTAGACAATATGGAGATCAGTGATATCAAGAAGATAAGACCTGTCTTTATGGCCTAAATATGCCCTCATATGACGAATGTCAAGATGGATTTATTACATACTAGACATCTTCGAAGTTGGATAAATTTAAAGAATAAAAGATAAAATTAGACTGTAAATTTGTTGACATTTGTTCAACCAAAAGCAGAAAGGA
The DNA here is from genome assembly GCA_944474755.1 of Limnoperna fortunei. NCBI lineage: Eukaryota > Metazoa > Mollusca > Bivalvia > Mytilida > Modiolidae > Limnoperna > Limnoperna fortunei. The sequence continues at coordinate 35,785,254 of OX104115.1, forward strand.
CAGAAAATGAGCCACCAGAAATGATCTAAAACACCTTCATCTGGGATTGTAAAGCATATTGAAAAATGTACATATTGACATAATTAGCATTTATTCAAAAAATCGTTGAATTGTTTTATTCTGTTATTCAATATTTATCCACTTGAAAATAAGAAATACCAAGATACCAACTCCCCCCAAGGTTGATAGAATTTACAACTTTGGGATTAATTGCCATTAGACAAGCCTTATCAGCTCAGTGATTATAGGCAATTGTATTAGCTGGTACACTTTAACTCTACTTTCTACATTATGTGCCATCTAGAATTTCCTTGACCATTGTTCAAGTTAGTGGTCATCCTATTGATACAAATTCAACAGTCCAATATTAGAGCTTAAGTGAGCACAGTGTCAGCAATATTTCTAGCGTAAAACTTGCCCAACCTTTTAATTGGACTAGACATGTTCTTTTATCACAAGACTAGTATTATTGATAAATGTAAGTCAGCAATGATGCTCACTAGTTTACAAAATGAGAGGTCAAGGTGGACATTTTTGGAATGCTGACTGCAGACAGGTTGAAAAAAACCAAATCCACGTCAGCCTAATTGTAGCTTTTTTTCATCATATCATCTTTCCCCTAACCTAAATGTCCATTTTGTAATGTTGTCCATGCAAAATATGGACTTTCAGAACCTTTGGACCATATTTAAGATTATAACAAGAAACCTTTTATGCATTTTTTTGTAATTTCATCAATACAAAAGGAGACCTTTTGGATTTTAATTTGGTCAAAATACCATATGTCTTTGGTCTTTTGGTTTTGAAAATACCATCTGTGGCCTACCTTTCATCATCTTTTCTTGTGTGGATATTTGACCTTTTTATTATCTTTTGTCTACAACAGATTATATTTTGGAAAAAAGGTCATATTTTGTTGTTCACCTTTTGAACATATTTTAGACTGGGAAGGGTAAACTTTTCAACACCTTTTATCAAATCAAAAGTGGGCAATTTCGACTGACTTTTGAAGTCAAAAAGGTATACAGAAAGGTGATCTTTTAGATCTTTTGTATTTTTTAAAAATGTGTTAAAAAGACAACAAAATGTAGTCAAAATTGGGACTTTTGGATACCTTTTGACTATCCTAAATGTTATTGTTTCATGCAGTGTTTTCTCCGTTGTATTAGACAAAATACGACTGTCACAACGCTTGGTAATTATTATCGTTAATTTATTAACAGCGACCGATTTATATTTTAAATTTTAATTTCTTTTATGAAAATATTCGGAATTCAACAAAAAAAATCTTTATTTGGAAATTGATTTCTCGCACACTTTACGATTACAAATGTTTTAACGCCTGGTAATTATTATTTGTATTGTTGTTACACCCATCGATTAATTTTCTAAATGTCAAGTTATTTTATGAAAATGTTCGGAATTCTACAAAAAACATCTATTGGAAATTTGATTATCTTCTACATTTTTATAATAATATTTTCTGCAAACAAAGTTAAATGAAATAGGATGACATCGCTTATTTATTAAGTTATGTCGAAAATTATTTAACAATTATAGTTAGAATAAATATGTTTAGCTATTTTAAATACAATATTTAATAAACAAATTCAAATCATGTTTGTTTTCTATTGTTTAAAATATCAGGTAATTCAGTAAACATAATAAAGTTGTTAATGTCCACGGGGCGCTTCCGATTTAAAGAAGGACACATGTGGTTAATTATGTTACAGGTAATCCCGCCTCACTGATCAAAGTTCACGTGTATGAAACATTGGGCTGCATCATGTGAAAACATTATACAAGTGACCGGTAATTAACGATACTAAAATCGGCACGTGCCGATAAATATGCAAATATCTCTAAAACTACAAAATAAAAAAAAATGGTAAAAACTATATTTATGCACTTACTAGTAGTTTGCGGTTTTTCTACGGACCAAATAAATTTACAGTTATAGATTGTATGGTTATCTTGTAAGTAAACTTCAACCCCTTTTTGTTCTACAGACAAACACTACATTTTAAAGGTGTTTATTTTTAATTGTCTACATCAACTCTAAAATCATACCATAGAAAGGCAAAGTGCCACAGAACAAATAACAAACACACTTGATCGAATGAAACAGAATCGAGTGCGCCGTTTCGTACAAAGTTGACATGTATTCGAGAAATATCATGCGATATATGTCCAGTGAGCAGTTGTAAGTATAGTATATAGTATATAGAAATATAACAGTGTTTGACAGTTTCGGTGTCTCTGTAAAAAGAAAACGGAAATTTTAGGCGACACACAGTTAAAGTTTATGGTTTCTAAAATAAATATACAAGTCGTCTCCTTTGCAAAAGCTTTCCCCAAATGTTGTACGATTTTATTTGCAAATTGGCATGCTAACATAAGTTAACGATTTCATCGTTCGTACATCGTTAGTACATGGCTAAACGTAAATCCTTTTTCTATCGTAGAGCATATATCATTAAATAATACGTACAATCGGCCCTAATTTATTAATATAGGGATGATTAATATTTGATCACTGTACTCATATATATAAAGGTTAATAACTTTTTATCGTTCAAACCGCAGGGCCATACGGAAAAGTTGTATTACCCGATACTATCTCACCTCCGGTCTTCTGGACCAGTAAGCTATTTCGTGACTCCTTCCAGCATATTATAGATTGGCTAGTCATACGGACTGTTCATACAAGCTAGCGAAACGACTTTTACACAATTTAAATAAAATTGTTACGAACTATCGTCTTTATTGGCTTTTTTTTCGATTATCGGTCAGTCGTATTGGACCTGGATCCTACGGGTCTCGGGACCTATACATCCAACCTAGATTCAATGCAAGTGCCAAATACATATTCAGCCAGCTACTAACACTGAAACATGGTTTCTCCAGCTTGGTAGGGTTTTTCCTTTATTCTATCGAGAAGTGTATAAAGTTTTTACATCATAAAACGAAATAAACCATTATAAATTTGAATAAAGGAATTTGAAAATCAAACTTATTTTAGTTTTTACTGGTTCGAGTACACCACGAACATTGTCCCTGCTCATATGTACACAAGTAATAAATACACTTCAAAGACATGTACACGACCTGTATTGTATTCGTTTATTTTAATTAACAAAATTAACAATAATTCTGTAGTTCAGATTTTTAAAAACGATACTCAGAACTGAAATGAAAAAAAACTTTTTAATTTCTTTAATAAATATTTAGGGGGCCTCGGTGGCCGAGTGGTCGTAGTTCGTCCACAATTGATCACGGGGTCTGTCAAAGCTGAGATTGCGGGTTCAATTCTTACTGCAGAAAGGGTGTACTCGACTCCAATCTTAATTGACAAGGATTGCCAGTTTTCCTACCGCAGGTCGGGGTTCTCTCCGGGTAATCCAGCTTCCTCCCCCAATAAAAACTGGACGCCATGAAATAGCTGAAAAATTGCTGAAAGTGGCGTTAAAACACCATTCAAACAAACAAACAAAAACCAATAAATATTTAGCGTGTATTAAAATACTTTATGAAAACTTACACTTTTCAAATATTCAAATATATTAAAGGTTTGTTTTTAATAAATCAATAGTCCAAGTGTGGTAATGAAATCGCATAAATAATGTGTTAGAATTCAAACTAAACGATGTGATATCCAATTATTACCGAAATAGATAGATAAGTTTGATCGATGTTTGCTTTACGTCCAGCGTGTAGTATTTCAGCGATATTCAGGACAAGACTAAGTAAACAAACAATAAATCAACGGAAAAAGGGGTGGGGTGGGACACAAGTAACACAGTTTAGACTGCCACCGGAAAAGTATGAAGTTTTGTGTAGGGGCGGAGAATTTAGCCTTTTGTAGCGGCTACAATGAGCCTACTCTTTTTTCAAATCTGCAAAAGGGCTTTATCGTGCCAGGGGAGTGGCAATCTTCAAACACGTTACCCACTACGGTCAGCCGTCAAGCTTTCCGTATGATGACCTAACCCTAACCCTAACACGACAACTAGAGGGTCTCCACTACAAGTAGAAATAATTGTATCAACAACTTTTTCAAAAAAAAATATTTTGAAGTAATAATTTAATTTTCTTATTAAATTATACCGATGGGCTAGTAATTCTAAAGTCCCCGTGTAGTTTAATTCTCTTGCTTATTATGTCTCGCGCTTGACAGAATATTGTACGACTAAAAGCAAACGGCGCAATCGATTCAGTTGCATGCTATATATTATACATGTCGTCGGGTCTTTCCGGGGCATTTCTTTGGAATAATTTTATTGATCTCTATTGCTTGTCAAAGTTGACAATAATGGGGCGGGGGGGGGGGGGGGGGCAGGAACAGGTATTTTATAAGACAGTACCCATTCATCCATAACTATAAATGTATTTATTACATTATTATAGTACACAATATCAACCCGTGTTGTGCATGGTGTCGCAAAATGTATTATACACATTATTTCTGATCAGCGAGGCGGCGAGGCGAGATTACCTGTAACCTAATTAACAACATGTATCATTCTTTAAATTGTACATGTACAATTTTATAGTCCTAACTAAATTACCAGATCCATTTAAACAACAGTAGATGCAGCTTAGAAAACAAAGTTAACATTATTTAAGGTTTTTCTTTAATATTTAATTTTTAATATTGAAAGACAGAAAAAATATAACGACTAATATGTCACAATTTAATCTTTGTATCTAAATAAAATACTAACAGTTTCCACAATAATTAAAGAAATTGGCGATTTTATTATATGTAATTTTTTTTAACCTTGTCCGTGTTTTAAGAAAACTTTATTGTACAAATGTTTCCAATGCAATCGTTGTTATGGCTTTAATGCGGTTTTAATTTTCACCAGATGTGTAAGTAAACAATTGAGAAATTCAGTTTAATAATTATAAATAAGGACAGAACAAATGCTAACATTTTCAGCAGTCTTCTATTTTTAGAAACAGATTTATTTAAACATACATTTATCTTTAACATTACTATTTAAATAACATTTGTTATCGTAATTGTGCGAACGTACAATTTCCAAATAGAGATATTTTTTGTTTAATTCCGAAAATTTTCAAAAAACAAGTGAAATAAAAAATATTAATCGACGGCAGTTAATAAATTAACAATAATAATTACCAGGCGTTGTGACAGACGTATTTTGTCTGAAACAACGGAGAAAATGTCTGTGACAGACATTTTTTGACTGATACAACGGTAACGCCGTTGTAACAGACGATTTTCGACTGAGTCAACGGAAGAAATGACTGCGACAGACATTTTTTGACTGATACAACGGATACGCCGTTGTAACAGACATAAAATGACTGCGCCAACGGACAAAATATGTCTGTGACAGGCATAAAATGACTGTCACAGTAAAAAGTATTGTCCGGCACAACGTTTGCAGTCTTTTACAGAAATTTTTGCAGTCATTTGCAGTCAATCTCAGTCAGTGACAGATGAAAAACGACTGCAACTGGTATTTACAGTCATTTTGTTAGCCAGTAGTGTGTGTGCTTTTCATTTGCATCGCTGAATTCTCAAGATTGAATTTATATGTTGAATATGGCTATTTATTTCATCAGTAAGGTCTCATGATTGATTTTTTATATTAAATTATGGAATTGATCTTAGGAAAAAATAATGTAAAGAAAGCTACAATCTAAATTTCAACGGCTTAACATTTACCAAGACATGGTTCGGAAAAAATCGCGTTTTTTTAAAAAAGACTTCCGTCCGTTTAGGTGAAGTAATCAAGTTTCTAGAGATAATAGGGTATGCAATAATGAAAAAGATTATGACAATTATTGTCAAATTGACAATTTGTATCCAGATGATGTTATAGCAGAGGTTTTGACTTTTTCGTCCAAAAGTCACGTCATTGAAAGAAGAGAATTTGATCGAGATTTTCCACTGGACATTTTGGTCCTGTGACAATTGTCCAGAAGCCTAGATTTTTATCCTATTTGAACTTGTTTAAGGTAACTTAGTTTTATGTAACGCCTGCACACTGGACACGTAGACCTTAAACTGCATATAAGAAAATAGCAAAGAAAACCGACTGAACAACAAGAGTCAACAGCCAAGGGACAGTTACATATTCGGATATAGACAAACACAACACAAAAATCAAAAAGATAAAACAAAAAGAGAGTAAACCGAACCCAATAAAAACCATGGGTACACTCATTTGCTCGGACGAGTAAGCAATGCCCGCCTCTAATTAGACGAGTTATTCATTGTCTTGTCTAAGGAAAAATCAAATCCAGGATTACGAAACACTCCCTATGACTATAGTGAAAATGTCAGATCGTATTTGAGACACTGATTTCCCAAATGTATAAGATGTACAATAATCTGAGCGGATATGTTGTGCAAAACACAGTCAGGCCTTCTAGTTGGATATTTTATCTCGGCCCCATCCGGATATCTTGTTAAAGTTTTATAAGTATTTTGCATGTAAAATCGATCGTATAAAAAGAGCACAATAGATTTTATGTGAATAAATATCTCTTTTTCAAATAGTAGACACATTTGTCTCAAAATAAGCGTTTTTTTCTGGCTTTAATGTTTTAAGAGAGCCTATGACCTTTCATTTGTCCATCAAACCACCACTTTGCTTTATATCCATCAAATGTGGAAATAAGTATATAGAGTCCTGTACTTTGTGTTTGAATTCCCGTATTTTATAGCATGCAGAGAGTACATGTGCTTTGTATAGAGGAACTATTTATAATCAAACAATTTTAATATTAATTTTGAGGTAAACTTTTTATGTGACTATAAATAAAAATGTGGTTGAATTTAGAGAATGCAATAATGTTGATGCATTTGTGATAATATTTAAAGAGACGTTTTCGTTTGCAATGAAAAGCCACATGCGATAAATTTGAGACATCGGTAGTTTGATTTTATTCACAGATCTGTATGATTTTGTTTTTCTATTGTAATTTGTCTATTTCTACATAAGTGCATTATACATGTAGTCAGATTGAAGCATAAACAAGTTTTGATTTTGCGTTTTTCTTGTGTTTTTTTTACATTAAAAATAAATGTGTTTTTGGTTTTAACCGATTAAAACTAACAGATCAGCTTAAATATCACAGAACGGCGAAAATATCAAATACGATCAACTAATCCTGTCAATACGCGTCCAATGTCTTCTTCCAATTCATTAGAAAGGATACCGTCTATGTGTAAATGCCATCATACCACTTAACTTTTTCCAAGAGAAAACTGAAAAAACTGGAAAGGTTAGTTTTTGTAATGAATTTCAATTGACCGGTTTGATTATTGCTTGGAAATAACAAACAAGTAAATCGGAAGAATGTTCATTCAATAGTCTGACAATGTTTTAATGAATGAAGTCAAATCTCAACCTTTAATAAATATAAAAAAGAGAACATTTTATTTCCATACTGTTTAACATATTTTCACATAGTTTACTTGAATATAATTAACAAATATGCACTTTAAATGAATATTTGTTTTTAGAGTATTGGTGTTTGAATGTATGGTACTTTACCCGTAAACGCAACACTTTGACTGATTGATAACTTATAGCTTACGCAATTTTGAATAGTCATTCCCGTGATAACCGACAGAAATCAGTCCGACCCAGAATACATCATTTAATTAAAATTAAAATTAATCGTTATTATGTAATCAGTTTAGTGGCGGATACATAAAGCTTAATAGTTTTTGTGTGTCATTAGTATATTAAATATGTTTTTTTTATAAAAGTAATAGCATGTCTAGCTGTAACAAACTATTCGCTTTATAATATATAACAAAGCAAAATTATTTCTTGGTAAAATAAGGTATTCAATATAAAATACTAATCAAGTCCATGAGTATGGAGGAAACATGTCGTTTTTGACAGTAAACTAGGTACAGGAAGGTGTGATCTTAACCTAGAATGTGTTATCATTAACGACAACTGGTCCTTTTTATGTCCCCGACTCGTGTTTTTGGTTTTTATTCACGACGATCTTAAAATAACACTATTTGTATTTGTCTGTGACATGTTACATGTATATTAATTCTTGTTAATAGTATCTAGATCCGTCTCCCACACTCAGTAAAGGTTTCAGTTCAAATGTTGCAAAAATGATAGACATTTTTTCTGCGTGCATTTTGAGAAAAAAATCAAGTTACTTGTGCATTTATGCCTTGCATACTCTCTTTTGATATATAATTTTATTTTGGTCTCACTTAACTACCCTATTTTAATGTTTAAAATGAACATTCAACTTTAAATTCTTGGACTATGCTGGATGGTTTCTGTGCTCTTATTTTAGATCTTCCAGGCGCGTCCCTAGATTTGCCCATTCGTAGGTAGTTGTCAGGTATAATACGGAAAGCCTGAACGCGGAGGACGCCCTTTTGTAGATTTTGAAAAAGAGTAAGCTAACTGAAGCCGCTAAATTCTCTGTCCCTAACTGAAACTTCATATTTGTTTTAGTGACAATCATAATTTTGTTCATTGATATTATTTGTTTTGACAAATTTTGTCTTTAACTTTTACTTTTTAGTATTTGACAATATATTTACAAACGTTAAGAAGTTTCTGTTTACTAGGTTAAACAGTTTATTTAACAAACTGCTCGCAGTGTATGAATACTAGAGCAATGTGTACAAATCCACTGATCTGTCTGACTTATATCTGATTGGTGACGGATTGTTGAGAAATCCGTAACCGCTGTCTGATTGCTAAAAGTGTTGCGTTTCCAACCGCAGGTACTTTTAACTAACTATTTTTGTATGAACTCTTCTATTCATACTTGGACTTTGTAAATTGTGTTGGTGTCAATATGTCTGTCTTATAAAATATTTACATGGAAAGGGTAATAAGGGCATCTAGAGGAGTTGTTAATAAAAAGAAAATACACAAATCTTGTTTAGAAGACTTAAAAAACTCAATGAATAGCTTCAAGAATATGTATTATGGACTTTAAAATAACATTCAACGATCATATTAGCCGTTCAAAATATAAAAATGAAAGCGATCTATTTTTGTAACAACTGAAATGATTCTGAGTTTCCACAGAATAGCAGTTTCTGATGGTTACGAACATGTACAGTCGATTTCGAAATCTTCATTTAATAAAACTGTTGTGAATTGAAAATCTGAAATATCTAACTGATACGTTTTTCACAGTTTGAAACATGAAGAATCGTCTGTTTTATCATAAGAAATAGTAAACTTCTAATTACGACACTCGTTTTAATATTTACCTTGTACAGAAGTTAGGTTCACTACACTTTTGAGACCTCTACAAAATCGTGTACGTAGGAATCAATTTTTAATTGCTAGTTTATAAATTTATAACACATCTATCGTTCTATTATCGTTTCCGAAGTTACGTCAGTGCACAGTCAATGCTGAAATGACCACGTGTATTAACAAAATGGCATTAGATTACATAAAATTAGTATAGATTAGTATCGGGAAGGTAAATGCATTGGACATGTCAAAAATGTTGGCGATGGCCACCACAAACAGTAATGTCATCGCATATCACGAGATCTTTTATAAATAAATTGATATTCGGTGACCACTTTTCTTTAATCAATTTGATTGATTTTGTTAAGCGTTTCATGTTTAATGCGACAATGTCGTTTAAATATAACTATACATTAATTTCCAATGAATGGATTCTAAATGGTGTATTATATTCACTAAATTCATCCAAAAAGTATGAATGCCAATATTTTCATTATTAACGCCACTTTAATAAATTTAAAACTACAGTACTTGAGATTGAAAACGAAACACTTTAAGCAATCCGTCAGCGTTCAAAAATTCGTCAGCAATCAGTTATCAATCAGTCAGATCAGTCAAATCGTTCCCAAACCGGCAGATCGTTCCCAATCCGTCCATCCGCCAATTGTCGGATTTGGAACGATATGACTGATCTAAAGGATTGATTTGGACTGATCGCTCCAATCCGCCCATTTAACTTCCAAAGATTACAAATATCTAGGAGTATTTTTTGCAAAATGTGGGTCCTTTTTAACTACTATAAAGTTTTTTAAAAGAATAGGGTACAAAAGCAATATATAGTTTATTGCAGAAATGTAGAAGGCACAATTTATCTATCGAATGTCAGTTAGATTGGTTTGATAGTGTTATCACGCCAATATAACTCTATGGCTCAGAAATCTGGGGTTTTGAAAATCTTGATATACTAGAAAGAGTACATTTAAGGTTCTGTAAAATTATTTTAAACTTGTGACAACACCAAATAGTATTATTCATGGCGAACTAGGAAGGTTTCCCATATCATTAACAGTAAAAGTTCGAATGGCAAAGTTCTGGTGTCGATTAGTGAATGGAGATGAGAATAAAATTTCATCAATACTTTATAAATTACTTTTTGCGAATTTTGTTAATAACGGCATTGAATGCAAATGGCTTATGTTTATAAAGAATATATTTGATAACTGTGGTTTATCAAACGTTTGGGTACTCCAAAATTATTATTCTCCGGAATGGAAAGAAAAATGTGCAGAATTAAGACTAAAGGACCAATTTATCCAAGACTGGTCTTCCGACATTTTCAACTCGCCCAAAACAACATGTTATAGAATGTTTAAAAATAGCTTTGGTTTTGAAAATTATTTATCACTATAACCTGCATATTTATTTTACAATATTTGTAAATTTAGATGTGGATCCCATCGTTTGCCCATTGAAACGGGTAGGTGGCGCAAAATACCGAGAAATGAACGAATGGGCAGTTTATGTAACCTTACTGAAATTGGTGATGAATACCATTACATTTTAGTATGTAACTTTTTTGGTATCGATAGGAAAAAAATTATTACCAAATTATTGCCATAAAAATGCAAATACTTTAAAATTTAATCAACTATTTTGTACAATAGATGTAAGTGTACTAGAAAAAATATCGAAATTTATAAGAATTGTGTTATCAAAGGTCGTCCCTCCTGGTTAGTTAGCTATTTATTGTTATTTGCTTACACATGTACTATTATATTAATATTGTTTGATAATTTCTCTGTAACTTGTATGTTTATGAGAATAAAGAATTAGTACTGTATAAGATTTACGACAAAAGCGAAAACATACATTAATATATATTTTATTCACTATCTCATTGTGTCACGTGAATTTACACAGAATTAAATCTCAAATAAAGAATAAACTACTGTGCTGCGCAATTCCTAAGAATTTCGCAGTATAAAACTGGATAAGATTTACGACCAAAGCGAAAATATCTATTTATATATTTTATTCACTATCTCGAAGTGTCACATGAATTTACACAGAATTAAATTTCGAATAAAGATAATCTACTGTGCCACAATTCCTAAGAATTCCGGTGAATAATACTGAATAAAATTTACGACAAAAGCGAAAACATCTATTTATATATTTTATTCACTATCCAATTGTGTCACATGATTTTACACAGAATTAAATCTCAAATAAAGAATAAACTGCTAAACGCGTTTGTATATAGAAGGTAATGAGTTAAGGATGCGAACATGTAAGCGTAATATAAAAGCAATTCTGCTTTCGCATTTTAGCCTTCACAATTTGCTCATTTTACGACATCTGTTATAGTCATTCGATAAGTAATGATATATAAGTATAAATGGTTTCCTTTAAATTCGGAAGTATTTGAAATTAGTTACTATGTTCCACAGAGCTGCCCAGCACGTCCTCAGCTGGCGGACATGGGATGTGCTCCCGTGTTTTCTTTTTTTTTAATCGGTGGGGGGTGGGGGTTCAGGTCATATCAGAATTGCCGCGACCATAGTGACGTTTTTAGAGAGTGTCACGCTCCTTGCACGATAATCTCTTTTGTAGATTTCGAAAAGAAGTAGGCTTTATTATTGATCACGTGGTCTGTCAACACTGAGGTTGCGGGTTCGAGTCTCACTGCGGGCAAGCTGCACTCGACTTAATTGAAAAGAAGCCAGTTTTCCTACCGAATGTTCGGTTTTTCTCTGTGTACTCGGCTTCCTCCTCCAATAAAAACTGGACGCCATGATATAGCTGAAAAAGTTCTGCAAGTGCGTTATACAATATTTAAACAAACAAACAAACAAATCTAATTGATGGTTATTTAACTTATTATCGTCATGAATAAAGCTGAAATACTCTCGCTTAAAGAAAAGCAAACATCAATCAATCAATGAAATAAGTTATTGAATGACACTCTTTTAAAGGCCAAGTTTTGAAAAGGTTCTGTTTTATTATTATGACTGTAATGACAATATTAAAACCGATCTTCGTAGTCCTAAAGAATTAATGACGTTTTCTTAAAAACAATTACAATTTCGTACTATAACACTTGTCTATCTGTAGCAAATTTTTACGAATCACTGCAGTATTCGCAGGCAGGCGTTTCTGTGGCCTCGGTGGCTGATTGGATAGTCATCTACTAGTTATCCAATTCCTGTCAACAGGTTGCGATTTTTCGAACGACTGCACATAGGGTGTGCCCGTCTGCAACTTAATTGACAACGATTGTCCGTTTTAACCTATATTCCGGCTTCATCCCACCCATCCCCAATAAAAATGGACGCCATGAATAAATGAAACAATCCAGCGTAATTGTAAGTATACTTTTTAACTTTTTTTATTGCCTGTCAAATACAACTTGCGACCAGAATCGTTGTATATTTTACAATACAACTTTTTGTTTAGTAAACAATGTGTTTTGATTGACAATGGTTGTTCAACAGTTCAACAATTGCTTATATCCAACAGTTTTATAATTGTATTTAAAAATGTTGTAGACTAAATAAAAAGACGCAGGCATACATTTAAGTAACGTAATGAAATGTCAAAAAGAGGCCAAGTCCTTTCCTAAATGTGAAATAAATATGTTTCTGATTGGGGAGTCGGGCCGAAATCACGAGTCGCGGAAATACAAAATGAGAATCAAAATTGAATTATAAAAAGAAAACATTTACGTCGTCTCTACATATGCTCCTTTAATCGAAGTTTTTGAGGTTTACAGGGCTCGACCCGCAGATATGTCCTGCCTTCTTTGAATAGTTTTATTTATTTTATTTTTTAGAACGAGACATTGTATTAACTATTCTTTTGAATAATTGCGTTTATTTTATTATAAATGCATATATAAGATACAAAGACGCAGAATTCGTTTTATCTTTAAATGATTATTTATACGCATTCGTCAATAAACCAACCGATATATGCCTATAATTAAATGACGGATTTTAGATCGCACTGATTTGACTGATGGCACTGATCGCTGACGGTTACCAAGGTAATGGCCGATTCATAATTGTTGATGGATGTATTTATCATCAATCAGTCAGCGATCCGTCATCATTCCAAAATCCGTCAGCAATCAGTTATCAATTAGTCAAAGTGTTGCTTTTACGGGTGTAAGTACTGTATATGATTACGACCAGTTTGTACTTGGTAGGAAGCGGATTAATGAAACTGTATAATTAGGCGTTTATCGTTTTGATAGATCCTTTCGTGTATCGTTTGGTAACATTTCGTTTACCGCATGGTAGGTATACCGTTTGGTGCATTGTTTCTTACGCTGTCAGTGCATGGTTTAATTGTTGCTTGTATAAATGTTATTGTTCAGTATTTCACGTCAGTATTTAAAACATTTCTAGTTTTCATAGATTCATAATAATTATAGGTACTCAACTGATAACGGATCACAGGCGTAAATTTCAGCATTTTTTGTTTATTTAACGTAATTGATCAAAAGATTACGGTGACTGTTGTAAATAAATTTAAAAAAAATATTACTAAAGTGTTTTGCATTTCTTACAAAAAGTTTACAATGATACGATTGACAAAGTTGACAAATCATTCTACATGTCTAGCATGCGTATGCGCCAATCATTTAATTCATATACACTCTACATCCTAAACAATTGCTTTTCATTAGCAGGAACTTTCCATATTACATTAAGTTCTTACCTTACTTGAATGCGTCTGTCAATTACAAGTAATAATATTGTTGCAGTTTTCTAAACAAAAAGCACAAAACTATTTCTGGTGCATGTTTTGCTAAGGATATATTGATTCAACATAAACCAGAGTTCCCTATCATTAAATGTGTACTTTGTCTGTATGTGAACTCAATATTCATAACGACTTGAATATAGCTAAAATATTGCTGGATGATGTTAAGCAATTCACGTATTCGGCTATTTTAGTATATTTTTATTCAACTGAATCAACCAATTACATTTCTAATTCCTCTTTGGCAAATTTTAAAATCCCGTTTACTATATTTACTGATAAGTTTGTTTACAATTTACAAAGTGTTAAACTACGAAATTGTAGTCACATTTTGCTTGTAAATAATATTTTGGTTTTCTTATATCTAACGATTGTTTATATGTATCATGTGATAAATACGTGTACATCCCCCCGGGAAGATATCAATTGTAAAGAATGACACATTTTGTTAGTCATATAACAGGTAAATTTTCGTAATCACCGGGAACAGATTCATCAGCCTAATAGCGTAAAATGCATGAAGCGTTTTGATAGTTAATTCCTCTATATTGTAGACGTATACCAAATGAGCTTTAAAATCTAGATCGAAAAGAGAATCGCCGACCCTGAACAAGTACCTGACAATCTTGAATTTGAATCCGGTTCGTAGAAATATCATGAAGGGCCTCCTTTGTGCAGTAATAATCCATGATTGCACTAAAGACATGATAACGTATAAAGAAGAACACAAAGGACATATTGTAACTAAGAACTAATTAAGTAGAAATGGAATCTCAATTTAAAAATTTTAAAGAAATCTTTCAAAATAAATGAGATATCGATTAAAACAATACAATTACCAATACAATTGCGGGATACGACTTGGCAGAATAAACTTGCCAATTGCTGTAATAACTTGTTAGCTGTCTATAATACAATCAGACTCAATCAGAATTAATTTTAAAGAAACTAGTAAATGTTAGATAAGCGTGTTCATAAGACTCTGTTCGACAGTGAACTATTTTCTGTCTTTTGGATTGTTTCTCCTTTAGATAAACACAAACAACTTAATAGATATTAATATGTAGATCAAATATTATTAACTATAATATTATATTTATAAACAAGTTAAATATTCATAACACGTGACAAAATATTAATAGCCATTTATATATTTGGTTACTTTGAATATTTTCAATATTAATTATTTAGGTTTTGTTACCTTAATACCTGCATGTGTTAGGGTTGAGGGTCGATATGGAAAATGTTATGAAATCTAATTATTGACACTATTATGCATTTATTTATATTGCACATATATTAAGAATGCTTTTTACTTGAAACATTTACTTAATGTCTTACATTTATTTTAAATTACTTTACAATTCTTAGAGAATATTTTTATTTATCGGTAAATTGTGTTATTTTCCTCTGATGTGTGCCATCTGGTAATGCTTGTCTCAGCATACTAAACGTGATACAAAAAATATCAGGCAGTTCATTACCGGGCATGCGTGACTTAATGCGGAGGATTCTAAAATGATTACGTCACAGTAACAGAATGTTCAAAAATAAACAAAGCAAGATAAAATAAAACACGATTCATCTGCCCCCCACCCGGCCCAATGAAAACGAACAAACAAACAAAACATCAAATATTACATATTTTCCTAGAAATACAGCATTCTTGCCCTCATAGCACTTGCATTAATTATAGTATACGTCTGCATGTATTATGGACCCCCTACAGCGCCCTTTTGTTTTAACGATTAAAAAAGGACCGATGCAATATTCTCTGCTCTTCGTTCTCGACCACCAGAGCTACGTTTTCGCAGCTACCTTCTGTTTACAATCATACACTTCAAATATTCTGAACTATTCAAATTGCACAAACATCAACATTCAACAGCAAGGTAACAAATCGTGAATTCCTGTTCATTCACCAGAAAAACTTGCAAGTAACCTCTCTTTTGTTAATCCGACAAATCACAAAGCTGTAATAGGACCATTACGGCAGTAAAATTCGGACTACACAAGAACCTTCAACTCATCACATAGTTTGTACATCAATGCATTTTAATTAAAATATAAATAAATGATGTGTAAATCGTATCTCCCCTGCCCACTGAAAGTTAAAATAACACAGCACCAAACAGTTACCAGAAATGATGACGATATCAAATACAAAAGATAGAAAACAATAAAAAGTGAAACGAACACTCCATTGGAAAATCGGTCACGTTGGTAACAAAAATTTGAAATATAACGGTTCGTCAAAGATCAAAATATTAAAAACACAAAATTTGACACCCCATATTATAATTAAGAGTAAAATAAAAGATTCTCATTCATAAACTATAAAATAAACGATTAGAACTACTTAATTTGTAACCTTACACGGGGTCAATGAAATAAACGTCCACTAATTACTCCACATTCCGGTTAAATGACGTAGATGGTAAATAACGTATACGTACCACACCGTTTTTACAGATCACTTCGACAAAATAGTCCCTTTGAAATTCGTTGAATTACAGATTTATTCTGTATTTTTTTGCAAGCTGTTGGATGGATTTTATCAAGATACATTCTTGATTATAAATTATCGATAAACAAAATATAAGGCAATTGGTTTAAGGTAGTGGCTTTCTAAGTGATATCTCAGGTTCGCCCTAACGGGCTCACCTGAGATGCACTGTGAGAATGCCACCGCCAAAACCCAATTGCCTTATATTCTGAATATCAATTATAATGATGGCAACATAACTTTAAATATTTGCATCAATATTTTAGATTTTATCTCTTTGTCTTCGTATCAGGTGATTAAAAGTAAACGGGATGGTTATCGGTTTCACTTGCACGTTCAATAGCGATGAGAAAATCTTTGGCATTATTTCGTTGTAAATAGAGCGTAGCAAATTCCCAAAACTTAAAAATATTTATAACAGTAGAAAATGTTCGCTTGTTTTTTATCAATCTGACATTAGTGCATTGAAATCCATTCCATAATTTTAATATTATAACAACTGCTATGAAGGTTATCATTTTTTCACAACCTGAATTATTTAACAAATTGAAATGTTTATATTCCAAGAATGAATATCGTTTATAGATTACAATTTGATCATTAGATTAGTAAAGGAAAGTGCCTTATCCTCGATGCGTTAATTTAAGCATGACATAAAGGGCAAACAATCTTTACTAAAAATATACATGTAGTTTTAGAGTTTTGGTGATAAAAGCTCTACAACATCTTAATCATTTGGATTTAAAATATTGTTTGGGATTGAACGCCACTGATTAGCCTTGATTAGACGAAACGCGCGTCTGGCGTGGTAAATTATATTTATCTTGGTACATGTATCTTTGATGATATTTTATATAGAGTAACCCGTTTGGGGAAGTTGATCACATTTTAATTATCAAAACGGCTTTGAAATAATTCAACTTACTACTATTTCAATTCCTTGCACCTGACAACGGCTCTGTAAATGACCTTTAACTGAGGAAGTTTTAGTTCTTTTTTTATATTTGGCTTCGTCCATCTGCAGCATGGACAGTGGATGTATTATTCTATGCAATTTGATATTAGAGCTGTATTTAAAAATCAGTTTCATACAGAATTGATAAATACATTTATTTATATAAGTTGTTAAATGTATTGCTATTTTTCAGCTGATTGTGCAAAGCCCATTTCTGGACTATTTTTGGTGTTTGTGAGTTTTCTTGAGTACCCTTCGGGGTTTCTAAATTTGCGAAAAAAATTTAATGTGATATAGTTGAAATTATTTCGCTCGTTACTCAACAAAACTGGGTGCCTAAGTCATAGCAAAACAATTTTAATTTCCCTGTACGCAAATAATTAAGAGGCCGTTCTAATGTTGAAGTGTGGATTTTTTTACTTTGTTGTCTAAAATTTTGTATGTCAGTGGTATTATCAGTTCAGCCACTACAGCTATAATGTGGTAATTTTCACTTTATTCTGTCAGATAACAGTTAAAAATTAAAAAATACCTGTTTCTGTCTCAGTTTTACCCGAACATTTATGATTTTAAACAGTAAGGCACATGGCCTTGAATGACATAAATTTGTCAGATTTCCGTGTAGACAAAAATAACAAAGAATTTGAGAAAAAAGGCTGAATTACTCAATGGAAAATAGAAGGGAAATTCATTTAGTAAAGTTAAACACTTTTGCCACCAAAAAAAAAATTGAAAAAAATACATGTGTGCACGTCCCCCTTTAGCACAGCAACACATAGCACATGCATTCACCCGGGAACTCTGCGAGAGAAGGTTCTATATGATATTGCGCACGAATGTACGTTTAACCGAATCCATGATAGTTTTACCAGTAAAATATGGTTTGTATTTTATTTATGTCATTTTTTTGGCAGAAAAACTGATTCAGTAGCAACAGATAGAGTCGGGTCATAATCAAGCACGCACTTTTCCCCCTAAACAAATTATGATTGCATGTCCATTTCTACAAGATGTATTTAAACCAGGATTTTACCTGAAATGCTTTCATTTTACCAAGTGGAAACACTTGTAATCAAGTGTTTATATTTCTACCTTTTAGCAATTAACAAAATAGACATTCATAAAGTTAAAACATTGTCAACCAAGGGATAATTGTAGGCATTGAAGAGTGTAAACACACTATAAAAGGAAGAGACTTTATTTTAAATATATGAAATTGATCAATATTTAAAGAACAAAATTAGAAGATAGTAATCTTATTCCTATTTTAGAAATACAATCACAAAAATGTCTTGCTGAGATAACAAAGATAACTTATCAATTGTTTGTGTGGGTGGGTGCGGGGGGGGGGGCACATGTAGATTGAATAAGCTAGGATATGCGCATAGATATACAAGTGACATATAAGTAGGAGGAGTGGTTTCATTTGGTACCCATGGACCTTATACACAATAAATGCACTCGGTTACTAATTTTAAAAACATGGGTTTTTTGCTTTCAACATGTATGACGAATTCTTGTGTTGATGTTTACATGTTTACAATACTTACAGTTGGGTGCAGTCCTAACATAACATGCTAGTTAACTTGTAAAGCAGAGATTCTGACTGCTTTAAGTTAACTTCGAGCAGAGAATTTGACTAATTTGAGCAGAGATTTTGACAACCCAAGTTAACTTGGGCTGTTCTTTTGACAATTTTTTAATGCAGTATAATTCTGTCCATTTGACAATTTGTTGACAATTTCTGTCCACGGGACATTTTTGTTCTTTTGACAATTTTTGTCCACTGGACTTTTTTTTTCTTTTGACAATTTCTGTCATCTGGACAATTTTTTTCTCTTTGACAATTTTGTCACGTGACAAGTTTGTCAACAGGACATTTTTTGTTCTGACAATTTTGTCACGTGACAATTTTGTCCAGTGGACAGTTTTTAGTTTTGGAAATTTATGTCCACTTTGTCAACTTGCTAACCTTTCGAATTAACTTTAAAACACTTTTAACTTTTACTTTTTAATGTTTTTTGACATTTTTAACGCGAAAGACCGACTGGTTGTACCGTACGTCCATTCATTTTATCTGCGCGTTGTCGGAATGATAAGCATACGAAAGATGAAAATCAAAATCGTTTGTTGTTTATTGAAATCCTACTACCAAAAAATAATCAAAAAAATACAAAATAAGTAATGAAAGAATTTTATATTGAAGATTGTTTTGCTATTTACGTGTTTCTGGGGGGTATCATATCAGCAAAAATGTTTAAAATCTTACGGCTCGGAAACATATTACTTATTGCGCCGTTGTTTCCTTTAATTAAATATTATTGTAGTCCAATAAAGTGAGATATATCTTTTTTATATAAATATCTATCAATCAAGCAATTCTTCGATATCATAATATAAATTTCAACTCTTGAACTTAGCGATCATTCAAAATATAAATTAAGTCTACATGCAATGACATGTATCCAATTGAAAGTACATTGCAATCCAAAATGTATAATAATAATAAAAAAAGGTTAAAAATCTATGAGAGTTCTGTATTTTAACCACTAAATCTTATTAAAGTACACAACAATTAAACAATAATGTAGAATATCTTTATATTTACAGTGGTAAAACCTACATATTGGTTGCATCTTTTGGGTATCATGAATAATTTTCTATGTGAAATATGGTTTTAATTCCATCACTAAGATCACCAGAGTGATTTATACATCAAAGTATGGTTTTTTCTTTTGAAGCTCAGGTCTCAGCATTGAAATTATATGTAAAATATAGTTTTTTTCCATCACTATGGTCCCAGGAATGATTTTATATGTGAAATATTGTTTTAAATTGCATCACATAGGTCTCCAGAGTGATTTAATATGCAAGATATTGTTTTTTATGGCATAATCAAGGCAACAGGAATGATTTTATATGTGAAATATGGTTTCTAGTTGCACTGCTAAGTCTACAGATTGGTTTTATATTTTAAATATGGATTGTTATTGCATCGCTTAGGTCTCCAGACTGATTTTATATGCGACATATGATTTTTGATTACATTGCTAAAGTCTTATTAGTGATTTTATATGTTTAATATATTTTTTAGTTGTATTGCCAAGGTTTCAGGATTGATTTTTATAGAGAATATGGTTTTAATTCCATCAATTGGGTCTTGGGATTGATTTTATATGTAAAATATGGTTTGGAATTGCATGGCCTAAGGTCTCCAGAGTGAATTTATATGTGAAATATAGTTTTTAATTTAATTGCTACAGTGTCATTAGTGATTTTGTATGTTAAGTATGTTTTTTAATTGCACCACTTAGATCTCCAGAGTGATTTTATATGTGGAATGTGGTTTTTGATTACATTGCTTCAGTCTCATTAGAGATTTTATAGGTTAAATATAGGTATTAATTGTATTTTAAAAGTTTCAGGATTGATTTTATATGTGGAATATGGTTTTTAATCCATCACTAAGGTGTCGGGATTGATTTTATATGTTGAATATTTTGTTTTTATGGTATTGCCAAGGTTTCAGGATTGAATTTATATGTTTTTAATTGTATAGCTAAGGTCTTTGGAGTAACTTTATATGTGAAATATAGTTTTGAATTGCATAGCTTTAGTTTCTTTATGGATTTTATATCTAAAATATTCTTTTTAATCACATGGCTAAGGTCTCCAGAGTAACTTTATATGTGGAATATGATTTAAATTACATTGCTATAATCTCCTGATTGATTTTATATGTTAAATATAGTTACTATTTGCATTATAAATGTCTCAGGACTAATTTCATACGTGAAATATATGGTTCCTAATTGTATTGGTATGGGATCAGGATTGATTTTATATGTGAAATAGGGTTTTCAATTGCATCGCTTAAGTATTTGGAGGGATTTTGCATGAGAAATATGTTTTTAATTGCATCGCAAAAGTTTCTGGAGTGATATTATGTATTTAATATGGTTGTAATTTATATTTCTATTTTCTCAGGAGTGATTTGATATGAAGAAGATGTTTTAATTTGGGATTTAATGGGTGATTTGTTTTAAGTTGGTGATTTGAAGTTAAACAACATAATATCTTAGGATGTAGACAGCCAAGATTTGAAAACAAAATTAATATTATTTAGTGTGAAATTAAAAGTGAAATGTAAATATTAATAATATATTTAATGATACCGAGATACTGGCATGACAGGAGAGTTGTAACAGTATTAAATAAAAATATTACAGTTTAGGATTTATTCTTTTATATTTTTATTCTACATAAAAATATGATTGCTCAATCATAATAACAATAACATATTAATAATAGAAATGCAGGGAGATCTACACTCTAAATATGTAACCAGAACGGCTTGCTGTACATTTACCGAAACGCGGACGGGAAAGAAATCGCGTTCTTTAAAATAGACTGCCGTAGATTTCGTTAACTAATTTTTGGTGAACGTCTAATTGACACTTTGTAACGAAATGATTAAATAAAGCATATATATTTTGAAATTTGTACAAAGGGACATTTTGTGACTTGAAAATTGAAAAGCAGAGATTTTGTCCACTGGACATTTTTGTCACGTGACTATTGAAAAGCAGAGATTTTGACATTATTTGTCCACTGAACATTTTTGTCACGTGAAATTTGAAAGCAGAGATTTTGACCGTGTTTGTCAATTTGACAAAAGCAGAGATCTGGACCGTTTTTGTCCACTTGACAGAATCGGAGAAAGCGGTCAAATTGACTGGTTTTTTGTCAAAAAGCAATGATTTTTTCTCTCAAAAGCAGAGATTTTGACCAGAGATTTGGACTGGTTTAAGTTAACTTTATGTTATGTTAGGACTGCACGTAACTTTAGTTAGAACATCATAGCATTATGACGTCACAGTTTGCATGATGCCATAAAGGGTACTTCAAAACTCCTGGCTGTGTAAATTTTTTTTACAAATTGCTACAGTTAGGTGCAGTCCTAATATAACATCGAGTTAACTTAAACCAGTCCAAATCTCTGGACAAAAAAACAGTCAATTTGACCGCTATGACTGAACAAAATTTCGTCCGAATCTCTGCTTTAATTATTGTCAAATTCTCTGCTTTTGTCAAGTGAACAAAATCGGTGAAAATCTCTGCTTTTGTCAAATTGACAAAAACGGTCCAAATCTATGCTTTCTAATTTCACGTGACAAAAAATGTCAAAATCTCTGCTTTTCAATTGTCACGTGACAAAAATGTCCAGTGGAAAAAATCTCTGCTTTTCAATTTTCAAGTCACAAAAATGTCCCTTTTTACAAACATTCAAAATATATCCTCTATTCAATCATTTCATTACAACTTGCCAATTAGACATTCACCTCCTCGTATCTTTAAAATTTTATGTGCGATCTTAAACATTAAAGTTGAACTTTTACAAGTTTAGAAAACGACGAGTACGCATTTCGGTAAATGTATAGCAAGCCGTTGTAGTTACAAATTTAGACTGAAGCTCTCCCTATATTACTATTATTATTATGTTATTAATATTATGATTAAGCAAGCAGATTTTTGTCGTGTCTTTGAATATATAAAAGTATAGAACCTAACCTGTAATATTTTTATTTAATAATACGGTTAAAACTCGCATGAATGGCGGTATCACTATATCTATTATTAATACTTGCATTTCACTTTTTATTTCAAACTAAATAATACTAATTATTTTTCAAATGGGCTGACTACGTCCCAGAATATGCTTTTTAACTTCAAATCCACAATTTAAAACAAATCACTCATAAAATCCCAAATTAAAACCTCTTATACATATCAAATCACTCCTGACACTGCCTGAGAACATAGAAATATAAATGACAACTATATTAAATATATATCACTAGAGAGACCTTTGCGATGCAATAAAAACATATTTCTCATATAAAATCACTCCAAATACTTAAGCGATGCAATTGAAAACCATATTTCATAAAATCAATCCTGATCCTACAGCAATACAATTACATAATATGAAATTAAGCCTGAGACATTAATAATGCAACTAAAAACAACATTTAACTTATAAGACCAATCATGAGATTTAAGCAATTCAATAAAAAACCATATTCCATATATAAAGTTACTCTGGAGACCTTAGCGATGCAATTAAAAAGCATGTTTTACATATAAAATAACTAAGGAAACTATAGCGATGCAGTTAAAAACTAGATTTTACATATAAAGTTACTTTGGAGACTTTAACCATGCAATTAAAAACCACATTTTGCATATAAATTCAATCCTTAAACCTTGGCAATACCATTAAAATACATATTCAACATATAAAATCAATCCTGACGCATAAGTGATGTAATTAAAAACCATATTTCACATATAAAATCAATCCCGAAACTTTTGCATTACAATTAAAATCTATATGTAACATATAAAATCTTTAGTGAGTCGAAAGCAATGTAATCAAAAACCATATTTCACACATAAAATCACATTGGAGATCTAAGTGATGCAATTAAAAACATGCTTAACATACAAAATCACTAATGAGACTGTTGCAATGAAATTAAAAACTATATTTCACATTTAAAATCACTCTGGAGACCTTATGCAATTACCAACCATATTTGGATATAAAATCAATCCTGAAACCTTTGCAATACAATTGAAAAATATATTGAACTTAATGAAATCACCAATAGGACTATATCACTGTAATCAAAAACTATATATCAGATATCGTATAATCACTCCAGAGACCTAAGTGATGCAATTAAAATCCATATTTAACATATAAAATCAATCTCGATACTTTAGTAATGCAACTAGATCCCATATTTCACATATAAAATCATTCCTGAAAGCTTGGAAAAAAACAATATCTCACATGTAAAAAAAATTCTGGAAACCATAGGAATGCAATTCAAAGTCATATTTAACATATAAAATCAATCTTGAGACTTTAGCAATGCAATTTAAAACCACACTTCAGATATAAAATCATTCCTGTGACCATAGTGATGGAAATAAAAACTATATTTCACATCGAAAATCAATCATGAAACCTGAGCTATAGATTTTATGTATAAAACCCTTCTGGGGATATAAGTAATGGAATTAAAACGATAAGTAAAATCATTCCTGATACCCAAAAGATGCAATCAAAAACCATAGTACAAAATTAATACAAAATTGTTTTGAAGAATTAAATGCAGCAATTGAAAACCAAATAACACAGATAAAATCATTCTAAAGGCCAGAGGGATGCAATTAAAACAATATTTCACATACAAAATTAAGCTACTAATCTTAGCTATGCAATAAAAAGTCACATTCCACATATAAAATCATTTTGGAGACCTAAGTGATGCAATTAAAAACCAAACATAACATACAAAATCACTAATGAGACTGTTGCAATGAAATTAAAAACTATATTTCACATATAAAGTCACTCTGGAGACCTTAGCCATGCATTTACAAATCATATTTTACATACAAAATAAATCCTGAGACCATATTGATGGAATAGAAGCCATATTTTGCATATACAATCAAACCTGTAATCTTGGCAATACAATTAAAAAATATATGTAACATATAAAATCACTAATAATACAAGCAATGTAATCAAAAACTATATAAAATCATTGTAGAGACCTGATCATTTCAATTAAAATCCATATTTAACATATAAAATCAATCTCGGGATTTAGCAATGCAACTAGTAACCATATTTCACATATAAAATCATTCCTGAAACCTTGGTAGTGCCATAAAAAACAATACATCACATATAAAATCACTCTAGAGACCTAAGCAATGCAATTAAAAACTATATTTAACATATACAATCAATCTCGAGACTTTAGCAATGCTATTAAAAACCATATTTCACATATAAAATCATTTCGGTGACCTTAGTGATGGAAATAAAAACTATATGTTACATATAAAGCCAATCAGGAAACATGAGCTATAGAATTAAAAACCATATTTTATGTATAAAATCATTCTGGGGATATTAGTAATGGAATTAAAACCATATTTCACATATAAAATTAAGCAACTGATCTTAGGGATGCAATAAAAAACCACATTACGCATATAAAATCACTTTGGAGACCTAAGTGATGCAATTAAAAACCATACTTAACATACAAAATCAATAATGAGACTGCTGCAATAAATTAAAAACTATATTTCACATATAAAATCACTCTGGAGACCTTAGCAATGTAATTACAAACCATATTTTACATATAAAATCAATCATGATGGAATAGAAGCAATATTTTGCATATAAAATCAATGGTGCAACCTTGGCAATATAATAAAAAATATATTTAACATATAAAATCACTAATAAGACTATAGCAATGTAATAACAAAAAACATATTTCAGATATAAAATCATTGTAGAGACATAAGCAATGCAATTAAAATAAATCCTGAGACTTTGGCGATGTAATTAAAAACCACTTTACATGTATAAAATCAATCCTGAGACCATAGCGATGCAATTAAAACCATATATTAAAATAAAATTAATTGTGAGACCTAAGGGATGCAATTAAATGCATATTACATATATAATCTCACTCTCAGGACCACAGAGACGAAATAAAAAAACCATGTTACACACACTGGTATAGACAAAATGTAAATATTACCATTGAAAATATAAGATATTTTACATTATTGTTAAGTAGTTGTGTACTGTAATGAGATTTAGTGATTAAAATATAGAACTGTCATAGATCTTTAAGCTTTGTTATTATTATCACACACTGGTTATTGCAGTGTACTTTCAATTGGATACATGCAGACTTAATTGATATTTTGAATGATTGCTTAGCTCAAGAGTTGTATTAATTAATATTATGATATCGAAGTGATTGATAGATATTTATATAACAAAGATGTGTCTCACTTTATTGGACTATACATTAATATTTAATTAAACGAAACAACGACGCAATAAATAATATGTTTCCGAGACGTTAGGTTTAAAACATTTTTTCTTCGCAAATCCAGAAACACGTAAATCGCTAACAAATCTTCAATATAAATTTATTTCATTGATAATTTGAAGTAGATTGTTTTTTTTTGTAATAGGATTTTAATAAACGACAAATTTTCATCATCTTTCGTATACTTTTTATTCCGACAACGCGCAGATAAAATAAATCGACGTATAATAATAACCGGCCGGCCTTTCCTAACAAAATCCAATAAAACATTAATTAAAAAAGTAAAAGTTAAAAGTGGTTTAAAGTGTCAGTCGAAAGGTTAGCAAGTTGACAAAATTGAAATATATTTCCAAAAAGAATATGTCCATTGGAAAAACTTGTCACTTGACAAAGTTGTCAGAACAAAAATTGTCCTGTTGACAAACTCGTCACGTGACAAAGATTGTCAAAAGAAAAAAAATTGTTCAGCGGACAGAAATTGTTAAAAGTAACAAAAATGTCAAGTGGACAGAAATTGTCAAAAAAACAAAACTGTCAAGCGGAAAAAAATGTCAAAAAAGTGTCAAGTGGACAGAAATATATTGTATAAACAATTGTCAAAACTTGGGTTGTCAATTTTTTTGCTCGAAGTTAACATAAAGCAGTCAGAATCTCTGCTTTACAAGTTAACTAGCATGTTATGTTAGGACTGCACCCAACTGCATTAACCTGTTAATAATTGGTTGAAGTTTAGTAAATACAAATGTACACCCATTTGTGAACCATAATTATATGATTTTTTTTTATTGAGAATGTTTAAGAATGTTTGATTGTCAATTATACAAAACATAGAAAGTAAATGTAAAAATCTGTTCTAAAAGATAAATAATGTGCCCATTTTTCTTCTTAAAAAGGTAAAATTTTCATGACTTTGGAATTTATCATTGATATTATTTAAAGATATATCCTTCCTATGGTTTATTATGACATATATATAGGTTGCGAAAACTAAAACTTATCATCCAGCTATATATATAATAATGACTCATGTAAGTTGTTGATTTTTTAAAAATTAAGTGTCGAGTTGAACAATTGAAAGCGTTAAAGTTTGTTCATTAAAAAGGCTGAAACAGATTTATTTTATTTCGGAATGTTATAAAACTTGGCAGATTTGCTTGTAATATGGGGAACAAAAAGTAAATACAGTCAAAAGTGTGAAAATTGAAAATTGCCTTTTCATTTGACAACGGCTCTGTAAATGACGTTTGACTGAGGGAAAGGAAATTAGTCCTTATTTTGATATTTGGCTGCGCCAAGCTGTAGCATTGGCACTGAATTTATTATTCAATGGATTTTTGATATTAGAGCTGTATTTAAAAAGCAGTTTCATACAGAATTGATAAATACATTTATTTATACAATTTGTCAAATGTATTGGTTATTTTTCAGCTGATTGTGCAAAGCCCATTTCTGGACTATTTTATGGGTGTTTGTGAGTTTCCTTGATTACCCTTCGGGGTTTCTAAATTTGCGAAACATTTTATCTAAACATGACACCCCGAAAATTTAATGTGATATAGCTGAAATTATTTCGCTCATTTGAGGGGTGGCTCATTACTCAACGAAACTTGGTGCCTAAGTCAGAGCAAAAAAGGTCAAGTTTCCTATACGCAAATATTTAAGAGGTCGTTGTCACTTAATTTCTGCTTCAATAATCGCGAGAACACAAATTAAATATTAGACATTAAGCTATTGCATGGATTAAAAAACTTAAATCCCTAGTGCACCCTTAAATGAAGCCAGTCCTTTTGAGGGTTACACGGATTACAGCTAAATTTAAGAAAACGAAGACACGTTTCAGTTATGCAAAACTATACTAAGTGTCAAACAATGTATATTTCCACTGGTTATTTTCCCTCATCACGCTTTTATGAGTTTTTACTTTTAAAGTATGTTTTTGCCTAAATAATTAACGTGCTGCCATCTAAAACATATTAATGTGAATGCTTTGCATGTTGCTGTAGTGTATAGACCACCGCTTTCTAGAGCAAATGGTAAAAAATCTAGCACATTTCAGGAAGACTAATGGCAGATGTTCTTGTCTCAATATGCTACAAGTAATAAAATCATTTATTCTTCTTGGTGGTATTAACCGATCTGGATACCATGATTTTTAATAGCATCCTTGATTCTTGCGAGATGACGCAACACATACGAGAACCGACACACGTCCGAGGACATGCACTTGATGTTGTTGTCACTCGAGATGATATTATATGTTACAATAATTGAATTTTTCGCAAGGTCATCAATCCATTTTTTTAACCATAAATATTTCCAAACCTACATTAGTGCAGAAAACTGTGACTTTAAGAAAAATACCTTATATCAATATTGACTTCTTTAAAAAAAAGACCTACTTACCTCTGACTGGATAAATTTGTCACGTGTAAATGCTGGTGAGCTGTTTAAAGTATACAATGTTGGACTACACAAACTCATAGATAACCACGCGCCTGTGTGTTCAAAAACTATTACTGTACAAATTAATTGGTTTACTGATGAGCTACATACAACTAAACATCCTAAACAGAATCTGGAACGTAGACGAAGACCGAGTTCATTAACTGTCGATTATCAGATATATAGTGATTATTGCTATATCCTCAAAAAATGCTAAGGGATGCTCGTATCAACTATTATTTGAATAAAATTCAGTCACGTGATAATGATTCAAAAGCCTGTTCAAGGTCACCAACAATTTACTTGGTTGCCGTCATGTTCAACCCGATTTGTCACAAGGTAACTCATTAAAAGATATTGCTCAGAGTTGAAGTCATTTCTTCACATCAAAAATTTGAAATATACAAAATGAAATTAGTGTTGTTAACAATAATATTAAAGAGCATTTTTGCACTTCGGATTTCACCAAGCTCGACCAAATGCTACTTAAAACACAGAATTAGGTGTGAAAGCTTATTCAGAGCGCTCCTAACAAATCATGTGATCTTGACCCACTTCCAACAGGGATCCTGAAGGCATGCCTCAGCGAACTTGTGACTATCTTTACCAATATAATAAATGTATCCATCAGTTCATGTTCGATCCCAGAAGCACTTAAGTGTGATATTATACGACCTCTGCTAACAAAACTGATCTCGATCCGGATATTTTGAATAATTATAAATCAGTTTCTTACTTGCTATTTGTCTCCAACATATTAGAGAAAGTTGTAAGCGCTCGATTGGAGAACCATCTGATTGACAATTTCTTACATGAACCGCATACATTAGTTTATGGAAAGATTCATTCCACCGCATTCCCTACTCAAGGTACAAAATGATATTTTGGAATCTCTTAATGGTAACATAATTACCGTTCTTGTGTTACTGTCTGCTGCCTTTGATCTTTTAGATGACATAACGTTGATAAGTCGCCTAGAAAATCATGACGTCATTCTGGTGATTCCATCGCATGGATTTCATCCTACCTTCAAGACCGTGTCCAAACAGTATGTGTTGCCACTGCGTCATTTGAGTCAGTGCCTTTAAAGTATGGTGTCCCCAGGGATCTGTAAAGGGTCCGAAAGTTTTTACCGTCTACAGAAAACCAGTTTGGAATATATACCAAAAGCATGTCCTGCATGATTTTTAGGCTGATGACATCTCATTTGAACCTGTAGACAATGCTTCGTGATATGAATCCTTAAATCGCACTGAATGTTTAAATTTACACGTCTTATGAATATGGAAAACCAAGTGAATTATGTATGTATATCTGCATATGCTAAACTCAGAAACATAGGACGTAAAAGTAAGTATCCCACTACAGATGCTACAAAAGCTCTTATCAACTCAGCAGTGACATCGTGGCTAGATTATTGCATTGTGCATCTTACTGGTGTAATTTTTCTTTGAATACACTTTAACTGGTACAAAAGACAGCTCCACGCGTTGTTATGAGAACTTCTCGCAACAGTCATATAACTACTGTGTTAAAAGAACTCGGTTGCCTGTAGTCTACATAATACAGTACGAAGTCCTTGTTTAAACATTTAAAGTTCTTTATGGTCTAGCTCCACAGTATGTTAGAAACATGTTTTAAGACTTACGCTCTACCAAATTCCTGACATTAGTAGTGCAAATAAGCAAAACCACTACGTATGAGAACACGACTGTCAGTTATGTTGCTTATGCAATGACTTGTCAAATAAGATCAAATATGCGCAGTCAATCAACAGTTTTTAAAAACTTTTAAAAACACACTTTTTTAAACTTTATTATACATAGGTTTACTTTTTAGTGACAATGGTGTGTTTTTAATATTTATTAAGACTCATTTTTACTTTATATACTGGTCTGTGTACGAATGATACTTTTATTATTGTAAAGCACTTTTGAACGTTTTTGAAATATGAATAAGAGTGCTATATAAATGTAGTAAATAATAAATGATTTTTTCATCACATTTACAAGCAACTACCATTGTATTATAATTTTATTTAAGGGTTGGATATAGAAGAAGCGGTTTATGTTAAGCGTAAACCCACCCAAAGTCGTCTATATCCAATATTATCGCTATTTTGCAGTATTTTCCTTTGATCGTTGTGTGCGATATTATTCCATCTCACTCTACTAGCATCTCAGCTCGCTGTCAAGACGTCGTTATGTAAACACTGTGACGTCACAATGTTACAAAACAGCGATAAACAGATTATTTACGTTTTATGAAACTCGATGCATTTTCTCGTCATCTCATCTCAGGGCTGTCGCCCTTCGATGAGATATGGACGAGAAAACTCATCTCGTTTCAAAAAACGTAAATAATCTATAAATCTAAACAACAATTGTAAACAATTCTTATATTTTAAATTCAATGCTATGAAAAGAAATAACAGAAACAATATTTTACAATTAGTAAATTAATACTTGCAATCCACAATTTTTAGTGCTGTCACTTGTTGTTTGAGGAATAATTCATGTGTAGTCAACATCATCAATACTTATAATTTTGACGTCAACAACAGTCATGTGCTGGTATAGCAAGTTAGGTTAAACGAAATGGACAATGTAGCTCATCTGTTGAATATTTAGCACCTGAGTGCACCCAAAATTTTTATTGGGTTCGGGTTACTCTCTTTCTGTTTTTTGTGTTTTTGGTTCTTGTGTTGCGTTTTGTCTATATCCGGATTTGTGACTGTCCCTTGACTTTCGGCTCTTGTTGTACGGTCGGTTTTCTTTGCTATTTTTCTTAAGGAAATTAAAATATATTAAAAATATCACTTTCTGTTGTAAACAATCAATTTTTTTCTGATGATTGATAGAAGTGCTTACGACTTGCTTGAATATGTCACTTTAATAGAAATGTATGCACTGAAAAAAAAGTGATGAAATTAACAACTTATACGTCATTCGTGTGTGATTTATCAGGTATTTGTCATAAAATGATCAGATTTTAATCTACAAACATGTCCCATTACCGTATAGGATTGGTTTTAGATGAATCATTATTCAATATGTCACTTTAAATGATGCCAATTTGCTTTAATTACAAAATTTTTAATTGCATTCACTGTTTCATTTTTGTCTCCTTTTTAAAGTTTTTACAATATTTTCATTTAATCTAAAAGTATTTAACCCCGTGTGGGACCTGGGGACAGGAGAATAGGCACACGGCTTCCTCAACCTGCAGTAAGAGTCTGGTAACAGAGGCAACACTTGCCGTGTGTTGTGACCCGTGTCGAATACATGGCGGGATTTCAGTAGGACTGGTAAACGGTCCCGATAACCCACTGAACCGTTACTTTTCTACGAGAAATCGAGTTAGCCCTGCCTTCGATGAATCGGCACGTCGTCTGGCCCTTTGTGAATCCTCCCCATTGGTCTGTCAACACTGATATTGCGGGTTCGAGGCTCACTGCGGGCAGGTTGCTTTCCACTCCATTCTTAATTGACCAGGATTGCCAGTTTTCCTACCGAAGGTCGGGGTTCTCTCCGGGTATTCCGGCTGCTTCCCCATTAAAAACTGAACGCCATTATATAGCTGAAAAATTGCCGATAGTGGCGTTAAACTACATTCAAGCAAACAATCAAACAAAGTCAACATTTCAAAAGAAAAATCAAAACATTATTCCCAGTCTAAAAATCTTGAAGATAGCAATAACCATTTTCTTATGGTCGAACTCAAAATTTCTTTAAATAAATCAAGATACAGATGGCCCAGATGACATTCATTATCAACTTTTCAAACATCTGCCACTATCCTATCTCCAATGTTTTTTAAATCTTTTAAACAATATTTGGGAAAATCCCCATCTTTTTGTAAAAAGGCCACTGTTATGCCTATTACAAAATCTGGTAAAGACCACTCTGAAGCGTCCAACTATAGGCCTATATCACTCACTAGTTTGCAAAACCGTGTCCGTTCAAGTATCCAGTGTGAAATAGACAATGACGTTGTACTATTGATCATGTGGTGCGTTTCGAAACATATTCGAAACGCATTTTCCAAACCAATATCTTGTGTCTATCTTTTTTCATATGGAGAAGGCATACGAAACAACATGGAAATATGGTATTTTAAAAGATTTTTTTTTATATGGGGTTGAGAGGTAAGCATTATATCCGTTACTTTATTAAGTACTAAAATTAATAGTTTTGCTCAAGTTTTAAAAGATAATATTGACCTTTTTCATATGTTGACGATTTCCACTTATGTTACCGTGGAAAAAAATATGAATAACATTAAACGTCAACTGCAATTATGTTTAAAAAAGAATTAAAAAATGGGCAATGGATAATGCTTTTAAATTCGCCACTGCCAAAACTGTTGTTATGCATTTTTGTTAAAAAAAGAAAAATGCATCCAGACCCCGAACAAATTTTATATAATAATCCTATTCAAATTGTAAAATACTTCTTTCCTTGGTATTATATTTGATAGACATCTTAATTTTCTACCTCATATCAAAATGTTGAAAATAAATGTTTAAAGGCTTTAGATTTGAAAAGTCGTATCTACTTAATCTTTATAGATCTCTGGTTCGATCCAAAACTGTGTCATGCTTTATTTATGGCTCTGCTCGCAAGTCACATGTTAAAATCCTTGATACTGTACATAATCAAGGATTGCGATTATGCCTTGGAGCTTTTAGAAGCTCACATGTCGAAAGTTTATATGTTGAAGTTAACTAGCCTTCTTTAGATCAAAGAAAAGTTAAGCTCGGTTTGCAATACGCAAAACAAGTTAAAGGCTTATCCGGACATCCCTGCTTACGACTGTGTTTTCAAACCTCTTTACAAACCTGTATTTGAAACAATCAAAATAAAATTTAACTGTTTGGCGTGAGAAAAAAGCTCATATAGAAAATTCTGGTACAAATCAACATGAAATTGCCACTATTAAAATTCCTAAAAACCCGCCTTGGTTACACCCGAAAACTATATGTATTTACGACCTCAGAAGATTTTAAAAAATACGACACCAACCTTTCATACTTTCGCAGAGATAATATCATACTATACTTACCATAGTATTTCAACCGACGAATCGAAGGACGGTGACAAATTTTCTTCAGCAGCTGTCTTCGTAGAGCGTGTTGAGACTCACCGTCTTTCATCTGCATCCTCCGTTTCCAGTGCGAGGCATAAGCCATTCTTCTTCCTCTTCGCTACTTCAGATAAGCGTAAATTTATCATCTGTTCAGACTTGTCATGTCTTATTTCCATTAAAGATTCAAAAACAAAAGTATTTGAAATGTATAAATGTGTTTTTCTGGATTCCCAGTCATGTGGGAATCCAAGGGAACACAGTCGTTGACCAGGAAGCCTAGAAGGCCTTAAATGGTGAAATTATTTGTGTTCAGTTCCTTTTAATGATTTTAAACTATATATTTTAAGTATATCTCTACTTTGTGGCAGAGTGTCTGGGATCTCCAAGTTCATAATACACTTCATGAGATCCAGCCACAACTGCAACTTGTTATAAAGATTGTTGAAGAGACCAAGTTGTTTTAACAAGGTGTCGTCTTGGTCATACCAGGAGGACACATAGTTATATTTTTAATAACAAGCCAAGCCCGAGAGTGTGCCATACCGCTGTCCAACTACCATCAAGCATTTCTGGAGTCAGAATTCTTAGTTGAAGACTGCTGATATTTTAAACAAATTACTACTAAGATTCCCAACACATCGCTTGCTCTGTGAATAGGTGAGCTTGTGTATCGTTTCCAGTTTAATCTATAATTATTGTCAGGCTGTCGGAACTGTTGTCCCTTTAAGAAAGAAAGCTTGTTTTTATGGATTGGAAATTTCAGTATGAGACAGTTGACATTTAATATGTATTGTTCAGTAAAATGTTCACATTTCAATATTAATCTATTACCATGTATATTAATTATGTGAACTTATTGACTGGAAATAAGGTGAATAGTAAGTTTATTTTTTCCGAGATGCAACTATTGCTCCGAGGTGCAGCCGAGGGAAATAGTTGTACCCAAAGGAAAAATCAACATACTTTTCTCCCAATATCCAGTCTGCAAGTGTTTTATTATACAGAAAGGACAAGAGCACACAGTGCTGGCAATGAATGATAACATATTAAAATGAAATGTACTAGAATTTAAGGTAGTTTAATGGCTGAATATACAAACACTTTGAAAGTTGTAACACACACATAACAATGCTACAAAAATCAACCAATCAATAGTTTGTCACCGCGCAATAGTTCTGAAAACTATAGACTGGCCAAATCGAAAATGATCTTGCTAGTCAATAGTTTGTAGCCAGGCAGTAGTTATGAAAACTGTTGACTGGCCCGAAAGAAAACGGTTAAAGTATCGAATTTATTTTAGATTTCAATTTAATGCAATTAATATACTGAGGTATTATAACGGTTTCTATTTATAGCATATGATGTGTCTAGAACAAGATCTGATGATTCTGGTAAGTAAAAATTTCTATAAAATCGAGTTTTTACATCAAAAATTCAATTTCAGCATTCATGCATTGCAAATGTTCCCATCAATCATACTCTTCTTCTTTTAATATATAACGTGCATACCGGTCACAAGATAATTCACCAGTTCCGACAAATACTTTTGTCTTCACGTTTACAAGCAACTAACATTATATTATCGTTTTGCATTGATAATAGCAGTATTTATTGCAAACAAAATAGTTTTTTCTGATAACTAATAGAACTGCTTAACACTTTTTAAATGATAGCTTAAATATGTTACGTTAATGCAAAACGCACCGGGTAAAACATGGCGCATGCACTTGAATGTAGAAAACACATTACCAATTAACACGTCTATCATGTGTGATATATAGGCGGCATATCAAAAAAAAGAACAGATTTCAATATGTGAAGTTTTACTATCACCCAATTTGATTGCGTTAAGATGAATAGATATTCAATAGGTAACGTTATTTGATGCCAATTTCCTTTCATTACATTTTCATTCGATTTTAGTTTTTTTAATAATTTTACAATACGATTCCATGTCAATGAAGAATATTGTTCATAGCAAACGAATTCACAGTATTCGCCTGTTAATAATTTAAATATATTATTACTAAGATCCCCATATATGCGATATTTTGCTCTGTAAAATTAGGTTTGGTCTTTAATTATTTTCAAACTTTTCCTTTGCCTAAAAGGTAGCTTGTTTTTCTTGAGGAAGAGTTCTAAGTATAAGACTGATTATATTTTAAACATATTACCACTAACTACGATTAACAACACATCATTTGTTCTGCTGTGAATAGGTAAGGTTGTGTATTTTCGGTCTAATCTATAATTTTTTTTAGGCTGTCGAACTGTTCTTTTATTTAATAAAAAAATTGTTAATATGGTTGGAAATTTCATTATAAGACAGTTTACATTTAATATGTATTTTTCAGTAAAATGTACACATTTTGATATTGATCTACTTCCATTTATATTAATTATGGTTTCTATTTATAGCATATAATTTTTCTCGAACAACATTAGATGATTCCGGTAAGTAGTAATTTCCATAAAAAACGAGTTTTAACATTAATTTTTCGATTGGCAGCATTAAAACATTGCAACTGTTGGCATCAATTATGCTCCTCTAATTTTTTAAATGACTTGCATATACCAGTCACAAGATAATTCACCAGTTCCGACAAATGTTTTTTCTTCGCATTTACAAGCAACGAACATGATATTATCGTTTAATATTAATAATAGCATTATCTGTTGAGACAAAACAGTTTGTTAATGATAACTAAGGGAACTGCTAAACACTTTTTAAATGATAGCCTATATAAGTTACGTTAAAACAAAACAATATTGGGTAAAACAAATGACGCATGCACTTGGTTATAGTAAACAAATTAACAATTAACCCGTCTATCACGTGTGATTTATTGGCGGTATGTAAAAAATAAACATATTTTAATATATGACGTTTTACCATCACTCTATTAGATTGGGTTTAGATGAATAAATATTCCATAAGTCTTTTATTTGATATCAATTTCCTTTAATTAAATTTTCACTTGATCTAAAATTATTTAAAATTTTACAATATGATTTCATGTCCATAAAGAAGCCCGTATATAGCAAACTAATTTACAGTATTGGCCTGTTTTATTTTAAAAATATTTTTACTAAGATCTCCACATATGCGATATTTTGCGTTGTGAATAGATAAGTGTTTATATCGTTTTATTTTGGTCTATAATTATTTAAAAACTTTTCCTTAGCCTATAAAGTAGCTTGTTTTTTTCCGGAGACAGAGTTCTGAGCATAAGACTGATTATATTTTAAACATATTACCACTAACTACGATTCACAACACACCATTTGCTCTGTGAATATGTAAGGTTGTGTATCGTTTTTGGTTCAATCTATAATTATTTTCAGGCTGTCGGAACTGTTGTCATTTTAAGAAAGAAATCTTGTTTATATTGGTTGGAAATTTTATTATGAGACAAATTACATTTGATGTGTATTTTTCAGTAAAAAAGGCACATGTATATATTTATCTATTACCATTTATGTTAATTATTGTTTCTATTTATAGAATATGGTTTATCTCGAACAAAATATGATGATTTCGGTAGGTAATAATTTCTATAAAAGCGAGATTTACATTAAATTTTTCAATTTCAGCATTCAAAAATTGCAGCTGTTCGCATCAATTATATTCTAATCTTTCTATCTGACTTTCGTGCCCGTCACAAGATAAGTCATCAGTTCCGACAAATAATTTTTTTCACATTTACAAGCAACTGACATTATATTATCGTTTAATATTGATAATATCATTCTCTGTTTTAAACAAAATAGTTTGTTTATGACTTCTAGAAGTGTTTCTCACCTTTTAAACGATATCTTAAATATGCTTCGTTTAATGTTACACGCACCGGGTAAAATAAATTGCGTATACAAGCCCATAAAGAGATAAAATTAACAACTAACACGTCGTTCGTGTGTGATTTTATAGGGGTTAATCATGAAATGTATGGATTTTAATATGTTAACTTTATCATCACGCCATTTGATTTGTTTGAGCTGAATAAATATTCAATAAGTCACTTTATCTGATACCAAGTTGCTTTCATTACAAACTTTTCAATTGCATTATTTGTTTCATTTTTGTCTTATTGCGTTACGAGTGCAACGCAATTTTATTTTGTACATAGTTTGTAGAGTATCTTCATTTGGTCTAAAATTATTTTAATGATTTTTTAATATGATTCCATGTCAATAACGAAGCCCGTTTATAGCAAACGAAATCACAGTATTGGGATGCTTATATTTTAAACATATTATAACTAAGATCTCCACACATGTGATATTTTGCTCTTTGAATATTTTAGTTGTTTATCGTTTTCTGTTTAGTCTATAAGTACATTAAGAACTGTCTCTATGGCAACAAGGTAGCTTGTTTCTGGTGGCGTAATTCGTAGTATAAGACTGCTTGTATTTTCAACATAATACTACATATATGCCTTGATATAAATTATGGTTCCTATTTATAGCATATGGTTCACGTAGAGCAAGATCTGATGATTCCGGTAAGTAATAATTTTCTATTAAATCGAGTTTTTACATAAAGTATTCAATTTCATCATGCATACATTGCAACTGTTTGCATCAATTATACTCTTCTGATCCTTTTATAGGATGCGCACACCGGTCACGAGATAATTCACCAGTTCCGACACACAGTTTTTTTTCACACTTAAAAGCAACCAAACTTATTTTATCGTTTTATATTTATGTAATTCCCTGGTGTAATCAAAACAGTTTTTCCTTTAACTAATAGAAGTACTTAATACTTTTTAAATGATAGTTCATATATGCTACCTGAATGTAAAATGGACCGGGTAGAATAAATGGCGTATGAACTTAAATAAAGTGATAAAATTAACAACTAACACGTCGTTCATGTGTGATTTAATAAGGGTTTGTAATAATATGTGCGGATTTTAATATGTAAACTTTTGCAATCACCCAATTTGATATGTTTTAGATTATTAAATATTCAATTAGTCACTATATTTGATGCCAATTTCCTTTCCGTACATAATATTCAATTACATTCTTTGTTCTATTTTTGTGTTCTTTCATTATGATTGATAGGCAAAGTTGTTTGGTTAATAGTTTGTACAATATTTTGTTTGATCTAAAATTATTTTAAAGATTTTACACTCCTTGGAACGTACAAGTTAACGATTTTATCGTTCGTACATCGTGCATTTATCTTTCGTACAGCGTCCGTACATCGTTTGTACATCGTTCGTATATCGTTCGTATATGGTATCGTATAACGTATAGTATCGTGCATCGTGCATCGTATTGTGTGGATGGCTTGTTCCATCGTTTATCGTATGGTTTTCCGTTTATATTAGCGTACATCGTATGGTTTATTGTACATCGTATGGTTTATCGTACTGGTTTATTGTACATCGTATGGTTTATCGTTTGTGTTATCGTTCGCCATATTTTTGTTCTGTTGTATTAGCGTACATCGTATAATGCTTGAGGAATTTTGTTTTACATTTACATCGTTATTTACGTTTAGTTAACTGCAACATTAAAAAGAGTTCTTCAGCTCTAAGAATAATACACTCCCTGAAACGTAAAACGTTCCCGTTTATGCGTTCGTATTTCGTTTTCCGTTCGTTCGTATATCGTTTTCCGTTCGTCCATCCCTACGTCCGTTCGTTCGTTCGTTCGTCCCCATGCGCAAAACAAGTAAATAAAAACCGTTCGTTCGTTCGTCCGCATGCGCAGTACGGGTAAAAATAAAGGTTCATTCGTTCGTAAGCATTCATCAAAGAAAATATTTTACACGTTGTTAGTATGATAGAAAATACCACATTCTGTTATCAAATTAAAATAACCTGAACATTAAAATGTCAAATAAATTGTATTTATTTTAAAACTATAAATTCATTAAAACCATGAACATTTTTTAAATTAAATTATAAACATAAACAATTTGAAATACTTTCTTCGTCTATTTTGTTATATGTAAATCTACAATATTCAGGTAACGTTGTACAACACTCTCCAAATTTTATAAACACATATGAAGTTTTTCTATTTTAGTACCTAAAACCTTTTAAAAATGTATGTTTTATCTAAAGTCTTTGAACATCCCTATATTTTCTTCATTTGATACAAAAGCTGAATAGCTGTTACACAGCAAACTTAATAAAACTGAATAATCTTGCATAAAATCTTAATTTGATTGCACAATATTTGTTTGGAAATACAGACATTTCATTTCCTAGGTTTTAAATTGCATATATAATGTCTCATGACTGTTTTAGCATCTCTTTGTTAAGTCAAAGAAGTTAATTATAGTATGCTAGGGTTTAATATTGCATCTTGTAAGGTCTCAGGGGTGATCTTGTATGTGAAATATGGTTTTTTATTGTATCGCAAAGGTGTCAGGAGTGATTTTATATGTGTAATATAGTTTTTAATTGTATAGCTAGGGTCTCAGCAGTGATTTTGTATGTGAAATATGGTTTTTAATTGTATTGCTAGGGTCTCAGGAGTGATTTTGTATATGAAATATTGGTTTTAATTGTATCGCAAAGGTCTCAGGAGTCATTTTGCATGTAAAATATGGTTTTTAATTGTATAACTAGGGTCTCAGGAGTCATTTTGTATGTGAAATATTGGTTTTAATTGTATCGCAAAGGTCCGAGGAGTGATTTTATATGTATAATATGGTTTTTAATTGTAGCGCAAAGGTCTCAGGAATGATTTTATATGTGAAATATGGTTTTTAATTGTATCGCAAAGTACTCAGGATTGACTTTATATGTGTAATATAGTTTGTAATTGTATTGCTAAGGGTTTAGGAGTGATTTTGTATGTGAAATATGGTTTTTAATTGTATTGCAAAAGTCTCAGGGGTGATTTTGCATGTGAAATATGGTTTTTAATTGTATTGCAAAAGTCTCAGGAGTGATTTTGCATGTGAAATATGGTTTTTAATTGTTAATTGCAAAAGTCTCAGGAGTGATTTTGCATGTGAAACATGGTTTTTAATTGTATTGCTAGGGTCTCAGGAGTGATTTTATATATGTAATATGGTTTATAATTGTATCACAAAGGTCTGAGGAGTGATTTTGCATGTGAAATATGGCTTTTAATTGTATTGCTAGGGTCTTAGGAGTGATTTTATATATGTGATATATGGTTTTTAATT
This sequence comes from Limnoperna fortunei, assembly GCA_944474755.1. Taxonomy (NCBI): domain Eukaryota; kingdom Metazoa; phylum Mollusca; class Bivalvia; order Mytilida; family Modiolidae; genus Limnoperna; species Limnoperna fortunei. The sequence goes on from OX104115.1 coordinate 35,826,349, forward strand.
GTATCGCAAAGGTCTCAGGAGTGATTTTATATGTGTAATATGGTTTTTAATTGTATTGCAAAAGTCTCAGGAGTGATTTTATATGTGAAATATGGTTTTTATTTGTATCGCAACGGTCTCAGGGGTGATTTTATATGAGAAATATAGTTTTTAATTGTATTGTTAGGGTCTCAGGAGTAATTTTGTATGTGAAATGTGGTTTTTAATTGTATTGCTAGGGTCTCAGGCGTGATTTTATATGTGAAATATGGTTTTTAATTGTATCGCAAAGGTCTCAGGGGTGATTTTATTTTAGAAATATAGTTTTTAATTGTATTGTTAGGGTCTCAGGAGTGATTTTGTATGTGAAATATGGTTTTTAATTGTATTGCTAGGGTCTCAGGAGTGATTTTGTTTGTGAAGTATGGATTTTAATTGTATTGCTAAGGTCTCAGTAGTGAAATTGTATGTGTTATATGGTTTTTAACTGCATAGCTAAGGTCTCAGGATTGATTTTATATTTGTATTATGGTTTTTGATTGCATTTCTTATGTATCAGGAGTGATTTTATATGTTTAATTTAGTTTTTAATTGTATCTCGAAGGTCTCAGTAGTTTTTTTATGTTAAAAATGGTTTTTAATAATCTTGCAAAGGTCTCGGGAGTGAAATTACAAATGTGATTTTAAATGTGTTATTTGAACAGCGGGCCGCCTTTATGAACATTTTAAGAAACTATAAGCTTTAACAAATATATAACACATAATACATTTACAGTTGGATTAGTACATTTCATTATATGCAATAAAGATTAATTATAAAAGCTTCCTCGGGAATGTGTAATAATTACTGTTAGTAATCAAAATAAAATGGACGATTAGGCTCCTCTCTTTTTAAACTGTGATAAAAAATATTTATAGGTCCATTATTAAAACATTTCCATGTTTAGCCCAAATCAAGAGCATGAATATTTAATAAAAATACTCAACTCCACAAATTTTCTCGTAGGCTTGTTATGTTGTCACGTTTTTTATGTGTGTATTACCTGTTTGAACTGTCACAAATCATGTAAATGATGATTTAATGAAAATAAAGTAAAATTATATTATTATTTATTCCTTTTCAATTTGTTATTTGTTTTTACTATAAACCATCTTGATTCTCAAGATTTTATTTAAAATGATCGAACGTTTCTTGATTTTTACAAAGCACGATATAGGCGTCTCCATTCGTTTCCCACATACGAACGATTGAAGCGTATAGCTTGTCTCTGGTTAATTTTTAAATGGTTCGTCTGGACGATAAGAGCGTTCGTTCGTTCTTCGTCCGTTCGTATGTCGTTTTTGGTGCGTCCGTATAACGTTTTTACGGGAACGTTTTACGTTTCAGGGGGTGTAACTAACTAGTTTTTAAATAACTTTGAATCATTGATGTAAAAAAGTTCTTATTGGTTGATATACTATTGCATTAAACAGGATCATAATTTTGTTACATAATATAAACTGCAAATACATAAATAAATTAAAAAAATCATCAATAAATAAATAAATAAATATTGTTGTAAGTCGATATGTATACATCGGAACATACAGCGAAGTTTTATTTAAAATCGATATGGTTTATAAGAGCTGTGTAACCGATATTGTCCTAGGAAACATGTCCATTTATGTGTAGACGCTACAGTAATGTAGCTCCGCCGAGATAAAACAATGTTCAAAGGAGTTACATTAATGTAGTTTTTGTGCGTAATTGCATGTACGAGACACTCCCATTTAAAATCGATTTGATACCTTCTAACCAAAAGTTATTGAAATCAAAAGAACGTTTTTAAATATAACAAAAACAGCACGCGCGGAAGATGTATTAAACATTGATGTTCAATTAAATGTTTTTCCGTTAGGCTAGCTGTATAAACTGAATTTTGTTATGATTTTCTGACAATTTTTACATATGACTTACTTTTTAATTAATCGCGTAGCACTTTTCTAAATAGTTACAGTTTGCTAATTAATAATATATTTAAAAAATAACCGTTTTCGGGAATCATTTGTACTTTTACTTTATTTGCTAACAATCTGTAGGTCGGAATTTATGTCCTTGTCTTTCACACGCACGGGTGATCTTTAAAGGGACGCAACTAGTACAAAAAGAAATATTTGGAAATACGCGACGATGCCGTAAACACGCAATATTTCAACATTTTCAATACAATTTAAAATGCCAACTTGTCCATTAAGCACACGCACATAATATAAACATAATATACATACGGAAACGCACGCTTTAGGCAACGGTCATATCATTCTTTGATTTGGGGGGGGGGTCGCTGCATTTGAAAATCCGACCGCTGTCAGGTTTGACGTAATCTTGCCTTATTCTGACATCAATGGTTAGAGTTGGAAATGTTAATATTCTGATTCTGAAATATTTAAATGAACTCTCCATGAACTTGTATTGTCTTATATAGTCATCTTCCCCATATAGTAAAAAAAATTAACAAATACTGTGCAAGTACTTAAATTCGTGGGTATCAATATTCGAGGTTTTACCCAAAATTGCCAGTTCGTGAATTTGTAAATTCGTGGTAAGGGAATTTTGAAGAAAATTTTTTTCTGGTATTTGGTTGCACTCGTTTAGAGCCGGCACATGAAAGTGTTCATTTTATAAAGATATCGATTTTCACAACCTAATACAGATGATCAAGACATATTTGTTGTTTACTTAAATAAACATATGCCAGAAAATTCCTTTTAATTTAATTATGTAATTATCATTAATTAATGTGTTAACGAACTGTGATTATTTTACTTCTTTAAGCTGTAAAGGTAGGTCTGATTGTTATTATCTTTTCATCTTTAAGCTTTAAAACTAACAACCGAAAATTAACTATTTGTTTTAATTTCAATATTCATCAATCCTTATTTGATTTGATTATGTTTATAATCTTAACACCTTTGAAAAAACACCTGGCTAGACTTTTAATTGATTTATGGTGATCGAAGTGATAAGTTTTGTTTGAAACTACCCTACCGGTGTTTATATAATGGTAGTGAAGTTTTTATGGCTTCAGTCGGGTTTCGACCGGACATGATTAGATAGAAAAAAATAGATTGATTAATTTTTTACTAGTATAACATTTATTCAATTTTTTTATTAGAAAAGAACATGTGAATGTACAAGATACATTATAACACCACTGTACACATAGAATGAACACTTTATAAAAAACATTTTAATAAACCGGAAGTATAACTGACTTGCACAAAAACGTATAAAATTATTTGAATTTCACCAAATAAACATGATAATAACTTATCAGAGATATTTTTAATGATTGACTTTGGTATCCAATGTATTTATTTGGTACATTAATCAAAGATTGGCTGTTCCCATACCTTGCAACCGATTAAAAATACACTTCAATTACATAGAGCATCGGTCCACGTTGTAAAATGTAGCGCACATCCACAATAACAATACAAAACAGTAAATATTTCGTTGGATTCTTAAATTCGCGGATCAGCCTACCCACGAAAACCACGAAAATTGGTACCCCACGAATGAAAAGGAAATCACAGTAAGGTCTAAATTTGTTGTTGTTTATTTTTGCTTTATATGATACTATAAAACACAGCAATGAAAGTAACAAAATATTAAAAACAACATTAGGGACAGACTGTCCCTGACGACATTTAATGACTGCATAATAATATTATTAAAGATGATTTTTTAACCATAACTCAAAAAATATTAAACTGAGCATTTAAAAAAAAAGCAAATGTAACAAAGATTAATTAAAACATACATGGCTCATACACACACCTATCATGGTTTAAAATTTCCAAAAGAAATTAACAGATTATAGAAATAAATATTGTAACCCTCATCTGAGTAGAAGCTAAAAAAGATTAATATTCTGAATAGTGTCTAACTGAAAAGAAAATCTGACCAACCCTAGATAACAATAAATATTGTGACCTCACCAAATTTGACAAGCTCCACTCGAATGTTAGCCCTTTTAATAAATAAATACAAACCTTACTAGGCAGAAAATTAGTCATTAATGAAAGTGTAAATTGATAGTCATACCTCGCCATATTATATATGCAACTGCAATGTGTTCGAGTAAATCAAGTGGAGATTTTTATGAACAATTATTAACCAACTAAGTAAATTATCAGTATTTCTGTCCATACTTAATGAAATACTAAAAAGGGCCATTATGAGAAAACAGGGCATTATGATATGATGCCATGTTTTCTCGTAATGGCCCTGTTTATATCCATCAATGTCGTTTTATTGACATTTGTTTGTCTTAATGTCCATCTGCCTGCCTAGATTCATCTGTAATTACTATATACATTACAAATCTGCGATGACATTTTATATACTACTTAATTTAGTACAATGGAATGGACATGTAGCATTAAAAAAAGTTGGTTATCCAGACTACATGTATTGTGAAGATTTGTGAAAGAAAAGAAAAAAAAATACAAAACACAGCAGATGTAAAATTTTGTGAAAACTGATCTGACTTTTAAAATACACATTGTTTCTGACTTGTTATAAGCCCTTCTTGGTCTGAAAATAGGATTTTTGGTGGGTGTACCTGGTATATTTCAGCTAATGGTCAGTTGGTAATACAAGCATTAAGAAATGGGTGTTTTCATAATGGCCCTGTTATACTTTCTTAGTCTGCAATAATGGCCCTCGGAGTCTATAATGGCCCTCAGCGTTACCACGGGCCATTACCAACACATCAGGGCCATTATGAAAACACCCATTTGTTATTACTATAATAAAACATGAGTTGGCTAGTATCTCCTAAACTTTTGTAGATATAAATGATAAAGATACCAGTTCACTATGAAATAAATAAATTTAAATTAGAAATTATATAATTGTAAATTTAACATGTTCTATGAAATATTGTCTCATGGCAATGGTTTCAGAAGAAGAATGATGTTTGAAGGAGCAATTTGAAACATAATATTCTGATTTTTTATTGTTAAACAAATCATGCATGCACTATAATTGTTGCAAATTATTTAAATTTTTGTCAGTTTAGTTCTAAATACTTATATTTTGAATATATCTTTTTTCCGTCAAATGTAAATACATCATGGAATCTCGGCTGTATAATCTTTTGTGGCACTTAGAAATAGGTCTCATGACTTCTAATAATTTTTTTTACATTTGTCAAATTAGTTTCAAATACTTATGTTGTACATGGATGTATCTCTGTTTCCATCAAATTTTAAATACATCATGGAATATCTTTTGTGGCTATGAAATAGGTCACACAACTTTTAATTATCCATATTAATTGTCAAGCAACATGTATACTCAGATTTTCTGTACAATGGTATCACTGTCAGCACTGTTCTAGAATTTCTATACTGGAATTGGTTTCATTTCTATATTGGAATTCATTCCTCACATATAAATTGCTTAACCTTAAAAAAACAAACAACCAACTTTATAAAAATAATTCATCTAACATGTCTAATATTATAAATACATGAAATAACGATGCATTTATGATGTCAAGATACCCAATTTTTTTTAAAAGTCTTATTTTAGGAGATCTGGATAATAAAATTGATAAATGGTTAATGAAGGGGAGTTAAGATTTATTGTACTCTGGATCCATCTGGCCATTTATGAATATTAAAAGTATTTAAATATTGTTAAATTTTGACCTATTTTAAATGAGTTGCATAAACTTGAGACATTAAAACCATTTAAAAAAAAATTCATTCTGTCACTCATTGAAATCTTTCACTCCCTATTTCCACACCATAATTGGTCAGTAAATGATGAGTTGATAATGTTTATATTTAATAAACCTTTTTATGGGTTATTTCTAGAAATTGATCCATTATAAACCAAGTCCAAATGGTTTTTAACTTGAGGTATATATAACTCTTTGGGCAACCACATACATTCTATAGTATTTCTGTGTTTTCTGCTTAATTTTTTGGCATCAAAATGTGTATATAGTTATTTTATCTTTACTTGAGTTGGACCAGGTGTTTGATTCTTTATTCTATTGTGTGTGTGGTTTTTCGTTTTTTTTTTTTTTGGGGGGGGGGGTTGTATGGAGACTGTAATCACATCTATGCATATAATTCAACAGTTATTTTGCAATCTGATATTAACTATACGAGTTTGTAACATACTAATAAACAACTGGTCGAAATGGGGCAGTAAAGACAGGTACATTGTCATCCCCGAGTCTGGCTGAGAATGTGCGTTATTCATTGTTGTCAACAACTCTTAAATACAATTTGTACAATTATTATAATGATGTTAACAGCATATTTTCATAGACATACCTTAGTATTCATCTCGTTGGTCCAGCTTCGCTTGGCTCAAGGTAGTTTTACAAGTTACTAGCTGATTTTATTTTTAACCAGCACGTTAAACGCAAGGCGATGAAGAATATTTTCTACGTTCAACGTAACCGGAAGCCACAGTAGTTAACGTAGTTTTATCATAAATAAATGTCAACTAGTTGGCGACATTCGAATAAATGAAAAACGTTCAAGTTGTTTTAAGTAATATGCATCATAAGAATACAAAACAAAGTATAATTTAATATAAAACAATTTTTCATGAAAGTTTTCATTTTCTCCCAACCAAACACAATTGACCAATCAAAACACTGTAACCATAGGAATGAGTGCTGTTGGCAGATTGCAATGCGATCATCAAAATACTCCCAAAAGTTGCCTTAACCTACCTGCAATATTTGATTCTGAGCTGTCTAATGGATGATTATTTGTACATGTATGTAGGACCCACGTTTTGCATGTGCATGCAACAAACGGGACTAGTATATTATGTTTGTTAATGAGGATTTTGCCACAAGTCCCAATGTTAGTTTGTAATTAAACGGCTACTTGGTGTATTTATTCAAACTTTGAGCATGACTGTTTTGATCCGAATATATTTAAAATAATAACAATGACAATACAGATGTTTTTCTTTGTCTTCCCTAACAGATATTTTACGATATATCTACAAAAATCCATGTATCTCCAACTTTCCATGAACTAAATATGATGCTGGCCGTGTGACATCGTTACTTCGAAATAAGAGTAATTATCAAAAGATTATCAAGTTGCTATAAAAATTACACTGTAATAAAATTACTTCAAAGGAACACGTTATCCTCTATTACCTATGGTGATTGCAACTAACATATTAACCAATAACGTTTCTTACGCACCATTAAACCCCAGGTAGCTACACGTAAATAACACGTATACAAACAATAAAGAAGAAATTGTATACATATTGTTCGGTCCGACCAAGTGCATTAAGTTGTCAGTGTAGGATGTAAAAAAGTAAATAAGTATATATAGTAACAATCATTAAAAGAAAATTACGTTGTCGTATTTTCAAATAACTTTATAGTGCATGACGACTCACGCGTCTCTTGCTTATTTTTAAAATTTTATTGTATATTGAAATTTTAAAAAACGTATGTTTTGAATACAAAATGTATCTATGGTCTTGTATTATTAAAGTGTTGTAAAGAAATATTCAAATACTGTGCAACTAACTAAATTAACTAAAAAGGTGTGATCGACTTCAACCCTCTTACATTGCCGAAATGTTGGGCTTTCCACCAGGTTCTCACGATTCCTTATGCATTAAAAATTTTACCCGCCCTCGCACCCCACTTGCTGAAATGTGCTGAAAGTGGCTTATAACTTTAAACACGAAATCAAATTATTTTTCAGATAATCAAAATCCTAAACTCATGGTAAACTCTAGTGCAAATATTTTTAGCTTTAATTATATAAACAACGCATTAAACTGTGGCGATTGGAATTGTTTTGAAATACGTCTTGGGTTTTGCGATTCAGATCTAATTACAATTTTAAAAAAAATACTTTTCGTCTCACTTACTGTTATTTTCTAAGGTTGGTTGAATAGCTGAGATATTTTTTAACTGAATTCTCTATGTTTTAAATGCTTACGCATTGTTTCGAGCGTGACATTGTAAGGTGAAAACAAATGTTGCACTGGAATTCATGTTTGTCAAGTACTTGTCCAGGGTCGGTGGTTCTCTCTGTTGTCCTTTGTAAAGATTTAGAGAGTTCGATTTTGAAGCTAATTTGCTATACTTTTGACAATAAAAAGAACTGACCTAAACAACACTACGTACCGTTTTCCGATTTTTACAACAGGGAGGATATATCGTCTTGTTTAAAGAAACTTACTTCACATAACGGCAAATGGATGAATTACATTAAAAAGTGATGAATCTGAATCGTTGTTTTGGATGATCGCGCAAAATTACCTGTCATTTAATATACAAACGTGTCATTCTTTACGATTGGTAACTTTCCACGTGACGCATGCTTATTTATTACCTAATACATATAAACATTCATTATATGTATATCAGAAAACAAAAATAGTTTGATCTAAAACAAAGAACATGTAAAGACAACAATTTTGTAGTTTAAAACTTAAATTAGTACTGTACAAATACGCGTGTGTGAATATAGTTAACGCTCTTTTTATATTTAAGATATTATTGAATAAAATTATACATTACAGAATATACTATTATTGTTGAATATAAAAAAAAATTATTGACTGATTGATTGATGGATTGCTTGACGCCCACCAAGCAATATTCTAGCTTATTTTCAGCCTTATAAATATTTGAATGTACATATAAACAAAGTGCACATTTAATGATAGGGAACTAAGATTTATGTTAAATAAATTCACCCTCAGCACAAAATAGGCAATTTTCAGGTACACATACGGCAACAGAAAAAGTTTTATGATAGTATTTTTGTAGAAAACCGCAACAATGTTGCTATTTGTAAATGACTTGCGCATTTAAGTAAGCTAGGTACTTGATGAAATATATTGAGTTCCCGCTGTTAAAACATATAGACAGAATTGTCTAACTTTGTCGGCTTTTTCAATCGTATGACTGTAAACTCTTTTATTAAGAAATGTAGATCAGGTTTAAGTTATTTTGAAAAAAAATATTTAAAACAGAGGTCACAGTAATGTTATTGATTAATGAAGTTCAATAACAAAATACATAGCGTTATAAATTAATTCTAAATTTACGCAAATGATTGTGCTCCGTTATCGATTAAGTACATTTTAAAGTATTAAGTATCTAGAAAAAAACTAGTAAATGGATTCAATACTGAAGTAAAATACTGAAAAATAAACCATTTATACCAAGAATAATCATTAAATATGCACTGACGATATAGGAAACGATACACCATACGATATACCACGCGATAAACGAAACGTTGCACGATACGACATACCATACGATAGACGAAAAGATCTATCAAAACGATAAACGCCGTCTCACCGTTTCCATCGTATATCGTATCGTATATCGTTTCGTGCATCGTGCGTACATCTATCGTATATCGTGCGTACAACATTCGTATATCGTCCGTTCATCGTTCGTCCATCGGTAATCAGGTAGCTTTCTTCAGGACGCATAATTTTAAATATAAGACTGCTTGTATTTTAAACATATCACTAATAAGATTCACAGCACAACATTTGCACTTTGAATAGGTACATGTTAGTTTGTTGATCATTTTCTGTATAATCAATAATTATTTTCAGGCTGTCGGAACTGTTTTCTTTTTTAGAAAAAAAGCTTGTTGATATGGGTAGGACATTTCAATATGAGAACGTTTAAATTACATATGTATTTTTCAGTAAAATGTGCACATTTCAATATAAATCTATTATCTTTATATTTATTATGGTTTCTATTTATAGAATATAATTTGTCTCGAACAACATTTAATGATTCCCGTAAGTAATGATTTCAATAAAAACGATTTTTTACATTATTTTTTTCAAATTTCAGCATTCATACATTGCAACTGTTCACATCAATTATACTCCTCATCTTTTAACATTTAAACGTGCATATCCGCAGAAGATAATTCACCATTTCCGACAAATAGTTTTTTCTTCACATTTACAAGCATCCAGCATTATATTATCATTGTATCTTGATAATATCATTATCTGTTGTAAACAAAATAGTTTGTGTATGACTAATAGAAGCGCTTCACACCTTCAGAATAATAGCTTAACTATGCTACGTTAATGTTAAACGTACAGGGTAGAAGACATGGCGTATACACTAAATAAAGTGATAAAATTAACAACTAACACGTCGTTCATGTGCGATTTTATAAGGGTTAGTCATAAAATGTGCGGATTTTAATATGTTAACTTTTACCATTACCCCACTTGATTTGTTGTATCTGCATTACATAAATACGTATTTATTTGAGACAAATTTTCTTTCCTTACACTATTTTCAATTACAGTCTTTGTTTCATTTGTGTCTTCTTTCTTTACGATTGAAACACAATTTTATTTTGTAAATAATGTGTACAATATTTTCATTCAATATGTTATTATTATAATGATTTTACAAAATCATTCCATGTCAATAACGAAGTCCGTTTATAGCAAACGAATTCACAGTATTGGACTGCTTATATTTTAAACATATTATTACTTAGATCCCCACATATGTATTATTTTGATTTGTAAATAGGTAGTTGTTTATCGTTCTCGGTTTAGTCTATAATTACTATAAAAATAGTTTTATGCCAATAAGGTAGCTTGTTTCTGGAGGCATAATCCTTAGTATAAGACTGCTTGTATTTTATAACATATTACTACCGAAATTCGCAACACATCATTAGCACTTTGAATAGGTACACGTTAGTCTGTGTATCATTTTCGGTTAAATCGATAATTATTTTGGGGCTGTCGAAAATCTTCTCTCTTTAAGAAAAAAAACTTGTTTATATCGGTTCAAAATTTCATAATGAGATAGTTTACATTTAATATGTATTTTTCAGTAAAATGTGCACATTTTAACATTGATCTACTACCTTTAGATAGGGGTTCTCTCCGGTTACTCCGGCTACTTCCCCCCCAAAAATAGACACCTTGATATTGCTGAAAAATTGCTGAAAGTGGTGTTAAAACACCATTCAAACAAACAAATTAACTTCATATTAATAATGGTTTGTATTTACAGCACATAATTTGTCTGGAACAACATTTAATGATTCCCGTAAGTAATAATTTCAATAAAGGCGAATTTTTACATATTTTTTTCTATTTCAGCATTCATACATTGCAACTGTTCGAATCAATCATCCTCCTCTTCCTTTAATATATGACGTGTATACCCGAACAAGATTATTCGCCAGTTCCTTCAAATAGTTTTTTCTTCACATTTACAAGCAACTAACATTGTATTATCGTGTTATATAGATAATATCATTATCTGTTGTAAACAAAAAAAATATTTATGGCTTATAGAAGTGCTTTAAAATGATAGCTTAAATATACTACGTTAATGTTCAAGGCACCAGGTAGAAAAAAAGTCGTATACACTTAAATAAAGTGATAAAATTAGCAACTAACATGTGGTTCATATGTGATTTTATACGGGTCAGTCATAAAATGTGCGCCTTTTGATATGTTAACTTTAACCATCACCCCATTTGATTTGTTTTAGCTTAATAAATATTCCATAAGACATCTCAATTACATTCTGTCTTTATATTTCTGTTCTTGTGTTACGATTTAAACACAATTGTGTTTTGTAAATAGTTTTTCAATATCTTCATTTTATCTTTTATTATTATAATGATTTTACAATATGATTCCATGTCAATAACGAAGTCCGTTTATAGCAACCGAATTCACAGTATTGGGCTGCTCATATTTAAAACATATTATAACTAAGATCCCCACACATGTGAAATTTTGCCCTTTGAATTAGTCATTTGTTTATCGTCTTCTGTTTAGTCAATAAGTACTTTAAAGGCAGTTCCTATGGCAATAAAGTATCATGTTTCTGGAGACATAATTCTAAGTATAAAACTGCTTGTATTTTAAATATAAAACTACATATATACATATACATAACGTGAACTTTTAATAAGTACACGTAAGTTTGTGTATCATTTTCGGTTTAATCTATAATTATCTTGGGGCTGTCGGAACTGTTGTCAATTTAAGAAAGTGAGCTTGTTTATATTGGTTCGATATTTTAATATGAGACAGTTTACATTTTAAATGTTTTTTTTTCAGTAAAATGTGCACATTTTAATATTGAATTATTACCATTTATATTAATTATTGTTTTTATAGCATATGATTCATGTCGAACAAGATCTGAAGATTCCGGAGGTAATAATATCTATTAATTCGAGTTTTTACAATACATTTTCAATTTCAGTATTCATACATTGCTAATGTTCGCATAAATTATACTCCTCTTCTTTTAAAATATGACGGGCATACCCGTCACAAGATAATTTACCTGTTCCGACAAAAAGTTGTGCGTTCACATTTACAACCAACCAACATTAAATTACCTCTGTATGTAAATAATATAATTGTCTGTGGTAAACAAAACAGTTTGTTCTTATAACTAATAGAACTGCTTAACACTTTTAAAATGATAGCTTAAATGTTTCACATGCATGTAAAACGCACCGGGTAGAATAAATGGCCTATGCACTTACATAATGTGATAAAATTAATAAATAACACGTCATTAATGTGTTATTTAATAAGGGTTAGTAATAAAATATGCGAATTTTAATATGTAAACCTTTACAATCATCCCATTTGATTTGTTGTAGATGAATAAATATTCCATAAGTCAATTTATTTGATGCCTATTATTACAAACATTTTCAATTACATTCTTTGTTTTATTTTTGTTTCGTGTCGTTACGATTGAAACATAATGTTGTTTTGTAAATAGTGTGTACTATATTTTCATTTCATCTAGAATTATTTTAATGATTTTAAAATATGATGGCATTTAAAAAAAGCCCGTTTATAGCAAAGAAATTCACAGTATTGGACTGCTTATATTTAAAACATTATTACTAAGAACCCCACATACATGTGATATTTTGATCTTTGAATAGATAAGTTCTTTATCTTTTTTAAGGTGGGCATGTAATTACTTTAAAACTGTTCCTATGCCAGTGAGGTAGCTTGTTTCTACGAGCATTATTCTCAGTTTAAGGCTGCTTGTATTTTAAACATATTACTACTAAGATTCACAACACACCATTTGCACTTTGACTAGGTACATGTAAGTTTGTGTTTGATTTTCGGTATAATCTATAATTTTCAGGCTGTCGGAATTGTTCTCATTTTTAGAAAAAAAGCTTGTTAATTTTGGTAAGAAATTTCAATATGAGAACGTCTAAATTAAATAATTATTTTTCAGTAAAATGTTCACATTTCAATATAAATATATTACTTTTATATTAAATATGTTTTTTTTTACAGTATATAATTTGTCTCGAACAACATTTAATGATTCCCGTAAGTAATAATTTCAATAAAAACGATTTTTTACATTATTTTTTTTTTAATTTCAGCATTCATACATTGCAACTGTTCACATCAATTATACTCCTCATCTTTTAACATTTAAACGTGCATATCCGCACAAGATTATTCACCATTTCCGACAAATAGTTTTTTCTTCACATTTACAAGCAACCAACATTATATTATCATTGTGTGTTGATAATATCAGCATCTGTTGTAAACAAAATAGTTTGTTTATGACTAATAGAAGCGCTTGACACCTTCAAAATGATAGCTTAAATATGCTACGTTAATGTTAAACATACAGGGTTTAAGACATAGCGTATACACTAAATAAAGTGATAAAATTAACAACTAACACGTCGTTCACGTGCGATTTTATGAGGGTTAGTCATACAATGTGCGGATTTTAATATGTTTACTTTTACCATTACCCCACTTGATTTGTTGTATCTGCATAAATACATAAATAAGTCACTTTATTTAAGACAAATGTTTTTTTCATTACACTATTTTCAATTACAGTCTTTGTTTCATTTGTGTCTTCTTTCGTTACGATTGAAACACAATTTTATTTTGTAAATAATGTGTTCAATATTTTCATTTGATCTGTTATTATTATATTGATTTTACAATATGATTCCATGTCATTAAAGAAGCCCGTTTATAACAAACGAATTCACAGCATTGGATTGCTTATATTTAAGGCTTTCCACTTTCCAAGTGGAAAGACTTACTGCATTTTGTCTGTTTCTTCTTCTTCTTATTATTATTCTTATTATTCTTCCGCCATTTTTTTTCGCATTATAAATTTTGTTTCGCGACATGTCGTAAAGACATTTTGTACTATGAATGTATGAGACATTACGCTTTTGCAGTTGACCATGTCACACCGAACACTTTTTCTCCTCGGAGTTATTTCCCCTGTCATGAACAAGCTTGTCTGCAGATAAACTTTGAAACCATAAAAGAAGTCGCAATAAAATTTGTTGCAATATGGTCAGCTATTGATTGCGACAATTTGTTACATATCGCGCATTGTATTTTGACGACTCCTTGTATGAGTTATTTTCCCTTATTTATTGAAAATACATTTTGTACCATTGTAACTCATGAACCAGAGTTAATAAAGACTAGATATTTGACAGTTGGTCATCATTGATCTTGACCTTGAAAAAGGTCACAAGGTCAAAGGTCAAGGTCATGTTCTAATTTTTGACCCTTTGTTGTCTGCAGATCTCCTCCTTTACTATAATAGTTAGAGAACTCAAACCTTTACCAAAATGTGTATCATATTTTAATCTTGAATCGTCACTTTTTTATTTGACATTTTATAGAGTTGTCTCCCCTTAGACCAATAAAATGCATTGTGGGTTACATTAGATCACTATATCTCAGTAACTACAACAGATATATACATGAAACCTTATATCATCGGTCATAATTGACCTTGACCTTGAAAATGGACACAAGGTCAAAGGTCAAGGTCACGTCCTAAATTTTGACATTGTCTCGCCATCGATATTCCCTTGAAACGGTAAAAGATAGGCAATAACATGTAATTGGTAAAATGTCAACTTTCACCTTGACCTTGCCCAGGGTCACAGGTCAAAGGTCAAGGTCACCTGTGTTCAGTACAGCGACATGTGAATTTTTGTACCTTTCGATTCGCTTTGTATTTTTCAGCTTGCTACATGTCGCAATGAAATTTTGTGCCAGGCATGGGCAAAAACATGGGGAATTTTAGGGTATTCCGCCAGCCTGCAAAAATAAAGCGGGGTGTTTCTAAGGGACCCCATAATAATGTAGTGTGCAGATTTCATCCTAGACCACAGAGAATGTTGAAACAATATGGACGCCAAATCGTTCAGGGCTCGATGTCCTTAAATTGTCGCTACAGTAGAAATCGTTCTGACGAACGATAAAGAAAATTTCCAGGTCATGAAAGTTGAAGATAGGTTTTTATGCAAAAATCGCGATTTTAAGAAAAACTATAAATCCTAGCTTTTCGAAAATGGCGCCAGTCGATGTAGAATGTCGATTTTACCCGAACCAAGTATCTCGGATGTGCATAAATGTCAACAAACTCGAAAATCGGCAGAAAAAATCAAATGTCGAGACCTCATCGGGACCCCCTAGATTTCAGCGGTTGAATGTTTGTGCATTGGTTAATCCTTGAAATGTACACCCCCTGAAACGTAAAACGTTCCCATTTATGCGTTCGTATTTCGTTTTCCGTTCGTTCGTATATCGTTTTCCGTTCGTCCATCCGTACGTCCGTTCGTTCGTTCGTTCGTCCGCATGCGCAAAACAAGTAAATAAAACCCGTTCGTTCGTTCGTCCGCATGCGCGCAGTACAGGTAAAAATAAAGATTCATTCGTTCGTCAGCATTCGCAAAAGAAAATATTTTACACTTTGTTAGTCTGATAGAAAATACCACATTCTCTTATCAAATTAAAATAACATGAACATTAAAATGTCAAATAAATTGTATTTATTTTAAAACTATAAATTCAATAAAACCATGATCATGTTTTAAATTAAATATAAACATAAGCAATGCTTTCTTCGTCTACTTTGTTATATGTAAATCTACAATATTCAGGTTGTACAAATAAATATGATTTATTTAAACACTCTCTAAATTTTATAAACACACATGAAGTTTTTGTATTTAAGTACCTAAAACCTTTTAAAAATGTATGTTTTATCCTGAAGTCTTTGAACATCCCTACATTGTCTTCATTTGATACAAAAACTGAATAGCTGTTTACCCACCAAACTTAATAAAACTGAATAATGTTGCATAAAATATTAATTTGATGGCACAACATTTGTTTGGAAATACAGACATTTCATTTCATAGTTTTCAAATTGCATATATAATGTCTCACGACTGATTTAGCATCTCTTAGTTAGGTCAAATAAGTTAATTATAGTATGCTATGGTTTAATATTGCATCTTGTAAGGTCTCAGGAGTGATTTTGTATATGAAATATGGTTTTAATTGTATCACAAAGGTCTCAGGGGTGATTTTGCATGTAAAATATGGTTTTTAATTGTATTGCTAGGGTTTCAGGAGTGATTTTATATATGTAATATGGTTTTTAATTGTATCGCAAAGGTCTGAGGAGTGATTTTATATATGTTATATGGTTTTTAATTGTATCGCAAAGGTCTCAGGAGTGATTTTATATGTGAAATATTGGTTTTAATTGTATCACAATGGTCTCAGGAGTGATTTTATATGTGTAATATTGTTTTTAATTGTATCGCAAACGTCTCAGGAGTGATTTTGTATGTGAAATATTGGTTTTAATTGTATCACAAAGGTCTCAGGAGTGATTGTGCATGTGAAATATGGTTTTTAATTGTATTGCTAGGGTCTTAGGAGTGATTTTATATAAGTAATATGGTTTTTAATTGTATCACAAAGGTCTCAAGAGTGATTTTATATGTGTAATATGGTTTTTAATTGTATTGCAAAGGTCTCAGGGGTGATTTTATATGAGAAATATAGTTTTTAATTGTATTGCTAGGGTCTCAGGAGTGATTTCGTATATGAAATATGGTTTTTGATTGTATGGCTAGGGTCTCAGGACTAATTTTATATATGTAAAATGGTTTTAATTGTATTGCTAAGGTCTCAGGAGTGAATTTGTATGTGAAATATGGGTTTTAATTGTATTGCTAAGGTCTCAGGATTGATTTTATATTTGTATTATGGTTTTTGATTGCATTTCTTATGTATCAGGAGTGATTTTATATGTTTAATTTAGTTTTTAATTGTATCTCGAAGGTCTCAGTAGTTTTTTTATGTTAAATATGGTTTTTCATATTCTTGGAAAGGTCTCGGGAGTGATATTACACATGTGATTTTAAATGTGAATTTGTGTTATTCGAACACCACCTTGATGAACATTTTCCAATAGAGATTTTTTGTAATGAATTACCCCTTAATTTATGAAACTATAAGGTTTAACAAATATATAACACATAATAAATATACAGTTGGATTAGTACATTTCATTATATGCAATAAAGATTAATTATAAAAGCTTTCTCGGGAATGTGTAATAATTACTGTTAGTAATCAAAATAAAATGGACGAGTAAGCTCGTTTCTTTTTACACTGAGATAAAAAGTATGTATAGGTCCATTATTTAAACATTTCCATGTTTAGCCCAAATCATGAACATGAATATTTAATAAAAATACTCAACCCGACAAATTTTCTCGTAGGCTTGTTATGTTGTTTTTTATGTGTGTATTACCTGTTTGAGCTGTCACAAATCATTTAAATGATGATTTAATGAAAATAAAGTATAATTATTTTATTATTTATTCCTTTTCAATGTTTTATTTGTTTACTATAAACCAGATTTATTCTCAAAGACCGAACGTTTCTTGATTTTTACAAAGCACGCTATAGGCGTCTCCATTCGTTTTCCCCAAATACGAACGATTGAAGCGTATAGCTTGTCTCTGATTTGTTAGTTTTTAAATGGTTCGTCTGCACGATATGAGCGTTCGTTCGTTCTTCGTCCGTTCGTATGTCGTTTTTTGTTCGTCCGTTTAACGTTCGTACCGGAACGTTTTACGTTTCAGGAGGTGTACATCTGAATTGTGTCTTCGTGAGTTGTTCTAGCTAAAACAAACATTTTTTCTACTTGCATTTATTTTGAAATGACAATAAAATGCACGCAATCGAGTGTCGTCCGGTAAGCACGACTGCTGTACTTTACCGAACAAAGAAACGGTTTTCCTATTACAATGAATTGAAAGTAACATTCATTTGAATTGAGCTGTCAAAATAGCATCACTGTTGACGTCCTGAAAAGTACTCTTTTCAACAAAAAAAAAATATAAGTTCATTGGTTCTACCGAACAAATGAGAGGCTTTCCACTTATTGCAAAAATGACCTTGACCTTGACTTTGGTTTTATGAAAATTGACCTTTCTTTTCAAAATAAACAAACGAAAGAAAAAACCATTCGGATATCTTTCGAAATAAAAAAGGTCATAAAATAGGACGTTAATTGACATAAATGACCTTGACCAGCAAGTTTTGTTATTTGCATTCTTAATGCTTTAAAAACAAAACATTTATTAATATTTACCATTTCTTTTACTCGAATGAGCAGAATTTCCAAAAAATATTATTTGACCTTGACTTCTGTCAATATGACCTTGACCATGCTGAGGGTCAATAAAGGACCAACAGTGGAGATCCTATGTCAATATGTCTTATAATTATGAAGAAATGACTATTTATCATAATTACCAAAATTGATAAGATGACCTTGACCTTTGACATTGTTTCTACTTTCAAGGTCAATTGTCATAATGGTCTTTGGTGAAGTCCCCATGGCTCTACTATCAAAAGTTAATAAGTCATCAATGAAAAACCAAACATCAATGGTTGTAATGGGAGATAACTCCTATAAGATAAAGTCAAATCCTTTCCCTCCAAATAGAAAAAAGTTGCGCCTTTATAAGGCCGACATTTTATCCGTTATAAGTTATAGCCTATCTTTTACCGTTTCAAAGAAATAGCGACGACAAGATAATGGCAAAATTTCAAACGTGACCTTGACCTTTGACCTTGAGTCCATTTTCAAGGTCAAGGTCAATGACGACCAATGATATAAGGTGTCATATAAATATCTGTTATAGTTACTGAGATATAGTGATATAATGCAATTCACAATATATTTTACTGGTCTAGGGGAGATAACTCTTATAAAAATGTGATATAAAAAAAGTGACGATTCAAGATCTTAATATGATACACATTTTGGTACAGGTTTAAATTCTGTATCTATTATGGTTAAGGAGGAGATCCGCACACAACATTGGGTCAAAAATTAGAACATGACCTGACCCTTGACCTTGTGACCTTTTCAAGGTCAAGGTCAATGATGACCAACTGTGAAATATCTAGTCTCTATCACCTCTGGTTTATGTGTTACAATGGTACAAAATGTACTTCCAATAAATAAAGGGAAATAACTCCAACAAGGAGTCAACAAAATACTTTGCGCGATATGTAACAAATTGTCGCAATCAATAGCTGACCATTTTGCAACAACTTTTATTGCAAAATCTTTCACGTTTTCAAAATTTATCTGTACACAAGTTTTTTATTTTAAGGGAAATAACTCCGTAAATAAAAAGTGTTCGGTGTGACAGGGTCAACTGCGAAAGCGTAATGTCTCATACACCCATAGTACAAAAGGTCTTTACGACATGTCGCGAAAAAAATTTATAATGGGAAAAGAAAACTTGGTGGAAAATAAGAATAATAATAAATATAAGTTCATTAGTTCTACCGAACACGAGAGGCTTTCCACTTATCGCAAAAACGACCTTGACATTGACTTTGGTTGATGGAAATTGACTATTCTTTTCAAAATAAACAATCGAAAGAAAAAACCATTCGGCTATCTTTCGAAATAAAAAAGGTATAAAAAATAGGACGTTAATTGACATAAATGCCCTTGATCAGCAAGTTTTTGATATTTGCATACTTAAGGCTTTAAAAACAAAGCATTTATTAAGATTTACCATTTTATTTACACGAAAAAGCAGAATTTCCGAAAAATATGTTTTGACCTTGACTTCTGTCAATATGACCTTGACTATGCTGAGGGTCAATAAAAGACAAACAAACAGTGAAGATCCTATGTTAATATGTCGTATAATTATGAAGAAATTGCTATTTATCATAAATACCAAAATTTATAAGATGACCTTGACCTTTGACCTTGTTTATATTTTCAAGGTCAAGGGTCATACTGGTCTATATTGAAGACCCCATGCCTCTACTATCAATAGTTGATGAGTAATTAATGAAAACCTAATTATCAATGGTTATAATGGGGGTTAACTCCTATAAGATGAAGCCGGATCCTTTCCCTTTAAATAGAAAAAAGTTGCGCCTTTATGAGACCAACATTTTATCTATTATAACTTATAGCCTATCTTTTACCGTTTCAAAGTAATAGCGGAGACAAGACAATGCCAAAATTTCAAACGTGACCTTGACCTTTGAACTTGTGTCCATTTTCAAGGTCAAGGTCAATGATGACCAATGATATAAGGTTTCATATATAAATCTGTTATAGTTACTGAGATATAGTGATATAATGCAATTCACAATACATTTTATTGGTCTAGGGGAGATAACTCTTATAAAAATGTCAAATAATTTATAATGGGAAAAAAAAGTTGGCGGAAAAACAATAAGAATAATAATAATAATAATAATAAGAAACAGACTAATAACAATAAGTCTTTCCACTGGAAAGTGGAAAGCCTTAACTAATAATAAGAAACAGACAAAATGCAATAAGTCTTTCCACTGGAAAGTGGAAAGCCTTAATAATAAGAAACAGAAGAATAACAAGAAGGCTTTCCACTCGGAAAGTGGAAAGCCTTAATAATCAGAACAATAACTATAGGTCTTTCCACAGAAAGGTGGAAAGACCTAATAATAATAATAAACAGGCGTATAACAGGAAGGTTTTCCACTGGGAAAGTGGAAAACCTTAATAATAATAAATATAAGTTCATTGGTTCTACCGAACAAATGAGAGGCTTTCCACTTATTGCAAAAATGACCTTGACCTTGACTTTGGTTATATGGAAATTGAATCTTCTTTTCAAAATAAACAAACGAAAGAAAAACCATTTGTATATCTTTCGAAATAAAAAATGTCATAAAGTAGGACGTTATTTCAGATAAATGACCTTGACTACCAAGTGTTGATATTTGCATATTTAATGCTTTAAAACAAATCATTTATTAGTATTTACCATTTTTTATACACGAAAAAGTGGAATTTAAAAAAATAGGATTTGACCTTGACTTCTTATGTGACCTTGACCTTGCTGAGGGTAAAAAAAGGACCAACAGTGAAGATCCAATGTCAATATATCTTAAAGTTATCAAGATATGACTATTTAGCATAAATACCATAACTTATAAGATGACCTTGACCTTTGACCTTGCATATGTTTCAAGGTCAAGGGTCATAATGGTCTTTGGTGAAGACCTCATGCCTCTACTATCAATAGTTAATAAGTTATGAATGAAAAACTAAATATCAATGGTTGTAATGGGAGATAACTCATATAAGATGAAGTCAAATCCTTTTCCTCAAAATAAAAAAAAGTTGCGCCTTTATGAAACCAACATTTTATATATTCTAATTTATTGCCAATCTTTTACCGTTTCAAAGGAATAGCGAGGAAAAGAAAATGCCAAAATAACAAATGTGACCTTGACCATTGACCTTGGGTCCATTTTCAAGGTCAAGGTCAATGATGACGAATGATATAAGGTTTCATATAAATATTTGTTATAGTTACTGAGATATAGTGATATAATGCAATACACAATATATTTTATTGGTCAAGGGGAGATAACTCTTATAAAAATGTCAAATAAAAAAAAGTGACGATTCAAGATCTTTATATGATACATATTTTGGTAAAGGTTTCAGTTCTCTATCTATAATGGTTAAGGAGGAGATCCGCACAGAACAAAAGGTCAAAAATTAGAACATGACCTTGACCTTTGACCTTGTGACCTTTTTCAAGGTCAAGGTCAATGATGACCAACTGTGAATTATCTTGTCTCTATCACATCTGGTTCATGAGATACAATGGTACAAAATGTACTTCCAATAAATAAGGGGAAATAATTCCTACAAGGAGCCGTCAAAATACTTTGCGCAATATGTAACAAATTGTCGCAATCAATAGCTGACCATTTTGCAACAACTTTCATTGCGAAATCTTTTACGGTTTCAAAGTTTGTCTGCACACAAGCTTTTTATGACAGGGGAAATAACTCGTAAAGAAAATGTGTTCAGTGTGACAGGGTTAAATGCGAAAGCGTAATGTCCCATACATCCATAGTACAAAATGTCTTTACGACATGTCGCGAAACAAAATTTATAATGGGAAAAAACAGTTGGCGGAAAAAAATAAGAATAATAATAAATATAAGTTCATTGGTTCTACCGAACAAATGAGAGGCTTTCCACTTATTGCAAGAACGACCATGGCCTTGACTTTGGTTTTATGGAAATTGATTCTTCTTTTCAAAATAAACAAACGAAAGAAAAACCATGCGTATATGTTTCGAAATAAAAAAGGTCATAAAATAGGACTTTAATTGAGATAAATGACCTTGACTACCAAGTGTTTGATATTTGCATATTTAATGCTTTAAAAACAAATCATTTATTATTTTTTACCATTTTATATACCCGAAAAAGCAGAATTTCCAAAAAATAGGATTTGACCTTGACTTCTTACAATGTGACCTTGACCTAGCTGAGGGTAAAAGAAGGACCAACAATGAAGATCCACTATGTCAATATATCTTAAAGTTATGAAAATATGACTATTTATCATAAATACAAAAATTTATAAGATGACCTTGACCTTGTATCTGTTTTAAGGTTAAGGTCATAATGGTCTTTGGTTAAAGACCCCATGCCTCTACTATCAATAGTTCATAAGCTATCAATGAAAAACTAAATATCACTTGTTGTAATGGGAGATAACTCCTATAAGATGAAGTCAAATCCTTTTCTTCCAAATAGGAAAAAGTTGCGCCATTATGAGGCCTACATTTTATCGCTTACAAGTTATAGCCTATCTTTTACCGTTTAAAAGAAATAGCGACGACAAGAAAATGTAAAAATTTAGAATGTGACCTTGACCTTTGACCTTGTGTCCCTTTTCAAGGTCAATGTCAATGATGACCAATGATATAAGTTTTCATATATATATATCTGTTATAGTTACTGAGATTTAGGGATATAATGATATTCACAATGCATTTTAGTGGTCTAGGGGAGATAACTCTTTCAAAAGTCAAATCATTTATAGTGACCTTTCAAGACCTTAATATGGTCTACATTTTGGTAAAAGATATATTTCTGTAGCTCTTATGGTTCAGGAGGAGAATCGCACACACCACAATGTCAAAATTTAGAATGTGACCTTGATCTTTGACCTTGTGACCTTTTTCAAGGTCAAGGTCAGTGATGACCAACTGTAAAATTCCAAGTTTCTATCACCTCTGGTTCATGAGTTACAATGTTACAAAATGTACTTGCAATAAATAAGAGGAAATAACTCTGAAAAGGAGTCGTCAAAATCCTTTGCGCGATACGTAACAAATTGTTGCAATCAATAGCTGACCATTTTGCAACAACATTTATTGCGACATCTTTTACGGTTTCAAAGTGTATCTGCACACAAGATTTTTATGACAGGGGAAATAACTCCTTAAAGAAAAAGTGTTCGGTGTGCCAGGGTTAACTGCGAAAGCGTAATGTCTCATACATCCATACTACAAAATGTCTTAACGACATGTCACGAAACAAAATTTATAATGGGATAACAAAACTTGGCGGAAAAAAATAAGAATTAAAGATCAACTGTTCGGTTGAACATTTGAGGGTCTTTCCACATTAATTTTAATTTGTATTGCATGATGACATTTAAAATAATCATCTTTTTGCAAAATGTTATAATTTTGCTATAAATATTAAAAAAATATTTTGTATTATTTACCACAGATTGGCATTCTAAGAGAGATTACTCTTACAAAAGGATTTTACAACTTTTCACGGCATGTCTTAATTTACTCGAAATTATTAATAGAACATTTTAGGACGAAAATAATTCAATATCTTTAAAAAAAGCAAAGGTCAAAAACTAGTACGTGACCTTGATCCATACAAGTTTTCAAGGTCAAAGTGCATGAGTGTCTATGGTGAAGACCCCATGCCTCTATCATTACTAGTTAATGAGTAAAAATCAATACGTTGCATATATAATGGGAGATAACTCCTATAAAATGAAGTCAAATCCTTCCCCTGTAAATGTAACAAAGCTGCTCCTTTAAGAGACAAACATTTTGCATTCTTCAGTTTCCCTTTATCAATAATAGTTAATGAGTAACATGTAAAAAACTAATAAGTTACATATATAATGGGAGATAACTCCTATAAAATGAAGTCAAATCCTTTACATGTAAATGTAACAAAGTTGCTCCTTTAAGAGGTCAACATTTTGCACTCTTTAGGTTTCCTTTATCATTAACAGTTAATGAGTAACATGTAAAAAACCAGTAAGTTATATATATAATGGCAGTTAACTCCTATAAAATGAAGTCAAATCCTTTCTCTGTAAATGTAACAAAGTTGCTCCTTTAGGAGATCAACATTTTGCACTCTTTACTTTCCCTCTATCATTTATAGTTAATGAGTAATATGTGAAAAACCAATCAGTTACATATATAATGGGAGGTAACTCCTATAAAATGAAGTTAAATCCTTTCCCTGTAATTGTAACAACGTTGCTCCTTTAAGAGATCAACATTTCGCGCTCTTATGTTTCCCTCTATCATTTATAGTTATTGAGTAACATGTGAAAAACTAACCAGTTACATATGTAATGGGAGATAACTCCTATAAAATGAAGTCAAATCCTTCCCCTGTAATGTAACAAAGTTGCTCCTTTAAGAGACCAACATTTTGCACTGTTTAGTTTCCCTTTATCATTAACAGTGAATGAGTAACATGTAAAAAACCAAAAAGTTACATATATAATGGGAGATAAATCCTATAAAATGAAGTCAAATCCTTTCCTTGTAAATGTAACAAAGTTGCTCCTTTAAGAGACCAACATTTTGCATTCTTATGTTTCCCTTTATCAATAATAGTTAATGAGTAACATGTAAAAAACTAATAAGTTACATATGTAATGGGAGATAACTCTATAAAATGAAGTCAAATCCTTCCCCTGTAATGTAACAAAGTTGCTCCTTTAAGAGGTCAACATTTTGCACCTTTAGTTTCCCTTTATCATTAACAGTGAATGAGTAACATGTAAAACACCAAAAAATTACATATATAATGGGAGATAACTCCTATAAAATGAAGTCGAATTCTTTTCCTGTAAATGTAACAAAGTTGCTCCTGTAAAAGTCCAACATTTTGCACTCTCTCAGTTCACCTTTGTCATTAATAGTTAATGAGTAACATGTAAAAAAACAATAAGTTACATATATAATGGGAGATAACTCCTATCAAATGAAGTCAAATCCTTTCCCTGAAAATGTGACAAAGTTGCTCCTTTAAGAGATCAACATTTTGCACTCTTTAGTTTCCCTTTATCATCAATAGTTAATGAGTAACAAGTGAAAAACCAATAAGTTACACATATAATGGGAGATAACTCCTATCAAATGAAGTCAAATCCGTTCCCTGGAAATGTAACAAAGTTGCTCCTGTAAAAGACCAACATTTTGCACTCTCTCAGTTCACCTTTATCATTAATAGTTAATGAGTAACATGTAAAAAACCAATAAGTTACATATATAATGGGAGATCCTATCAAATGAAGTCAAATCCGTTCCCTGAAATGAAACAAAGTTGCTCCTTTAAAAGACCAACATTTTGCACTCTTCAGTTTCCCATTATCATTAATAGTTAAAGAGCTACTTGTGAAAAACCAATCAGAGACATATATATTGGGAGATAACTTCTATAAAATGAAGTCAAATCCTTTCCCTGTAAATGTAACAAAGTTGCTCCTTTAAAAGACCAACATTTTGCACTCTTTAGTTTCCCTTTATCATTATTAGTTAATGATTTACATGTAAAAACCAATAAGTTACTTATATAACAGGAGATAACTCCTATAAAATGAAGTCAAATCCTTTCCCTGTAAATGTAACAAAGTTGCTCCTTTAAGAGATCAATGGTATATTTTGCACTCTTTCCTTTCCCTCTATCATTTATAGTTTATGAGTACCATGTGAAAAACCAATCAGTTACATATATGATGGGAGATAACTCCTATAGAATGAAGTCAAATTTCTTCGCTCCAAATGTGACAAAGTTGCGTCTTAATAAGACGAACATTTTACTCTCAATAAGTGTTCATCAATCTTTTACCGTTTCAGAGGAGTAGCGGACACAAGCAAATGTCAAAATTTAGAACGTGACCGTGACCTTTGACCTTGTGTCCATTTTCAAGGTCAAAGGTCAAGATGATCTATGGTGAAGACCCCAGGCCTCTATCTCTTGTAGTTGTTGAGATTTGTTTGAATATCACTTACTACTTTTTATTTAAATGGCGATAACTCCTATAAGATGTCGTTAGAACCCTTCAATCAATCTGTCCCAAAGTTGCGCAAGGATATAAGACACATTTTGGTAAAGGTTTGGTATTCATTCCTTTTTGGTTTAAGAAGAGTAGCATGAACAAGCTTTTTAGTAAAAGGGGAGATAACTCCTTAAAGGAAAAGGGTGTGGTCAGTCAGGGTGAACTGCGAAAGCGCAATGGGTCACCGATATCAGATATAAAATATCAAAGCGACATGTCGCGAAATGAAAAAACCCCACATAAGTTTGCGCAAGAAGTTGGAGAATAATAATAATAATAATAATAATAATAATAATAATAATAATAATAATAATAATAATAATAATAATAATCAGAACAATAACTATAGGTCTTTCCACAGAAAGGTGGAAAGACCTAATAATAATAATAAACAGACGAATTACAAGAAGGCTTTCCACTCGGAAATTGGAAAGCCTTAAAATAAGAACTCCGTGATAATATATAGAATTGTCACGTGACTTCAGTCGTTTCGACCAGTCAAATCAATGCGTTTTATTTGTATTTCATAAATAAAAATCTTAGAATTTTCTGTCTTTCTTATTTAATTCATTTGCAAATACACGAAAAATTACAAAATGTCTTTGTATTTTAAATGTAGAAAACACATAGTAGGTATATATACGTCAAAATTTGATAAACCAACTACAGACTTCTGTGGCGCAGTGGAAAGATCGCTGCTCAGCAATACTGACATCGTCGGTTCGTGCCTAGGATGTGACATGTCTTTTTTGCACGGTTTTCTGCTACGTTTCACGTATATTTTATGCAGTTATGGACTTTTATATAGAAAAAAACAATTTTTTACGCTGCGGTGTTAAAAATGTCGCTTGATGTGGAAAGCCATGATTTTTTCTTCCGAAGGAACAATGAACTTTAATTATTATTCTTTTTTTCCGCCAAGTTTTCTTTTCCCATTATAAATTTTGTTTCGCGACATGTCATAAAGATATTTTGTACTATGGATATATGAGACATTACGCTTTCGCAATTGACCCTGGCAGACCGAACACTTATTCTTTACGTAGTTATTTCCCATGTCATAAAAAAGCTTGTGTGCAGATTAACTTTGAAACTGTGAAATATATCGCAATAGAAGTTGTTTCAAAATGTTCAGGGAAGGATTGCGACACTTTATAACATATCGCATTAAAGAAATTTTCACCTTCTTACGGAGTTATTTCCCTTTATTTATTGCAAGTACATTTTTTACCACAGTAACTCATGAACCAGAAGTGATTGAGACCAGATATTTCACAGTTGGTCATCATTGACCTTGACCCCGAAAAAGGTCACAAGGTCAAGGGTCAAGGTCATGTTCTAATTTTTGACCCAATGTTGTGTGCGGATCTCCTCCTTAACCATAATAGATACAGAACTGAAACCTGTACCAAAATGTGTATCATATTAAGATCTTGTATCATCACTTTTTTATTTGACATTTTTATAAGAGTTATCTCCCCTAGACTAATAAAATATATTGTGAATTGCATTATATCACTATATCTCAGTAACTAAAACAGATATTTATATGAAACCTTATATCATTGGTCATCATTGACCTCGAACTTGAAAATGGACACAAGGTCAAAGGTCAAGGTCACGTTTGAAATTTTGCCATTATCTTTTCGTCGCTATTCCTTTGAAACAGTAAAAGATAGGCTATAACTTATAGCGGATAAAATGTCGGCCTCATAAAGGCGCAACGTTGTTCTATTTGGAGGGAAAGGATTTGACTTCATCTTATAGGAGTTATCTCCCATTACAACCACATATGTTTGGTTTTTCATTGATAACATTAACTATTGATAGTAGAGCCTTGGGGAATTCACCAAAGACCATTATGACAATTGACCTTGAAAATAGAAACAATGTCAAAGGTCAAGGTCATCTTATCAATTTTGGTAATTATGATAAATAGTAATTTCTTCATAATTATAAGACATATTGACATAGGATCTTCACTGTTGGTCCTTTATTCACCCTCAGCATGGTCAAGGTCATATTAACAGAAGTCAAGGTCAAATAATATTTTTCGCAAATTCTGCTTTTTCGAGTAAATAAAATGTTAAATATTAATAAATGTTTTGTTTTTAAAGCATTAAGTATGCAAATTACAAAACTTGCTGGTCAAGGTCATTTTATGTCAATTAACGTCATATTTTATGACCTTTTTTATTTCGAAAGATATCCGAATGGTTTTTTCTTTCGTTTGTTTATTTTGAAAAGAAAGGTCAATTTTCATAAAACCAAAGTCAAGGTCAAGGTCATTTTTGCAATTAGTGGAAAGCCTCTCATTTGTTCGGTAGAACCAATGAGCTCATAATTTAAACATATTATTACTTAGATCCCCAAATATGTGATATTTTGATCTGTAAATAGGTTAGTTGTTTATCGTTTTCGGTTTAGTCTATGATTACTATAAAAATTGTTTCATGCCAATAAGGTAGCTTGTTTCTGTAGGCATAATTCTTAGTATAAGACTGCTTGTATTTTACAACATTTTATTAACTCATGAACCAGAAGTGATTGAGACCAGATATTTCACAGTTGGTCATCATTGACCTTGACCCCGAAAAAGGTCACAAGGTCAAGGGTCAAGGTCATGTTCTAATTTTTGACCCAATGTTGTGTGCGGATCTCCTCCTTAACCATAATAGATACAGAACTGAAACCTGTACCAAAATGTGTATCATATTAAGATCTTGTATCATCACTTTTTTATTTGACATTTTTATAAGAGTTATCTCCACTAGACTAATAAAATATATTGTGAATTGCATTATATCACTATATCTCAGTAACTAAAACAGATATTTATATGAAACCTTATATCATTGGTCATCATTGACCTCGAACTTGAAAATGGACACAAGGTCAAAGGTCAAGGTCACGTTTGAAATTTTGCCATTATCTTTTCGTCGCTATTCCTTTGAAACAGTAAAAGATAGGCTATAACTTATAGCGGATAAAATGTCGGCCTCATAAAGGCGCAACGTTGTTCTATTTGGAGGGAAAGGATTTGACTTCATCTTATAGGAGTTATCTCCCATTACAACCACATTTGTTTGGTTTTTCATTGATAACATTAACTATTGATAGTAGAGCCATGGGGACTTCACCAAAGACCATTATGACAATTGACCTTGAAAATAGAAACAATGTCAAAGGTCAAGGTCATCTTATCAATTTTGGTAATTATGATCAATAGTAATTTCTTCACAATTATAAGACATATTGAAATAGGATCTTCACTGTTGGTCCTTAATTGACCCTCAGCATGGTCAAGGTCATATTGACAGAAGTCAAGGTCAAATAATATTTTTCGCAAATTCTGCTTTTTCGAGTAAATAAAATGTTAAATATTAATAAATGTTTTGTTTTTAAAGCATTAAGTATGCAAATTACAAAACTTGCTGGTCAAGGTCATTTTATGTCAATTAACGTCATATTTTATGACCTTTTTTATTTCGAAAGATATCCGAATGGTTTTTTCTTTCGTTTGTTTATTTTGAAAAGAAAGGTCAATTTTCATAAAACCAAAGTCAAGGTCAAGGTCATTTTTGCAATTAGTGGAAAGCCTCTCATTTGTTCGGTAGAACCAATGAGCTCATATTTTAAACATATTATTACTTAGATCCCCAAATATGTGATATTTTGATCTGTAAATAGGTTAGTTGTTTATCGTTTTCGGTTTAGTCTATGATTACTATAAAAATTGTTTCATGCCAATAAGGTAGCTTGTTTCTGTAGGCATAATTCTTAGTATAAGACTGCTTGTATTTTACAACATATTATTACTGAAATTCGCAACATATCATTAGCACTTTGAATAGGTACACTTAAGTTTGTGTATCATTTTCGGTTTAATCGAAAATTATTTTGGGGCTGTCGAAAATCTCTCTTTAAGAAACAAAACATGTTTATTTTGGCTCGAGACAGTTTACATTTAATATGTATTTTTCAGTTAAATGTGCACATTTTAACATTGGTCTATTACCTTTAGGTAGGGGGTTCTCTCTGGGTGCTACCTCCCACCAAAAAACTAGACGCCTTGATATAGCTGAAAAATTGCTTTACACCATTCGAACAAATTACCTTCATATTAATTATGGTTTCTATTTGCAGCACGTAATTTGGCTCGAACATTATTTAATGATTCCCGTAAGTAATAATTTCAATAAAAGCGATTTTTTACATATTTTTTTCTGTTTCATCAGTCATACATTGCAACTGTTCGAATCAATCATACTCCTCTTCTTTTAATATATGACGTGTATACCCAAACAAGATTAATTACCAGTTCCTTCACATAGATTTTTCTTCACATTCACAAGCAATTAACATTGTATTATCGTGTTATATAGATAATATCATTATCTGTTGTAAACAAAAAAATATTTATGACTTATAGAAGTTCTTGAAATGATAGCTTAAATATTCTACGCTAATGTTAAACGCACAGGGTAAAAAAAAAGGCGTATACACTTAAATAAAGTGATGAAATTAGCAACTAACAGGTCGTTTATATGTGATTTTATACGGGTCAGTCATAAAATGTGCGTCTTTTGATATGTTAACTTTAACCATCACCCCATTTGATTTGGTTAAGCTGAATAAATATTCCATAAATCATCTAAATTACATTCGTTCTTTATTTTTCTGTTCTTGCGTTATGATTTAAACACAATTTTGTTTTTTAAATAGTTTGTACAATATCTTCATTTTATCTATTATTATTATAATGAGTTTACAATATGATTCCATGTCAATAACGAAGTCCGTTTATAGCAAGCGAAATCACAGTATTGGGCTGCTCATATTGTAAACATATTATAACTAAGATCTCCACACATGTGATATTTTGCCCATTTGAATTAGTCAGTTGTTTATCGTCTTCTGTTTAGTCTATAAGTACTTTAAAGACAGACTGTTTCTATGGCAATAAAGTATCTTGTTTCTGGAGACATAATTCTAAGTATAAGACTGCTTGTATTTTAAACATATAACTACATATATACATAACACATAACGTGCACTTTTAATAGGTACACGTAAGTTTGTGTATCATTTTCTGTTTAATCTATAATTATTTTGGGGCTGTCGGAACTGTTGTCATTTTAGGAAAGTAAGCTTGTTAATATTGGTTCGATATTTTATTATGAGACATGTTACATTTTAATTTTTTTTCAGGAAAATGTGCACATTTTAATATTGAACTATTACCATTTATATTAATTATGTTTTTTTTATAGCATATGATTCATGTCGAGCAAGATCTGATGATTCCGGTAGGTAATAATTTCTATAAATTCGAGTATTTACATTAAATTTTCAATTTCAGCATTCATACATTGCAAATGTTCGCATCAATTATACTCCTCTTCTTTTAAAATATGACGGGCATACCCGTCACAAGATAATTAACCTGTTCCGACAAAAATGTTTTTTCTTCGCATTTACAAGCAACCAACAATATATTATCGCTGTATATTAATAATATAATGTTCTGTGGTAAACAAAACAGTTTGTTCTTGTAACTAATAGAACAGCTTAACACTTTTTAAATGATATCTTAAATATTTTACCTACATGTAAAACGCACAGGGTTGAATAAATGGGGTATGCACTTAAATAAAGTGATAACAATAGTAAATAACACGTCATTCATGTGTTATTTTATAAGGGTTAGAAATAAAATATGCTGATTTTAATATGTAAACCTTTACAATCATCCCATTTGATTTGTTGTAGATGATTAAATATTCCACAAGTCAATTCATTTGATGCTTATTATTACAAACACTTACAACAATTACATTCTTTGTTTTATTTTTGTTTTGTTTCGTTACGATTGAATCATAATGTTTTGTTGTAAATCGTGTGTACTATATTTTCATTTAATCTGGAATTATTTTAATGATTGTACAATATGATTCCATTTCAATAAAAAAAGCCCGTTTATAGCAAAGAAATTCACAGTATTGGACTGCTTATATTTTAAACATTATTACTAAGAACCCCCACACATATGATATTTTGATCGTTGAATAGATAAGTTCTTTATCGTTTTAAGGTAGGTATGGAATTACTTTAAAACTGTTCCTATGCCAGTGAGGTAGCTTGTTTCTACGGGCATTATTCTCAGTTTAAGGCTATCTGTATTTAAAACATATTACTAATAAGATTTACAAGACAACATTTGCACTTTGAATAGGTACATGTAAGTTTGTGTTTGATTTTCGGTATAATCTATAATTTTCAGGCTGTCGGCATTGTTCTCATTTTTAGATAGAAAGCTTGTTGATTTGGGTAAACAATTTCAATATGAGAACGTCTAGATTAAATATTGATTTTTTCAGTAAAATGTGCACATTTCAATGTAAATCTATTATCTTATTAATTATGGTTTCTATTTATAGGATATAATTTGTCTCCAACAACATTTAATGATTCCCGTAAGTAATAATTTCATTAAAAACGATTTTTTACATGATTATTTTTTATTTCAGCATTCATACATTGCAACTGTTCGCATCAATTATACTCCTCATCTTTTAACGTTTAAACGTGCATATCTGCACAAGATAATTCACCATTTCCGACAAATAGTTTTTTCTTCACATTTACAAGCAACCAACATTATATTATCATTGTATATTGATAATATTATTATCTGTTGTAAACAAAATAGTTTGTTTATAGAAGCTCTTCACTTAGGTGCAGTCCTAACATAACATAAAGTTAACTTAAACCAGTCCAAATATCTGGTCAAAATCTCTGCTTTTCGACAATTGACCAGTCAATTTTACCGCTTCAACTGCACAAAATTTGTCCAAACCTCTGCTTTCAAATGTCACGTAACAAAAATGTCCAGTGGACAAAATTGTCAAAATGTCTGCTTTTCGAATATCACGTGACAAAAATGTCCAACGGACATAAGTTTTCAAAATCTCTGCTATTCAATCGTAACGTGACAAAAATGTCCAGTGGACAAAATCTCTGCTTTTTAATTTTCAAGTCACAAAATGTTCTTTTTTTACAAAAATTCACAATGTATCTTTTATTCAATCATTTCGTTACAACTTGTCAATTAGACATTCACCAAAGAAGTTAATTAATCTACGGTAGTCTATTTGAAAGAACGCTATTTCCTTCCAGTCCGCGTTTCGGTAAATGTATAACAAGCCGTCGTGGTTAGAAATTAAGACCAAAACTTTCCCTATATAACTATTATTATTATGTTATAATTATTATCATGATTGAGCAAGCAGATTTTTTTTCGTGTAGTTCAATAAAAATATAAAAGTATCAATCCTAACCTGTAATATTTTTATTTAATAATACTGTTAAAACTCGCATGTATATTTTTATACTTTTTATTTCAAACTAAATAACATTATTTATTTTTCAAATCGTTGCTGCCTACATCCCAGAATATCCTTTTTAACTTCAAATCCACAATTTAAAACAAATCACCCATAAAACAGTGATTGAAACCTGTTATTCATATCAAATCACTTATTACACTGCCTGAGAACATAGAAATATAAATTACAACCATATTAAATGCATAATATCACATCCAGAGAACTTTGCGATGCAATTAAAAACATATGTCTCATATAAAATCACTCCAAATACTTAAGCGATGAAAATTGAAAACCTTATTTGACAAATACAATCAATCCAGACCATATAGCATTACAATTACATATGACATTAATACTGAGACATTAACAATGGAACTAAAAACTATATTAAACTGATAAAATCAATCTAAAGACTTCAGCAATGCAATTAAAAACCATATTTAACTTATAAAATCATTCCTGTGTCCTTTTTGATGGGAATACTAACTATATTTTACATATAAAATAAATCATGAGACCGGAGCTATAGAGTTAAAAACCATAATCTATAAAAATCTCTCTGGGGATATTAGTAATGATATTAAAACCATATTTTATATATAAAATCATTACTGATACCCAAAAGATGCAATCAAAAAAAAAATGTACAAGTACAAAATTGCTTTGTAGAATTAAATGAAGCAATTAAAAACCACTGAACACTTAAAATCACTCTGAAGGCGTGAGAGATGCAATTAAAACCTTATGTCACATATAAAATTAAGCCACTGATCTTAGCGATGCTATAAAAAACCACATGCCACATATAAAATCAATTTGGAGACCTAAGTTATGCAATTAAAAACCATACGTAACGCACAAAATCACTAATGACTGTTGGAATGAAATTAAACAATTAAAAAAATATTTAACATATAAAATCACTAATAAGACTATAGCAATGTAATCAAAACATATATCAGATATGAAATCAATCCAGAGATAAAAGCTTTGCTATTAAAATCCACATTTAACATATAAAATCAATCTCGAGACTTTATCAATGCAGCTAGAAACCATATTCCACATATAAAATAATTCCTGAAACCTTGGTTATGCCATAAAAACACAATATCACATATAAAATCTTTCTGAAGAATATAGGAATGCATTAAAAACTAAATTTAACATATAAAATCACCAATGAGACTGTTGCAACGAAATTAAATAAAACCATATTTCACATTTAAAATAACTCTGGAGAACTTAGCCCTGCAATTACAAATCATATCTTACATATAAAATATCTAATGAAACTATAGCAGCGCAACTAAAAACTATATTTTACATCTAAAGTTACTCTGGAGACCTTAGCCATGCAATTAAAATCCATATTTTGCATATAAATTCAATCCTGAAACCATGGCAATACAATTAAAATACCTATTCAACATATAAAACCAATCCTGACACCTTAGTGATGGAATTAAACACCATATTTTACATATAAAATCAATCCCGAAACTTTTGCAATACAATTAATATCTATTTTTAACACATAAAATCTGTAGTGAGTCTAAAGCAATATAATCAAAAACCATATTACACACATAAAATCACTTTAGAGACCTAAGTGATGCAATTAAAAACCATACTTAACATACAAAATCACTAAAGAGACTGTTGCAATGAAATTAAAAACTATATTTCACATTTGAAATCACTATTGAGACCTTAACCCTGCAATTAAAAACCATATTTCACATATAAAACCATTCCTGTGACCTTAGTGATGGAAATAAAAACTATATTTTACATATAAAATCAATCATGAGACCTGAGCTATAGAATTAAAAATCACATATAAAATGTATAAACTCAGTCTGGGGATATTAGTGATGGAATTAAAACCATATTTTACATATAAAATCCTTCCTGATACCCAAAAGATGCAATCAAAAATAATAGTATCAGTAAAAAATTGCTTTGGAGAAATAAATGAAACATTTAAAAACCATAGTACACATATAAAATTAAGCCAGTGATCTCAGCAATGCAAAAAAAATCAAATTCCACATATAAAATCAATTCTAAGACTTTGAAAATGCATTAATAATATTTAACATATAAAACATTCCTGAGATTTTAACATTGCAATTAAAAATCATTGTACACATATAAAATAAATCCTGATTCTTTGCCGATGCAAATAAAAATCACTTTACATGTATGAAATCAATCCCGAGACCATAGCGATTCAATTAAAACCATATGTTGCATATAATTTAATTGTGAGGCCTAAAGTATTCAATTAAACACATATTACATATATGAACTCACTCTCAGGACAACATAGATGATATTAAAAACCATGTTACACACACTGGTATAGACAAAATGTTAGTGTTACCACTGTAAATATAAGATATTTTATATTATTTTAAAGTAGTTGTGTACTATAATGAGATTTTAGTGGTTAAAATACAGAACTGTCATAGATCTTTAACCTTTTTTATTATTATCCCACACTTTGGTTATTACGATGTCCTTTAAATTGGATAAATATAGACTTAATTTATATTTTGAACGATTGCTAATTTCAAGAGTTGTTTAAATTAATATTATGATATCGAAGTGATTGATAGATAACTATATAACAAAGATGTGCTCACTATATTGGACTGTACTTTAATATTTAATTAAACGAAACAACGACGCAATAAGTAATATATGTTCCCGAAACGTTAGATTTAAAACATTTTCCTCCTCCGCAAATCCAGAAACACGCAAACAAATCTTCAATATCTTTCATTACTAATTTGTATTATATAGATTGTTTTTGGTAATAGGATTTTAATAAACGACAAACGATTTGATTTTCATCTTTCGTATACTTTTTATTCCGACAACGCACAGATAACAAAAATTGACGTACGATAAAACCAGCCGGTCTTTCCTAAAACAATTGCAAAAAAATAATAAAATTTTAAAGCAAAAGTTAAAAGTGGTTTAAAGTGTCAGTCAAAAGGTTAGCAAGTTGACATAGTGAAAATAAATTTCCAAAATAACAAACGTCCACTGAACAAATTTGTCACGTGATAAAATTGTCGGAACAAAAAATGTCCTGTTGACAAACTCGTCAAGTGACAACATTGTCAAAAGAAGAAACATCGTCCAGATGACAGAAATTGTCAAAAGAAACAAAAATGTCCAGTTGACAGAAATTGTCAAAAGAACAAAAATATCAAGCGGACAGAAATTGTCAAAAAATTGTCAAGTTGACAGAAATATATTGTATAAAAAATTGTCAAAAGAACAAAATAAGTTAAATTGGGTTCTCAAATTCTCTGCTCGAAGCTAACATAATGCAGTCAGAATCTCTGCTTTACAAGTTAACTGGCATGTTATGTTAGGACTGCACCCTACTGTATGTGATATTTTGATCTGTAAATATGTAAGTTGTTTGTCGTTTTCGGTTTGGTCTATAATTACTTTAAAAACTGTTCCTTTGCCAGTAAGGTAGCTTGTTTCTAGAGGCATAATTCTTTGTATAAGACTGCTTGTATTTTAAACATATTACTACCGAATTTCGCAACACATCATTAGCACTTTGAATAGGTACACGTAAGTTTGTGTATCATTTTCGGTCTAATCGATAATTATTTTGGGGCTGTCGAAAATTTTCTCTCTTTAAAAAAAAACAACTTCTTTATATTGGTTCGAAATTTCATTATGAAACAGTTTACATATAATATGTTTTTTCAGTAAAATGTGCACATTTTAACATTGATCTAATACCTTTAGGTAAGGGGTTCTCTCCGGGAACTCCGGCTACCTCCCACCAAAAAACTGGACGCAATGATATAGGTGAAAAATTGCTGAAAGTGGCGTTAAAACACCATTCAAACAAATTACCTTCATATTAATTATGGTTTCTATTTACAGCACATAATTTGTCTCGAACAACATTTAATGATTCCCGTAATTAATAATTTCAATAAAAAGGAATTTTTACACATTTTGTTCTATTTCAGCATTCATACATTGCAACTGTTCGAATCAATCATACTCCTCTTCTTTTAATATATGACGTGCATACCCGAACAAGATTATTCACCAGTTCAACTGACATTATATTATCGTGTTATATTGATAATATCATTATCTGTTTTTAACAAAAAAATATTAAATATGACCTGCTTCAAAATAATAGCTTAAATATGCTACGTTAATGTTAAACGTAGAAAAAATGGCGAATACACCAAAATAAAAGGATAAAATTAACAACTAACAGGTCGTTCATACGTGATTTTATACGGCTCAGTCATAAAATGTGCGTCCTTTGATATGTTAACTTTTACCATCACCCCCGTTTGATTTGTTTTAGCTGAAAAAATATTACATAAGTCATCTCAATTATTTTTCTGTTCTTGCGCTACGATTTAAACACAATTTTATTCCGTAAATAGTTTGTACAATATTTTTATTTTATCTATTATTCTTATAATAATTTTACAATATGACTCCATGTCAATAACGAAACCCGTTTATAGCAAACGAATTCACAGTATTGGACTGGTCATATTTTAAACATACACCCCCTGAAACGTAAAACGTTCCCATTTATGCGTTCGTTTTTCGATTTCCGTTCGTACGTATATCGTTTTTCGTTCATCCATCCGTTCGTCCGTTCGTTCGTTCGTTCGTCCGCATGCGCAAAACAAGTGAATACAAACCGTTCGCTCGTTCATCCGCATGAGCAGTACAGGTCATAATAAAGGTTCATTCGTTTTCAAAAGAAAATTGTTTACACTTTGTTAGTGTGATAGAAAATATCACATTCTGTTATCGATTTAAAATAACCTGAACATTAAAATGTCAAATAAAGTGTATTTATTTTAAAACCATAAATTCAATAAAATCATGAACATGTTTTAAATTAAATATAAACATAAACAATATGAAATACTTTCTTCATCTATTTTGCCATTTACAATATTCAGGTTGTACAACTAAATATGATTTATAACTGAATAATCTCATATAAAATCTTAATTCGATGTCACAATGTTTGTTTGGAAATACAGATATTTCTTTTTCCTAGGTTTTAAATTGCATGTGTAATGTCTCATGACTGATTTAGCATCTCTTATTTAGGTCAAAGAAGTGAATTATAGTATGCTATGGTTTAATATTGCATCTTGTAAGGTCTCAGGAGTGATTTTATATATGTAATATGGTTTTAAATTGTATCGCAAAGGTGTTAGGAGTAATTTTGTAGGTGTAAAATGGTTTTTTAATTGTATCGCAAAGGTCTCAGGAGTGATTTTGCATGTGAAATTTGGTTTTTTATTGTATTGCTAGAGTCTAAGGCGTGATTTTATATTATGTAATATGGTTTTTAATTGTATTGCAAAGATCTCAGGAGTGATTTTGCATGTGGAATATGGTTTTTAATTGTATTGAAAAGGTGTTAGGAGTGATTTTATAGGTGTAATAATGGTTTTTAATTGTATCGCAAAGGTGTTTGAAGTGATTTTATAGGTGTAATATGGTTTTTAATTGTATCTCAAAGGTCTCAGGAGTGATTTTATATATGCAATATGGTTTTTAATTGTATCACAAAGGTTATAGGTGTAAAATGGTTTTTTAATTGTGTCGCAAGGGTCTCAGGAGTGATCTTGCATGTGAAATATTGTTTTTTATTGTATTGCTTGAGTCTCAGGAGTGATTTTATATTGTGTCATATGGTTTTTAATTGGATTGCAAATGTCTCAGGATTGATTTCGCATGTGAAATACGGTTTTTAATTGTATTGCTAGGGTCTAAGAGTGATTTTATATATATAATATAGGTTTTTAATTGTATTGCAAATGTGTTAGGAGTGATTTAATAGGTGTAATAATGCTTTTTAATTGTATCGCAAAGGTGTTTGGAGTGATTTTATAGGTGTTATATGGTTTTTATTTCTATCGCAAAGGTCTCAGGAGTGACTTTATATATGCAATATGGCTTTTAATTGTATTTCAAAGGTCTCAGGAGTGATTTTGCATCTGAAATATGGTTTTTAATTGTATTGCTAGTGTCTCAGGAGTGATTTTATATATGTAATATTGTTTTTAATTGTATTGCAAAGGTATCAGCAGTGATTTTGTATGTGGAATATGGTTTTTAATTGTATTGCAAAGGTGTTAAGAGTGATTTTATAGGTGTAATAATGGTTTTTAATTGTATCACAAAGTTCTCGGGAGTGATTTTGCATGAGAAATATGGTTTTT
The DNA here is from genome assembly GCA_944474755.1 of Limnoperna fortunei. Lineage (NCBI taxonomy): Eukaryota > Metazoa > Mollusca > Bivalvia > Mytilida > Modiolidae > Limnoperna > Limnoperna fortunei. The sequence goes on from OX104115.1 coordinate 35,866,583, forward strand.
AATTGCATTGCTATGGTATCGGGAGTGATTTTATATATGTAATATGGTTTTTAATTGTATCCCAAAGGTCGGAGGAGTGATTGTATATATGTAATATGGTTTTTAATTGTATCAAACAGGTCTCGGGAGTGATTTCATATGTGTAATATGGTTTTAAATTGTATCGCAAAGTTGTAAGGAGTGATTTCATTTGTGTAATATGGTTTTTAATTGTATTGCTAGGGTCTGCGCAGTGATTTTATATATGTAATGTGGTTTTTAATTGTATCACAAAGGTGTTAGGACTGATTTTATATATGTAATATGGTTTTTACTTGTATTGCAAATGTCTCGGGAATGATTTTGCATGTGGAATATGGTTTTTAATTGTATTGCAAAGGTGTTAGGAGTGATTTTATAGGTGTAATATTGGATTTTAATTGTATCACAAAGTTCTCGGGAGTGATTTTGCATGTGAAATATGGTTTTTAAATGTATCCCAAAGGTCTGAGGAGTGATTTTATATGTGTAATATGGTTTTTAAATGTATCAAAATAGTCTCGGGAGTGATTTTATATGTGTAATATGGTTTTTAAATGTATCAAAATAGTCTCGGGAGTGATTTCATATGTGTAATATAGTTTTCAGTTGTATTGCTAGGGTCTTAGGAGTGATTTTATATATGTAATATGGCTTTTAATTGTATCGCAAAAGTGTTTGGAGTGATTTTATTGGTGTAATAGGGTTTTTAATTGTATTGCAAAGGTCTCAGGAGTGATTTTATATAAATGCAATATTGTTTTTAATTGTATCACAACTGTGTTAGGTGTGATTTTATAGATTTAATATGGTTTTTAATTGTATTGCTAGGGTCTCAGGAGTGGTTTTATATATGTAATATGGTTTTTAATTGCATTGCAAAGGTGTCAGGAGTGGTTTTATAGGTGTTATATGGTTTTTATTTGTATCGCAAAGGTCTCAGGAGTGACTTTATATATGCAACATGGTTTTAAATTTTATAACAAAGGTCTCAGGAGTGATTTTGCATCTGAAATATGGTTTTTAATAGTATTGCTAGTGTCTCAGGAGTGATTTTATATATGTAATATTGTTTTTAATTGTATTGCAAAAGTATCAGCAGTGATTTTGTATGTGGAATATGGTTTTTTATTGTATTGCAAAGGTGTTAAGAGTGATTTTATAGGTGTAATAATGGTTTTTAATTGTATCACAAAGTTCTCGGGAGTGATTTTGCTTGAGGAATATTGTTTTTAATTGCATTGCTATGGTATCGGGAGTGATTTTATATATGTAATATGGTTTTTAATTGTATCCCAAAGATCTGAGGGGTGATTTTATATATGTAATATGGTTTTTAATTGTATCAAACAGGTCTCGGGAGTGATTTCATATGTGTAATATGGTTTTCAATTGTATCGCAAAGTTGTAAGGAGTGATTTCATTTGTGTAATATGGTTTTTAATTGTATTACTAGGGTCTGAGCAGTGATTTTATATATGTAACGTGGTTTTTAATTATATCACAAAGGTGTTAGGACTGATTTTGTTGGTGTAGTATGGTTTTTAATTGTATTGCAAAGGTCTCAGGAGTGATTTTGCATGTGAAATATGGTTTTTAATTGTATTGCTAGAGTCTCAGCAGTGACTTTATATATGTAATATGGTTTTTACTTGTATTGCAAATGTCTTGGGACTGATTTTGCATGTGGAAGATGGTTTTTAATTGTATTGCTAAGGTGTTAGGAGTGATTTTATAGGTGTAATATTGGTTTTTAATTGTATCACAAAGTTCTCGGGAGTGATTTTGCATGTGAAATATGGTTTTTAATTGTATCCCAAAGGTGTGAGGAGTGATTTTATATGTGTAATATGGTTTTTAAATGTATCAAAATAGTCTCGGGAGTGATTTCATATGTGTAATATGGTTTTCAGTTGTATTGCTAGGGTCTTAGGAGTGATTTTATATATGTAATATGGTTTTTATTTGTATCGCAAAAGTGTTTGGAGTGATTTTATTGGTGTAATATGGTTTTTAATTGTATTGCAAAGGTCTCAGGAGTGATTTTATATAAATGCAATATTGTTTTTAATTGTCTCACAACTGTGTTAGGTGTGATTTTATAGATTTAATATGGTTTTTAATTGTATTGCTAGGGCCTCAGGAGTGGTTTTATATATGTAATATGGTTTTTAATTGCATTGCAAAGGTGTCAGGAGTGATTTTGCATGTAGAATATGGTTTTTAATTGTATTGGAAAGGTGTTAAGAGTGATTTTATAGGTGTAATAATGGTTTGTAATTTCTCGGGAGTGATTTTGCGTGTGAAATTTGGTTTTTAATGGTATCCCAAAGGTCTGAGGAGTGATTTTATATGTGTAGTATGGTTTTTAATTGTATTAAAAAGTTCTCGGGAGTGATTTCATGTGTGTAATATGCTTTTTAATTGTATCCCAAAGGTCTGAGGAGTGATTTTATATGTGTAATATGGTTTTTAATTGTATCAAAAATGTCTCGGGAATGATTTCATATGTGTAATATGGTTTTTAATTGTCTTGCTAGGATCTCAGGAGTGATTTTATATGTGTAATATTGTTTTTAATTGTATCCCAAAGGTGTTAGGAGTGATTTTATCGGTGTTATATGTTTTTTAATTTAACGCAAAGGTCTCAGGAGTGATTTTATATATGCAATATGGTTTTTAATTGTATCACAAACGTGTTAGGAGTGATTTTATAGATGTAATATAGTTTTTAATTGTATTGCAGATGTCACAGGAGTGATTTTGCATGTGAAGTATGGTTTTTAATTGTATTGCAAAGGTCTCAGGAGTGATTTTATATATGTAGTATGTTTTTTAATTGTATTGCAATGGTCTCAGGAGTGATTTTGCATGTGGAATATGGTTTTTAATTGTATCCCAAAGTTCTCGGGAGTGATTTTGCATGTGGAATATGGTTTTTAATTGTATCCCAAAGGTCTGAGGAATAAATTTATATGTGTAATATGGTTTTTAATTGTATCAAAAAGGTCTCGGGAGTGCTTTCATATGTGAAATATGGTTTTTAATGTATTTCTTGGGTCACAGGAGTGATTTTATATATGTAATATGGTTTTTAAATGAATTACAAATGTCTCAGGAGTAATTTTGCATGTGAAATATGGATTTTAATTGTATTGTTATGGTCTCAGGAGTAATTTGATATATGTAATATGGTTTTTAATTGCATTGCAAAGGTCTCGGGAGTCATTTTGCATGTGAAATATGGTGTTTAATGTTATTGCTAGAATCTCAGGAGTGGTTTTATATATGTAACATGGTTTTTAATTGCATTGCAAAGGTGTCAGGAGTGATTTTGCATGTAGAATATGGTTTTTAATTGTATTGGAAAGGTGTTAAGAGTGATTTTATAGGTGTAATAATGGTTTGTAATTTCTCGGGAGTGATTTTGCATGTGAACTATGGTTTTTAATGCTATCCCAAAGGTCTGAGGAGTGATTTTATATGTGTAGTATGGTTTTTAATTGTATCAAAAAGTTCTCGGGAGTGATTTCTTGTGTGTAATATGCTTTTTAATTGTATACCAAAGGTCTGAGGAGTGATTTTATATGTGTAATATGGTTTTTAATTGTATCAAAAAGGTCTCGGGAATGATTTCATATGTGCAATATGGTTTTTAATTTTCTTGCTAGGGTCTTAGGAGTGATTTTATATGTGTAATATTGTTTTTAATTGTATCCCAAAGGTGTTAGGAGTGATTTTATCGGTGTTATATGTTTTTTAATTTAACGCAAAGGTCTCAGGAGTGATTTTATATATGCAATATGGTTTTTAATTGTATCACAAACGTGTTAGGAGTGATTATATAGATGTAATATAGTTTTTACTTGTATTGCAGAGGTCCCAGGAGTGATTTTGCATGTGAAGTATGGTTTTTAATTGTTTTGCAAAGGTCTCATGAGTGATTTTATATATGTAGTATGTTTTTTAATTGTATTGCAATGGTCTCATGAGTGATTTTGCATGTGGAATATGGTTTTTAATTGTATCCCAAAGTTCTCGGGAGTGATTTTGCATGTGAAATATGGTTTTTAATTGTATCCCAAAGGTCTGAGGAATAAATTTATATGTGTAATATGGTTTTTAATTGTATCAAAAAGGTCTCGGGAGTGATTTCATATGTGTAATATGGTTTTCAGTTGTCTTGCTAAGGTCTGAGGAGTGATTTTATATGTGTAATATAGTTTTTAATTGTATCGCAAAGGTGTTAAGAGTGATTTTATAGGTGTTATATGGTTTTTAATTCTATCACAAAGGTCTCAGGAGTGATTTTATATATTCAATATGGTTTTTAATTGTATCACAAAGGTGTTAGGAGTGATTTTATAGATGTTATATGCTTTTTAATTATATTTCAAAGGTCTCGGGAGTGATTTTGCATGTGAAATATGGTTTTTAATGTATTGCTTGGGTCGCAGGAGTGATTTTATATATGTAATATGGTTTTTAAATGAATTACAAATGTCTCAGGAGTAATTTTGCATGCGAAATATGGATTTTAATTGTATTGTTATGGTCTCAGGAGTAATTTGATATATGTAATATGGTTTTTAATTGTATTGAAAAGGTCTCAGGAGTGATTTTGCCTGTGAATTATGGCTTTTAATGTTATTGGTAGAAGCTCAGGAGTGATTTTCTATATGTAATATGGTTTTTAATTGTATCGCAAAGGTGTTTGGAGTGGTTTTATAAGTGTAATATGGTTTTTAATTGCATCGCAAAGGTCTCAGGAGTGATTTATATATGAAATATGGTTTTTAATTGTATCACAAAGGTGTTAGGAGTGATTTTATAGATTAAAAAAAGGTTTTTAATTGAATTGCAAAGGTCTCGGGAGTGATTTTGCATGTGAAATATGTGTTTTAATTGTATTGCTGGGGTCACAGGAGTGTTTTTATATATGTATTCTGGTTTTTAATTGCATTGCAAAGTTCTCAGGAGTGATTTTGCATGTGGAATATGGTTTTTAATTGTATTGCAAAGGTGTTAGGAGTGATTTTATACGTGCAATAATGGTTTTTAATTGTATCGCAAAGTTCTCGGGAGTGATTTCGCATGTGAAATGTGGTTTTTAATTGTATCCCAAAGTTCTGGGGAGTGATTTTACATGTGTAGTATGGTTTTTAATTGTATCAAAAAGTTTTCGGGAGTGATTTCATATGTGTAATATGCTTTTAAATTGTATTCCAAATGTCTGAGGAGTGATTATATATATGTAATATGGTTTTTAATTGTATCGCAAAAGTGTTTGGAGTGATTTTATTGGTGTAATATGGTTTTTAATTGTATTGCAAAGGTCTCAGGAGTGATTTTATATAAATGCAATATTGTTTTTAATTGTATCACAACTGTGTTAGGTGTGATTTTATAGATTTAATATGGTTTTTAATTGTATTGCTAGGGTCTCAGGAGTGGTTTTATATATGTAATATGGTTTTTAATTGCATTGCAGAGGTGTCAGGAGTGATTTTGCATGTAGAATATGGTTTTAATTGTATTGGAAAGGTGTTAAGAGTGATTTTATAGGTGTAATAATGGTTTGTAATTTCTCGGGAGTGATTTTGCATGTGAAATATGGTTTTTAATGGTATCCCAAAGGTCTGAGGAGTGATTTTATATGTGTAGTATGGTTTTTAATTGTATCAAAAAGTTCTCGGGAGTGATTTCATGTGTGTAATATGCTTTTTAATTGTATCCCAAAGGTCTGAGGAGTGATTTTATATGTGTAATATGGTTTTTAATTGTATCAAAAATGTTTCGGGAATGATTTCATATGTGTAATATGGTTTTTAATTGTCTTGCTAGGATCTCAGGAGTGATTTTATATGTGTAATATTGTTTTTAATTGTATCCCAAAGGTGTTAGGAGTGATTTTATCGGTGTTATATGTTTTTTAATTTAACGCAAAGGTCTCAGGAGTGATTTTATATATGCAATATGGTTTTTAATTGTATCACAAACGTGTTAGGAGTGATTATATAGATGTAATATAGTTTTTAATTGTATTGCAGATGTCACAGGAGTGATTTTGCATGTGAAGTATGGTTTTTAATTGTATTGCAAAGGTCTCAGGAGTGATTTTATATATGTAGTATGTTTTTTAATTGTATTGCAATGGTCTCAGGAGTGATTTTGCATGTGGAATATGGTTTTTAATTGTATCCCAAAGTTCTCGGGAGTGATTTTGCATGTGAAATATGGTTTTTAATTGTATCCCAAAGGTCTGAGGAATAAATTTATATGTGTAATATGGTTTTTAATTGTATCAAAAAGGTCTCGGGAGTGATTTCATATGTGTAATATGGTTTTCAGTTGTCTTGCTAAGGTCTGAGGAGTGATTTCATATGTGTAATATAGTTTTTAATTGTATCGCAAAGGTGTTGAGAGTGATTTTATAGGTGTTATATGGTTTTTAATTCTATCACAAAGGTCTCAGGAGTGATTTTATATATTCAATATGGTTTTTAATTGTATCACAAAGGTGTTAGGAGTGATTTTATCGATGTTATATGCTTTTTAATTATATTTCAAAGGTCCCGGGAGTGATTTTATATATGTAATATGGTTTTTAAATGAATTACATATGTCTCAGGAGTAATTTTGCATGTGAAATATGGATTTTAATTGTATTGTTATGGTCTCAGGAGTAATTTGATATATGTAATATGGTTTTTAATTGTATTGCAAAGGTCTCGGGAGTCATTTTGCATGTGAAATATGGTGTTTAATGTTATTGCTAGAATCTCAGGAGTGGTTTTATATATGTAACATGGCTTTTAATTGCATTGCAAAGGTGTCAGGATTGATTTTGCATGTAGAATATGGTTTTTACTTGTATTGGAAAGGTGTTAAGAGTGATTTTATAGGTGTAATAATGGTTTGTAATTTCTCGGGAGTGATTTTGCATGTGAACAATGGTTTTTAATGCTATCCCAAAGGTCTGAGGAGTGATTTTATATGTGTAGTATGGTTTTTAATTGTATCAAAATGTTCTCGGGAGTGATTTCTTGTGTGTAATATGCTTTTTAATTGTATCCCAAAGGTCTGAGGAGTGATTTTATATGTGTAATATGGTTTTTAATTGTATCAAAAAGGTCTCGGGAATGATTTCATATGTGTAATATGGTTTTTAATTTTCTTGCTAGGGTCTCAGGAGTGATTTTATATGTGTAATATTGTTTTTAATTGTATCCCAAAGGTGTTAGGAGTGATTTTATCGGTGTTATATGTTTTTTAATTTAACGCAAAGGTCTCAGGAGTGATTTTATATATGCAATATGGTTTTTAATTGTATCACAAACGTGTTAGGAGTGATTATATAGATGTAATATAGTTTTTACTTGTATTGCAGAGGTCCCAGGAGTGATTTTGCATGTGAAGTATGGTTTTTAATTGTATTGCAAAGGTCTCAGGAGTGATTTTATATATGTAGTATGTTTTTTAATTGTATTGCAATGGTCTCAGGAGTGATTTTGCATGTGGAATATGGTTTTTAATTGTATCCCAAAGTTCTCGGGAGTGATTTTGCATGTGAAATATGGTTTTTAATTGTATCCCAAAGGTCTGAGGAATAAATTTATATGTGTAATATGGTTTTTAATTGTATCAAAAAGGTCTCGGGAGTGATTTCATATGTGTAATATGGTTTTCAGTTGTCTTGCTAAGGTCTGAGGAGTGATTTCATATGTGTAATATAGTTTTTAATTGTATCGCAAAGGTATTAAGAGTGATTTTATAGGTGTTATATGGTTTTTAATTCTATCACAAAGGTCTCAGGAGTGATTTTGCCTGTGAATTATGGCTTTTAATGTTATTGGTAGAAGCTCAGGAGTGATTTTCTATATGTAATATGGTTTTTAATTGTATCGCAAAGGTGTTTGGAGTGGTTTTATAAGTGTAATATGGTTTTTAATTGCATCGCAAAGGTCTCAGGAGTGATTTATATATGAAATATGGCTTTTAATTGTATCACAAAGGTGTTAGGAGTGATTTTATAGATTAAAAAAAGGTTTTTAATTGAATTGCAAAGGTCTCGGGAGTGATTTTGCATGTGAAATATTTGTTTTAATTGTATTGCTGGGGTCACAGGAGTGTTTTTATATATGTATTCTGGTTTTTAATTGCATTGCAAAGTTCTCAGGAGTGATTTTGCATGTGGAATATGGTTTTTAATTGTATTGCAAAGGTGTTAGGAGTGATTTTATACGTGCAATAATGGTTTTTAATTGTATCGCAAAGTTCTCGGGAGTGATTTCGCATGTGAAATGTGGTTTTTAATTGTATCCCAAAGTTCTGGCGAGTGATTTTATATGTGTAGTATGGTTTTTAATTGTATCAAAAAGTTTTCGGGAGTGATTTCATATGTGTAATATGCTTTTAAATTGTATTCCAAATGTCTGAGGAGTGATTTTATATATGTAATATGGTTTTTAATTGTATCGCAAAAGTGTTTGGAGTGATTTTATTGGTGTAATATGGTTTTTAATTGTATTGCAAAGGTCTCAGGAATGATTTTATATAAATGCAATATTGTTTTTAATTGTATCACAACTGTGTTAGGTGTGATTTTATAGATTTAATATGGTTTTTAATTGTATTGCTAGGGTCTCAGGAGTGGTTTTATATATGTAATATGGTTTTTAATTGCATTGCAAAGGTGTCAGGAGTGATTTTGCATGTAGAATATGGTTTTAATTGTATTGGAAAGGTGTTAAGAGTGATTTTATAGGTGTAATAATGGTTTGTAATTTCTCGGGAGTGATTTTGCATGTGAAATATGGTTTTTAATGGTATCCCAAAGGTCTGAGGAGTGATTTTATATGTGTAGTATGGTTTTTAATTGTATCAAAAAGTTCTCGGGAGTGATTTCATGTGTGTAATATGCTTTTTAATTGTATCACAAAGGTCTGAGGAGTGATTTTATATGTGTAATATGGTTTTTAATTGTATCAAAAATGTCTCGGGAATGATTTCATATGTGTAATATGGTTTTTAATTGTCTTGCTAGGATCTCAGGAGTGATTTTATATGTGTAATATTGTTTTTAATTGTATCCCAAAGGTGTTAGGAGTGATTTTATCGGTGTTATATGTTTTTTAATTTAACGCAAAGGTCTCAGGAGTGATTTTATATATGCAATATGGTTTTTAATTGTATCACAAACGTGTTAGGAGTGATTATATAGATGTAATATAGTTTTTAATTGTATTGCAGATGTCACAGGAGTGATTTTGCATGTGAAGTATGGTTTTTAATTGTATTGCAATGGTCTCAGGAGTGATTTTGCATGTGGAATATGGTTTTTAATTGTATCCCAAAGTTCTCGGGAGTGATTTTGCATGTGAAATATGTTTTTAATTGTATCCCAAAGGTCTGAGGAATAAATTTATATGTGTAATATGGTTTTTAATTGTATCAAAAAGGTCTCGGGAGTGATTTCATATGTGTAATATGGTTTTCAGTTGTCTTGCTAAGGTCTGAGGAGTGATTTCATATGTGTAATATAGTTTTTAATTGTATCGCAAAGGTGTTAAGAGTGATTTTATAGGTGTTATATGGTTTTTAATTCTATCACAAAGGTCTCAGGAGTGATTTTATATATTCAATATGGTTTTTAATTGTATCACAAAGGTGTTAGGAGTGATTTTATAGATGTTATATGCTTTTTAATTATATTTCAAAGGTCTCGGGAGTGATTTTGCATGTGAAATATGGTTTTTAATGTATTGCTTGGGTCGCAGGAGTGATTTTATATATGTAATATGGTTTTTAAATGAATTACAAATGTCTCAGGAGTAATTTTGCATGTGAAATATGGATTTTAATTGTATTGTTATGGTCTCAGGAGTAATTTGATATATGTAATATGGTTTTTAATTGTATTGAAAAGGTCTCAGGAGTGATTTTGCCTGTGAAATATGGCTTTTAATGTTATTGCTAGAAGCTCAGGAGTGATTTTCTATATGTAATATGGTTTTTAATTGTATCGCAAAGGTGTTTGGAGTGGTTTTATAAGTGTAATATGGTTTTTAATTGCATCGCAAAGGTCTCAGGAGTGATTTATATATGAAATATGGTTTTTAATTGTATCACAAAGGTGTTAGGAGTGATTTTATAGATTAAAAAAAGGTTTTTAATTGAATTGCAAAGGTCTCGGGAGTGATTTTGCATGTGAAATATTTGTTTTAATTGTATTGCTGGGGTCACAGGAGTGTTTTTATATATGTATTCTGGTTTTTAATTGCATTGCAAAGTTCTCAGGAGTGATTTTGCATGTGGAATATGGTTTTTAATTGTATTGCAAAGGTGTTAGGAGTGATTTTATACGTGCAATAATGGTTTTTAATTGTATCGCAAAGTTCTCGGGAGTGATTTCGCATGTGAAATGTGGTTTTTAATTGTATCCCAAAGTTCTGGGGAGTGATTTTACATGTGTAGTATGGTTTTTAATTGTATCAAAAAGTTTTCGGGAGTGATTTCATATGTGTAATATGCTTTTAAATTGTATTCCAAATGTCTGAGGAGTGATTATATATATGTAATATGGTTTTTAATTGTATCGCAAAAGTGTTTGGAGTGATTTTATTGGTGTAATATGGTTTTTAATTGTATTGCAAAGGTCTCAGGAGTGATTTTATATAAATGCAATATTGTTTTTAATTGTATCACAACTGTGTTAGGTGTGATTTTATAGATTTAATATGGTTTTTAATTGTATTGCTAGGGTCTCAGGAGTGGTTTTATATATGTAATATGGTTTTTAATTGCATTGCAAAGGTGTCAGGAGTGATTTTGCATGTAGAATATGGTTTTAATTGTATTGGAAAGGTGTTAAGAGTGATTTTATAGGTGTAATAATGGTTTGTAATTTCTCGGGAGTGATTTTGCATGTGAAATATGGTTTTTAATGGTATCCCAAAGGTCTGAGGAGTGATTTTATATGTGTAGTATGGTTTTTAATTGTATCAAAAAGTTCTCGGGAGTGATTTCATGTGTGTAATATGCTTTTTAATTGTATCCCAAAGGTCTGAGGAGTGATTTTATATGTGTAATATGGTTTTTAATTGTATCAAAAATGTTTCGGGAATGATTTCATATGTGTAATATGGTTTTTAATTGTCTTGCTAGGATCTCAGGAGTGATTTTATATGTGTAATATTGTTTTTAATTGTATCCCAAAGGTGTTAGGAGTGATTTTATCGGTGTTATATGTTTTTTAATTTAACGCAAAGGTCTCAGGAGTGATTTTATATATGCAATATGGTTTTTAATTGTATCACAAACGTGTTAGGAGTGATTATATAGATGTAATATAGTTTTTAATTGTATTGCAGATGTCACAGGAGTGATTTTGCATGTGAAGTATGGTTTTTAATTGTATTGCAAAGGTCTCAGGAGTGATTTTATATATGTAGTATGTTTTTTAATTGTATTGCAATGGTCTCAGGAGTGATTTTGCATGTGGAATATGGTTTTTAATTGTATCCCAAAGTTCTCGGGAGTGATTTTGCATGTGAAATATGGTTTTTAATTGTATCCCAAAGGTCTGAGGAATAAATTTATATGTGTAATATGGTTTTTAATTGTATCAAAAAGGTCTCGGGAGTGATTTCATATGTGTAATATGGTTTTCAGTTGTCTTGCTAAGGTCTGAGGAGTGATTTCATATGTGTAATATAGTTTTTAATTGTATCGCAAAGGTGTTGAGAGTGATTTTATAGGTGTTATATGGTTTTTAATTCTATCACAAAGGTCTCAGGAGTGATTTTATATATTCAATATGGTTTTTAATTGTATCACAAAGGTGTTAGGAGTGATTTTATCGATGTTATATGCTTTTTAATTATATTTCAAAGGTCCCGGGAGTGATTTTATATATGTAATATGGTTTTTAAATGAATTACATATGTCTCAGGAGTAATTTTGCATGTGAAATATGGATTTTAATTGTATTGTTATGGTCTCAGGAGTAATTTGATATATGTAATATGGTTTTTAATTGTATTGCAAAGGTCTCGGGAGTCATTTTGCATGTGAAATATGGTGTTTAATGTTATTGCTAGAATCTCAGGAGTGGTTTTATATATGTAACATGGCTTTTAATTGCATTGCAAAGGTGTCAGGATTGATTTTGCATGTAGAATATGGTTTTTACTTGTATTGGAAAGGTGTTAAGAGTGATTTTATAGGTGTAATAATGGTTTGTAATTTCTCGGGAGTGATTTTGCATGTGAACAATGGTTTTTAATGCTATCCCAAAGGTCTGAGGAGTGATTTTATATGTGTAGTATGGTTTTTAATTGTATCAAAATGTTCTCGGGAGTGATTTCTTGTGTGTAATATGCTTTTTAATTGTATCCCAAAGGTCTGAGGAGTGATTTTATATGTGTAATATGGTTTTTAATTGTATCAAAAAGGTCTCGGGAATGATTTCATATGTGTAATATGGTTTCAAAGGTCTCGGGAGTGATTTTGCATGTGAAATATGGATTTTAATTGTATTGTTATGGTCTCAGGAGTAATTTGATATATGTGATATGGTTTTTAATTGTATTGAAAAGGTCTCAGGAGTGATTTTGCCTGTGAAATATGGCTTTTAATGTTATTGCTGGAAGCTCAGGAGTGATTTTCTATATGTAATATGGTTTTTAATTGTATCGCAAAGGTGTTTGGAGTGGTTTTATAAGTGTAATATGGTTTTTAATTGCATCGCAAAGGTCTCAGGAGTGATTTATATATGAAATATGGTTTTTAATTGTATCACAAAGGTGTTAGGAGTGATTTTATAGATTAAAAAACGGTTTTTAATCGAATTGCAAAGGTCTCGGGAGTGATTTTGCATGTGAAATATTTGTTTTAATTGTATTGCTGGGGTCACAGGAGTGTTTTTATATATGTATTCTGGTTTTTAATTGCATTGCAAAGTTCTCAGGAGTGATTTTGCATGTGGAATATGGTTTTCAATTGTATTGCAAAGGTGTTAGGAGTGATTTTTTACGTGCAATAATGGTTTTTAATTGTATCGCAAAGTTCTCGGGAGTGATTTCGCATGTGAAATATGGTTTTTAATTGTATCCCAAAGTTCTGGGGAGTGATTTTATATGTGTAGTATGGTTTTTAATTGTATCAAAAAGTTTTCGGGAGTGATTTCATATGTGTAATATGCTTTTAAATTGTATTCCAAATGTCTGAGGAGTGATTTTATATGTGTAATGTGGATTTTAATTGTATCAAAAAGGTCTTGGGAGTGATTTCAGATGTGTAATATGGTTTTTAATCGTCTTTCGAGGGTCACAGGAGTGATTTTATATGTGAAATATCGTTTTTAATTGTATCGCAAATGTGTTTGGAGTGATTTTATCGGTGTATATGGTTTTTAATTGTAACGCAAAGATCTCAGGAGTGACTTTATATATGCAATATTGTTTTCAATTGTATCACAAACGTGTTAGGAGTGATTTTATAGATGTTATATGGTTTTCAATTGTATTGCAAAGGTCTCAGGAGTGATTTTGTATGTGAAGTATTGTTTTTAATTGTATTGCTAGGGTCTCAGGAGTGATTTTATATATGTAATATGGTTTTTAATTGTATTGCAAAGGTCTCAGGAGTGATTTTGCATGTAAAATATTGTTTTTAATTGTATCCCAAAGGTCTGAGGAGGGATTTTATATGTGTAATATGGTTTTTAATTGTATCAAAAAGGTCTTGGGAGGGATTTCATATGTGTAATATGGTTTTTAATTGTCCTGCTAGGGTCTACGGATTAATTTTATATAAATAGTATGATTTTTAATTGTATCTCAAAAGTGTTTGGAGTGAATTTATAGGTGTTAGATGGTTTTTAATTGTATCGCAAAGGTCTCAGGCGGGATTTTATATATGTAATATGGCTTTAAGTTGTATTGCAATGCTCTCGGGAGTGATTTTGCATGTGGAATATTGTTTTTAACTGATTGTATAGGTGTTAGGAGTGATTTTATAGATTAATATGGTTTTCAATTGTATCGCATAGGTGTTAGGAGTGATTTTAAAGGTGTTATATGGTTTTTAGTTGTATTGCAAAGGTCTCAAGGGTGATTTTGCATGTGAAATATGGTTTTCAATTGTATTGCTAGAGTCTCAGGAGTGATTTTATATATGTAATATGGTTTTTTATTGTATTGCAAAGGTCTCGGGATTGATTAAGCATGTTGAATATGGTTTTTAAGTGTATTGCGAAGGTGTTAGGAGTGATTTTATAGGTGTAATAATGGTTTTTAATTGTATCACAAAGTTCTCAGGAGTGATTTTGTATGTGAAATATGGTTTTTAATTGTATACCAAAGGTCTGAGAAGTGATTTTATATGTGTAATATGGCTTTTAATTGTCTTGCTAGGGTCTCAGCAGTGATTTTATAGGTGTAATATGGTTTTTAATTTTATCACAAATATGTTAGGAGTGATTTTATAGGTGTAATATGGTATTTAATTGTATTGCAGATGTCTCAGGAGTGATTTTGCATGTGAAATATGGTTTTTTATTGTATTGCTAGAGTCTCAGGAGTGATTTTCTATATGTAATATGGTTTTTAATTGTATCGCAAAGGTGTTTGGAGTGATTTTATAGGTGTACAATTGTTTAAATTGTATCGCAAAGGTCTCAGGTGATTTTATATATGCAATATGTTTTTTAATTGTATCACAACCGTGTAAGGAGTGATTTTATAGATGTAATATGGTTTTTAATTGTATTGCAAAGGTCTCTGGAGTGATTTTGCATGTGGAATATGGTTTTTAATTGTATTGGAAAGGTGCTAGGAGTGATTTTATAGGTGTAATAATGGTTTTTAATTGTTTCACAAAGTCCTCGGGAGTGATTTTGCATGTGAAATATGGTTTTTAAACCTACCCCAAAGGTCTGGGGGGGGGGGTGATTTTGTATGTGTAGTATGGTTTTTAATTGTATCAAAAAGGTCTCGTGAGTGATTTCATATGTGTAATATGGTTTTTAGTTGTATCCAAAAGGTCTGAGGAGTGATTTTATATGTGAAATATGGTTTTTAATTGTATCCCGAAGGTCTGAGGAGTGATTTTATATGTGTAATGTGGATTTTAATTGTATCAAAAAGGTCTTGGGAGTGATTTCATCTGTGTAATATGGTTTTTAATTGTCTTTCTAGGGTCTCAGAAGTGATTTTATATGTGTAATATGGTTTTTAATTGTATCGCAAAGGTGTTTGGAGTGATTTTATCGGTGTTATATGGTTTTTAATTGTAACGCAAAGGTCTCAGGAGTGACTTTATATATGCAATATGGTTTTCAATTGTATCACAAACGTGTTAGGAGTGATTTTATGGATGTTATGTGGTTTTTAATTGTATTGCAAAGGTCTCAGGAGTGATTTTGTATGTGAAGTATTGTTTTTAATTGTATTGCTAGGATCTCAGGAGTGATTTTATATATGTAATATGGTTTTTAATTGTATTGCAAAGGTCTCAGGAGTGATTTTGCATGTAAAATATGATTTTTAATTGTATCCCAAAGGTCTGAGGAGGGATTTTATATGTGTAATATGGTTTTTAATTGTATCAAAAAGGTCTTGGGAGGGATTTCATATGTGTAATATGGTTTTTAATTGTCTTGCTAGGGTCTACGGATTGATTTTATATAAATAGTATGGTTTTTAGTTGTATCTCAAAAGAGTTTGGAGTGAATTTATAGGTGTTAGATGGTTTTTAATTGTATCGCAAACGTCTCAGGCGTGATTTTATATATGTAATATGGCTTTTAATTGTATTGCAAAGCTCTCGGGAGTGATTTTGCATGTGGAATATTGTTTTTAACTGATTGCATAGGTGTTAGGAGTGATTTTATAGATTAATATGGTTTTCAATTGTATCGCATAGGTGTTAGGAGTGATTTTATAGGTGTAATATGGTTTTTAGTTGTATTGCAAAGGTCTCAAGGGTGATTTTGCATGTGAAATATGGTTTTCAATTGTATTGCTAGAGTCTCAGGAGTGATTTTATATATGTAATATGGTTTTTTATCGTATTGCAAAGGTCTCGGGATTGATTAAGCATGTTGAATATGGTTTTTAAGTGTATTGCGAAGGTGTTAGGAGTGATTTTATAGGTGTAATAATGGTTTTTAATTGTATCACAAAGTTCTCAGGAGTGATTTTGTATGTGAAATATGGTTTTTAATTGTATACCAAAGGTCTGAGAAGTGATTTTATATGTGTAATATGGCTTTTAATTGTCTTGCTAGGGTCTCAGCAGTGATTTTATAGGTGTAATATGGTTTTTAATTTTATCACAAATATGTTAGGAGTGATTTTATAGGTGTAATATGGTATTTAATTGTATTGCAGATGTCTCAGGAGTGATTTTGCATGTGAAATATGGTTTTTTATTGTATTGCTAGAGTCTCAGGAGTGATTTTCTATATGTAATATGGTTTTTAATTGTATCGCAAAGGTGTTTGGAGTGATTTTATAGGTGTACAATTGTTTAAATTGTATCGCAAAGGTCTCAGGTGATTTTATATATGCAATATGTTTTTTAATTGTATCACAACCGTGTAAGGAGTGATTTTATAGATGTAATATGGTTTTTAATTGTATTGCAAAGGTCTCTGGAGTGATTTTGCATGTGGAATATGGTTTTTAATTGTATTGGAAAGGTGCTAGGAGTGATTTTATAGGTGTAATAATGGTTTTTAATTGTTTCACAAAGTCCTCGGGAGTGATTTTGCATGTGAAATATGGTTTTTAAATCTATCCCAAAGGTCTGGGGGGGGGGGGGTGATTTTGTATGTGTAGTATGGTTTTTAATTGTATCAAAAAGGTCTCGTGAGTGATTTCATATGTGTAATATGGTTTTTAGTTGTATCCAAAAGGTCTGAGGAGTGATTTTATATGTGAAATATGGTTTTTAATTGTATCCCGAAGGTCTGAGGAGTGATTTTATATGTGAAATATGGTTTTTAATTGTATCCCGAAGGTCTGAGGAGTGATTTTATATGTGTAATGTGGATTTTAATTGTATCAAAAAGGTCTTGGGAGTGATTTCATCTGTGTAATATGGTTTTTAATTGTCTTTCTAGGGTCTCAGAAGTGATTTTATATGTGTAATATGGTTTTTAATTGTATCGCAAAGGTGTTTGGAGTGATTTTATCGGTGTTATATGGTTTTTAATTGTAACGCAAAGGTCTCAGGAGTGACTTTATATATGCAATATGGTTTTCAATTGTATCACAAACGTGTTAGGAGTGATTTTATGGATGTTATGTGGTTTTTAATTGTATTGCAAAGGTCTCAGGAGTGATTTTGTATGTGAAGTATTGTTTTTAATTGTATTGCTAGGATCTCAGGAGTGATTTTATATATGTAATATGGTTTTTAATTGTATTGCAAAGGTCTCAGGAGTGATTTTGCATGTAAAATATGATTTTTAATTGTATCCCAAAGGTCTGAGGAGGGATTTTATATGTGTAATATGGTTTTTAATTGTATCAAAAAGGTCTTGGGAGGGATTTCATATGTGTAATATGGTTTTTAATTGTCTTGCTAGGGTCTACGGATTGATTTTATATAAATAGTATGGTTTTTAGTTGTATCTCAAAAGAGTTTGGAGTGAATTTATAGGTGTTAGATGGTTTTTAATTGTATCGCAAACGTCTCAGGCGTGATTTTATATATGTAATATGGCTTTTAATTGTATTGCAAAGCTCTCGGGAGTGATTTTGCATGTGGAATATTGTTTTTAACTGATTGCATAGGTGTTAGGAGTGATTTTATAGATTAATATGGTTTTCAATTGTATCGCATAGGTGTTAGGAGTGATTTTATAGGTGTAATATGGTTTTTAGTTGTATTGCAAAGGTCTCAAGGGTGATTTTGCATGTGAAATATGGTTTTCAATTGTATTGCTAGAGTCTCAGGAGTGATTTTATATATGTAATATGGTTTTTTATCGTATTGCAAAGGTCTCGGGATTGATTAAGCATGTTGAATATGGTTTTTAAGTGTATTGCGAAGGTGTTAGGAGTGATTTTATAGGTGTAATAATGGTTTTTAATTGTATCACAAAGTTCTCAGGAGTGATTTTGCATGTGAAATATGGTTTTTAATTGTATACCAAAGGTCTGAGAAGTGATTTTATATGTGTAATATGGCTTTTAATTGTCTTGCTAGGGTCTCAGGAGTGATTTTATAGGTGTAATATGGTTTTTAATTTTATCACAAATATGTTAGGAGTGATTTTATAGGTGTAATATGGTATTTAATTGTATTGCAGATGTCTCAGGAGTGATTTTGCATGTGAAATATGGTTTTTTATTGTATTGCTAGAGTCTCAGGAGTGATTTTCTATATGTAATATGGTTTTTAATTGTATCGCAAAGGTGTTTGGAGTGATTTTATAGGTGTACAATTGTTTAAATTGTATCGCAAAGGTCTCAGGTGATTTTATATATGCAATATGTTTTTTAATTGTATCACAACCGTGTAAGGAGTGATTTTATAGATGTAATATGGTTTTTAATTGTATTGCAAAGGTCTCTGGAGTGATTTTGCATGTGGAATATGGTTTTTAATTGTATTGGAAAGGTGCTAGGAGTGATTTTATAGGTGTAATAATGGTTTTTAATTGTTTCACAAAGTCCTCGGGAGTGATTTTGCATGTGAAATATGGTTTTTAAATCTACCCCAAAGGTCTGGGGGGGGGGGTGATTTTGTATGTGTAGTATGGTTTTTAATTGTATCAAAAAGGTCTCGTGAGTGATTTCATATGTGTAATATGGTTTTTAGTTGTATCCAAAAGGTCTGAGGAGTGATTTTATATGTGAAATATGGTTTTTAATTGTATCCCGAAGGTCTGAGGAGTGATTTTATATGTGTAATGTGGATTTTAATTGTATCAAAAAGGTCTTGGGAGTGATTTTATCTGTGTAATATGGTTTTTAATTGTCTTTCTAGGGTCTCAGAAGTGATTTTATATGTGTAATATGGTTTTTAATTGTATCGCAAAGGTGTTTGGAGTGATTTTATCGGTGTTATATGGTTTTTAATTGTAACGCAAAGGTCTCAGGAGTGACTTTATATATGCAATATGGTTTTCAATTGTATCACAAACGTGTTAGGAGTGATTTTATGGATGTTATGTGGTTTTTAATTGTATTGCAAAGGTCTCAGGAGTGATTTTGTATGTGAAGTATTGTTTTTAATTGTATTGCTAGGATCTCAGGAGTGATTTTATATATGTAATATGGTTTTTAATTGTATTGCAAAGGTCTCAGGAGTGATTTTGCATGTAAAATATGATTTTTAATTGTATCCCAAAGGTCTGAGGAGGGATTTTATATGTGTAATATGGTTTTTAATTGTATCAAAAAGGTCTTGGGAGGGATTTCATATGTGTAATATGGTTTTTAATTGTCTTGCTAGGGTCTACGGATTGATTTTATATAAATAGTATGGTTTTTAGTTGTATCTCAAAAGAGTTTGGAGTGAATTTATAGGTGTTAGATGGTTTTTAATTGTATCGCAAACGTCTCAGGCGTGATTTTATATATGTAATATGGTTTTTAATTGTATTGCAAAGCTCTCGGGAGTGATTTTGCATGTGGAATATTGTTTTTAACTGATTGCATAGGTGTTAGGAGTGATTTTATAGATTAATATGGTTTTCAATTGTATCGCATAGGTGTTAGGAGTGATTTTATAGGTGTAATATGGTTTTTAGTTGTATTGCAAAGGTCTCAGGGGTGATTTTGCATGTGAAATATGGTTGTCAATTGTATTGCTGAGTCTCAGGAGTGATTTTATATATGTAATATGGTTTTTAATTGTATTGCAAAGGTCTCGGGATTGATTAACCATGTTGAATATGGTTTTTAAGTGTATTGCGAAGGTGTTAGGAGTGATTTTATAGGTGTAATAATGGTTTTTAATTGTATCACAAAGTTCTCATGAGTGATTTTGCATGTGAAATATGGTTTTTAATTGTATACCAAAGGTCTGAGAAGTGATTTTATATGTGTAATATGGTTTTTAATTTACCAAAAAGGTCTCGGGGGTGATTTCATATGTGTAATATGGTTTTTAATTGTCTTGCTAGGGTCTCAGCAGTGATTTTATAGGTGTAATATGGTTTTTTATTTTATCACAAATATGTTAGGAGTGATTTTATAGGTGTAATATGGTATTTAATTGTATTGCAAAGGTCTCAGGAGTGATTTTGCATGTGAAATATGGTTTTTAATTGTATTGCAAAGGTCTCAGGAGTGATTTTGCATGTGGAATATGGTTTTTAATTGCATTGGAAAGGTGTTTTTATAGGTGTAATAATGGTTTTTAATTGTTTCACAAAGTCCTCCGGAGTGATTTTGCATGTGAAATATGGTTTTTAAATCTATCCCAAAGGTTTGGGGAGTGATTTTATATGTGTAGTATGGTTTTTAATTGTATCAAAAAGGTCTCGTGAGTGATTTCATATGTGTAATATGGTTTTTAATTGTATCCCAAAGGTCTGAGGAGTGATTTTATATGTGAAATATGGTTTTTAATTGTATCAAAAAGGTCTCGGGAGTGATTTCTTATGTGTAAAATGGGTTTTAATTGTCTTGCTAAGGTCTCAGGAGTGATTTTATAGGTGTTATATGGTTTTTATTTGTATCGCAAAGGTCTCTGGAGTGATTTTATATATGCAATTGTGTTTTTAAATTGTATCACAAAGGTGTTAGGAGTGATTTTATACATGTAATATGGTCTTTAATTGTATTGCAAAGGTCTGAGGAGTGATTTTGCATGTGAAATATGGTTTTTAATTGTATTGCTAGGGTCTCAGGAGTGATTTTATATGTATAGTTTGGTTTTTAATTGTATCTCAAAGGTGTTTGGAGTGAATTTATAGGTGTTAGATGGTTTTTAATTGTATCGCAAAGGTCTCAGGAGTGATTTTATATATGTGATATGGTTTTTAATTGTATTGCAATGCTCTCGGGAGTGATTTTGCATGTGGAATATTGTTTTTGAACTGATTGCAAAGGTGTTGGGAGTGATTTTATAGGTGTGATATGGTTTTTAGTTGTATTGCAAAGGTCTCAGGGGTGATTTTACATGTGAAATATGGTTTTCAATTGTAATACTATAGTCTCAGGAGTAATTTTATATATGTAATATGGTTTTTAATTGCATTTCAAAGGTCTCAGGAGTGATTTTGCATGTGGAATATGGTTTTTAAGTGTATTGCAAAGGTGTTAGGAGTGATTTTATATATGCAATATGGTTTTTAATTGTATCCCAAAGGTCTGGGGAGTGATTTTATAAGTGTAGTATGGTTTTTAATTGTAAAGGTCTCAGGAGTGATTTTGCATGTGAAATATGGTTTTTAATTGTATCCCAAAGGTCTTAGGAGTGCTTTTATATATGTAATATGGTTTTTAATTGTATCGCAAAGGTCTCAGGTGTGATTTTATATATGTAATATGGTTTTTAATTATATTGCAAAGGTCTCAGGAGTGACTTTGCAGGTGGAATATGGTTTTTAACTGATTGCAAAGGTGTTAGGAGTGATTTTATTGTTGTAATAATGGTTGTCAATTGTATCACAAAGTTCTCAGGTGAAATATGGCTTCTAATTGTATCCCAAAGGTCTGACGAGTGATTTAATATGTGTAATATTGTTTTTAATTGTATCAAAAAGGTTTCGGGAGTGATTTCATACGTGTAATATGGTTTTTAATTGTATCGCAAAGGTGTTTGGAGTGATTTTATAGGTGTTATATGGTTTTTAATTGTATCGCAAAGGTCTCAGGAGTGATTTTATATATGCAATATGGTTTTTAATTGTATCACAAGTGTGTTAGGAGTGATTTTATAGATGTAATATGGTTTTTAAATGTATTGCAAAGGTCTCAGGAGTGATTTTGCATGTGAAATATGGTTTTTAATTGTATTGCTAGGGTCTCATGAGTGATTGTATATATGTAATATGGTTTTTAATTGTATTGAAAAGGTCTCAAGAGTGACTTTGCATATGAAATATGGTTTTTAATTGTATTGCTATTTTCTGCGGAGTGATTTTTTATATGTGTAATATTGTTTTTAATTGTATCGCAAAGGTGTTTGGAGTGATTTTATAGGTGTTATATGGTTTTTAATTGTATCGCAAAGGTCGCAGGAGTGATTTAATACATGCAATATGGTTTTTAATTGTATCACAAAGGTGTTAGAAGTGATTTTATAGATATAATATGGTTTTTAATTGTATTGCAAAGGTCTGAGGTGTGATTTTGCATGTGAAATATGGTTTTTAATTGTATCGCAAAGGTTTTTGGAGTGATTTTATAGGTGTAATATGGTTTTTAATTGTATCGCAAAAGTCTCAGGAGTGATTTTATCTATGCAATATGGTTTTTAATTGTATCACAACGGTGATAGGAGTGATTTAATAGATGTAATATGGTTTTTAATTGTATTGCAAAGGTCTCAGGAGTGATTTTGCATGTGAGATATGGTTTTTAATTGTATTGCTAGAGTCTCAGGAGTGATTTTATATATGTAATATGGTTTTTAATTGTGTTGCAAATGTATCAGGAGTGATTTTGCATGTGGAATATGGTTTTTAATTGTACTGGAAAGGTGTTAGGAGTGATTTTATATATGTAATAATGGTTTTTAATTGTATCACAAAGTTCTCGGGAGTGATTTTGCATATGAAATATGGTTTTTAATTGTATTGCTAGGGTCTCGGGAGTGATTTTATATATGAAATGTGGTTTTTAAATGTATCCCAAAGGTCTGAGGAGTGATTTTATATGTGTAATATGGTTTTTAATTGTATCAAAAAGGTCTGAGTAGTGATTTTATATTTGTAATATTTTTTTTAATTGTATCAAAAAGGTCTCGGGAGTGATTTCATATGTGTAATATGGTTTTTATTTTACTGCAAAGGTCGCAGGAGTGATTTTGCATGTGAAATTTGGTTTTCAATTGTATTGTTAGGGTCTCAGGAGTGATTTTATATATGTAATATGGTTTGCAATTGTATTCCAAAGGTCTAGGGAGTGATTTAGCATGTGGAATATGGTTTTTAATTGTATTGCCAGGGTCTCAGGAGTGATTTTATATAATTAATATGGTTTTTAATTGTATTGCAAAGGTCTCAGGGATGATTTTGCATGTGAAATATGGTTTTTAATTGTATCCCAAAGGTCTTAGGAATGCTTTAATATGTGTAATATGGTTTTTAATTGTATCGCAAAGGTCTCAGGAGTGATTTTGCAGGTGGAATATGGTTTTTAACTGATCACAAAGGTGTTAGGAGTGATTTTATAGATGTAATATGGTTTTTAATTGTCTTGCAAAGTTCTGAGGTGTGATTTTGCATTTGAAAAATGGTTTTTAATTGTATCGCAAAGGTCTCAGGAGTGATTTTATATATGCAATATGGTTTTTAATTGTATCACAAAGGTCTTACGAGTGCTTTGATATGTGTAATATGGTTTTTAATTGTATCGCAAAGGTCTCAGGAGTGATTTTATATATGTAATATGGTTTATAATTGTATTTCATAGGTCTCAGGAGTGATTTTGCAGGTGGAATATGGTTTTTAAGTGATTTCAAAGATGTTAGGAGTGATTTTATAGTTGTAATAATGGTTGTCAATTGTATCACAAAGTTCTCGGGATTGATTTTGCATGTGAACTATGGTTTTTAATTGTATCCCGAAGGTCTGTGGAGTGATTTTATATGTGTAATATTGTTTTTAATTGTATCAAAAAGGTCTCGGGAGTGATTTCATATGTGTATTATGGTTTTTAATTGTATCGCAAAGGTGTTTGGAGTGATTTTATATATGCAATATGGTTTTTAATTGTATCACAAAAGGTGTAAGAAGTGATTTTATAGATATAATATGGTTTTTAGTTGTCTTGCAAAGGTCTGAGGTGTGATTTTGCATGTGAAATATGATTTTCAATTGTATTGCTGAGTCTCAGGAGTGATTTTATATATGTAATATGGTTTTTTATTGTATTGCAAAGGTCACGGGATTGATTAACCATGTTGAATATGGTTTTTAAGTGTATTGCGAAGGTGTTAGGAGTGATTTTATAGGTGTAATAATGGTTTTTAATTGTATCACAAAGTTCTCATGAGTGATTTTGCATGTGAAATATGGTTTTTAATTGTATACCAAAGGTCTGAGAAGTGATTTTATATGTGTAATATGGTTTTTAATTTACCAAAAAGGTCTCGGGAGTGATTGCATATGTGTAATATGGTTTTTAATTGTCTTGCTAGGGTCTCAACAGTGATTTTGTATGTGAAATATGGTTTTTAATTGTATTGCAAAGGTCTCAAGAGTGATTTTGCATGTGAAATATGGTTTTAAATTGTATTGCCAGGGTCTCAGGAGTGATTTAATATAATTAATATGTTTTTAATTTTATTGCTAAGGTCTCAGGGGTGATTTTGCATGTTAAATATTGTTTATAATTGTATCCCAAAGGTCTAAGGAGTGCCTTTATATGTGTAATATGGTTTTTAATTGTATCGCAAAGGTCTCAGAAGTGATTTTATATATTTAATATGGTTTTTAATTGTATTGCAAAGGTCTCAGGAGTGATTTTGCAGGTGGAATATGGTTTTTAACTGATCACAAAGGTGTTAGGAGTGATTTTATAGATGTAATATGGTTTTTAATTGTCTTGCAAAGGTCTGAGGTGTGATTTTGCACGTGAAATATAGTTTTTAATTGCATCGCAAATGTGTTTGGAGTGTTTTTATAGGTGTTAGATGGTTTTTAATTGTATCGCAAAGGTCTCAGGAGTGATTTTATATATGTGATATGGTTTTCAATTGTATTGCAATGCTCTCGGGAGTGATTTTGCATGTGGAATATTGTTTTTAACTGATTGCAAAGATGTTGGGAGTGATTTTATAGGTGTAATATGGTTTTTAGTTGTATTGCAAAGGTCTCAGGGGTGATTTTACATGTGAAATATGGTTTTCAATTGTAATACTAGAGTCTCAGTAGTAATTTTGTATATGTAATATGGTTTTTAATTGCATTTCAAAGGTCTCAGGAGTGATTTTGCATGTGGAATATGGTTTTTAAGTGTATTGCAAAGGTGTTAGGAGTGATTTTATATATGCAATATGGTTTTTAATTGTATCGCAAAGTTCTCCGGAGTGATTTCGCATGTGAAATATGGTTTTTAATTGTAGCCCAAAGGTCTGGGGAGTGATTTTATATGTGTAGTATAGTTTTTAATTGTAAAGGTCTCAGGAGTGATTTTGCATGTGAAATATTGTTTTTAATTGTATCCCAAAGGTCTTAGGAGTGCTTTTATATGTGTAAAATGGTTTTTAATTGTATCGGAAAGGTCTCAGGTGTGATTTTATATATGTAATATGGTTTTTAATTGTATTGCAAAGGTCTCAGGAGTGACTTTGCAGGTGGAATATGGTTTTTAACTGATTGCAAAGGTGTTAGGAGTGATTTTATTGTTGTAATTATGCTTGTCAATTGTATAACAAAGTTCTCAGGTGAAATATGGTTTCTAATTGTATTCCAAAGGTCTGATGAGTGATTTTATATGTGTAATATTGTTTTTAATTGTATCAAAAAGGTTTCGGGAGTGATTTCATATGTGTAATATGGTTTTTAATTGTATCGCAAAGGTGTTTGGAGTGATTTTATAGGTGTTATATGGTTTTTAATTGTATCGCAAAGGTCTCAGGAGTGATTTTATATATGCAATATGGTTTTAATTGTATCACAAGTGTGTTAGGAGTGATTTTATAGATGTAATATGGTTTTTAAATGTATTGCAAAGGTCTCAGGAGTGATTTTGCATGTGAAATATGGTTTTTAATTGTATTGCTAGGGTCTCATGAGTGATTGTATATATGTAATATGGTTTTTAATTGTATTGAAAAGGTCTCAAGAGTGACTTTGCATATGAAATATGGTTTTTAATTGTATTGCTATTTTCTGCGGAGTGATTTTTTATATGTGTAATATTGTTTTTAATTGTATCGCAAAGGTGTTTGGAGTGATTTTATAGGTGTTATATGGTTTTTAATTGTATCGCAAAGGTCGCAGGAGTGATTTAATACATGCAATATGGTTTTTAATTGTATCACAAAGGTGTTAGAAGTGATTTTATAGATATAATATGGTTTTTAATTGTATTGCAAAGGTCTGAGGTGTGATTTTGCATGTGAAATATGGTTTTTAATTGTATCGCAAAGGTTTTTGGAGTGATTTTATAGGTGTAATATGGTTTTTAATTGTATCGCAAAAGTCTCAGGAGTGATTTTATCTATGCAATATGGTTTTTAATTGTATCACAACGGTGTTAGGAGTGATTTAATAGATGTAATATGGTTTTTAATTGTATTGCAAAGGTCTCAGGAGTGATTTTGCATGTGAGATATGGTTTTTAATTGTATTGCTAGAGTCTCAGGAGTGATTTTATATATGTAATATGGTTTTTAATTGTGTTGCAAATGTATCAGGAGTGATTTTGCATGTGGAATATGGTTTTTAATTGTACTGGAAATGTGTTAGGAGTGATTTTATATATGTAATAATGGTTTTTAATTGTATCACAAAGTTCTCGGGAGTGATTTTGCATATGAAATATGGTTTTTAATTGTATTGCTAGGGTCTCGGGAGTGATTTTATATATGAAATGTGGTTTTTAAATGTATCCCAAAGGTCTGAGGAGTGATTTTATATGTGTAATATGGTTTTTAATTGTATCAAAAAGGTCTGAGTAGTGATTTTATATTTGTAATATTTTTTTTAATTGTATCAAAAAGGTCTCGGGAGTGATTTCATATGTGTAATATGGTTTTTAATTTTACTGCAAAGGTCGCAGGAGTGATTTTGCATGTGAAATTTGGTTTTCAATTGTATTGTTAGGGTCTCAGGAGTGATTTTATATATGTAATATGGTTTGCAATTGTATTCCAGAGGTCTAGGGAGTGATTTAGCATGTGGAATATGGTTTTTAATTGTATTGCCAGGGTCTCAGGAGTGATTTTATATAATTAATATGGTTTTTAATTGTATTGCAAAGGTCTCAGGGATGATTTTGCATGTGAAATATGGTTTTTAATTGTATCCCAAAGGTCTTAGGAATGCTTTAATATGTGTAATATGGTTTTTAATTGTATCGCAAAGGTCTCAGGAGTGATTTTGCAGGTGGAATATGGTTTTTAACTGATCACAAAGGTGTTAGGAGTGATTTTATAGATGTAATATGGTTTTTAATTGTCTTGCAAAGTTCTGAGGTGTGATTTTGCATTTGAAAAATGGTTTTTAATTGTATCGCAAAGGTCTCAGGAGTGATTTTATATATGCAATATGGTTTTTAATTGTATCACAAAGGTCTTACGAGTGTTTTGATATGTGTAATATGGTTTTTAATTGTATCGCAAAGGTCTCAGGAGTGATTTTATATATGTAATATGGTTTATAATTGTATTTCATAGGTCTCAGGAGTGATTTTGCAGGTGGAATATGGTTTTTAAGTGATTTCAAAGATGTTAGGAGTGATTTTATAGTTGTAATAATGGTTGTCAATTGTATCACAAAGTTCTCGGGATTGATTTTGCATGTGAACTATGGTTTTTAATTGTATCCCGAAGGTCTGTGGAGTGATTTTATATGTGTAATATTGTTTTTAATTGTATCAAAAAGGTCTCGGGAGTGATTTCATATGTGTATTATGGTTTTTAATTGTATCGCAAAGGTGTTTGGAGTGATTTTATATATGCAATATGGTTTTTAATTGTATCACAAAACGTGTTAGAAGTGATTTTATAGATATAATATGGTTTTTAGTTGTCTTGCAAAGGTCTGAGGTGTGATTTTGCATGTGAAATATGATTTTCAATTGTATTGCTGAGTCTCAGGAGTGATTTTATATATGTAATATGGTTTTTTATTGTATTGCAAAGGTCACGGGATTGATTAACCATGTTGAATATGGTTTTTAAGTGTATTGCGAAGGTGTTAGGAGTGATTTTATAGGTGTAATAATGGTTTTTAATTGTATCACAAAGTTCTCATGAGTGATTTTGCATGTGAAATATGGTTTTTAATTGTATACCAAAGGTCTGAGAAGTGATTTTATATGTGTAATATGGTTTTTAATTTACCAAAAAGGTCTCGGGAGTTATTGCATATGTGTAATATGGTTTTTAATTGTCTTGCTAGGGTCTCAGCAGTGATTTTGTATGTGAAATATGGTTTTTAATTGTATTGCAAAGGTCTCAAGAGTGATTTTGCATGTGAAATATGGTTTTAAATTGTATTGCCAGGGTCTCAGGAGTGATTTAATATAATTAATATGTTTTTAATTTTATTGCTAAGGTCTCAGGGGTGATTTTGCATGTTAAATATTGTTTATAATTGTATCCCAAAGGTCTAAGGAGTGCCTTTATATGTGTAATATGGTTTTTAATTGTATCGCAAAGGTCTCAGAAGTGATTTTATATATTTAATATGGTTTTTAATTGTATTGCAAAGGTCTCAGGAGTGATTTTGCAGGTGGAATATGGTTTTTAACTGATCACAAAGGTGTTAGGAGTGATTTTATAGATGTAATATGGTTTTTAATTGTCTTGCAAAGGTCTGAGGTGTGATTTTGCACGTGAAATATAGTTTTTAATTGCATCGCAAATGTGTTTGGAGTGCTTTTATAGGTGTTAGATGGTTTTTAATTGTATCGCAAAGGTCTCAGGAGTGATTTTATATATGTGATATGGTTTTCAATTGTATTGCAATGCTCTCGGGAGTGATTTTGCATGTGGAATATTGTTTTTAACTGATTGCAAAGATGTTGGGAGTGATTTTATAGGTGTAATATGGTTTTTAGTTGTATTGCAAAGGTCTCAGGGGTGATTTTACATGTGAAATATGGTTTTCAATTGTAATACTAGAGTCTCAGTAGTAATTTTGTATATGTAATATGGTTTTTAATTGCATTTCAAAGGTCTCAGGAGTGATTTTGCATGTGGAATATGGTTTTTAAGTGTATTGCAAAGGTGTTAGGAGTGATTTTATATATGCAATATGGTTTTTAATTGTATCGCAAAGTTCTCCGGAGTGATTTCGCATGTGAAATATGGTTTTTAATTGTAGCCCAAAGGTCTGGGGAGTGATTTTATATGTGTAGTATGGTTTTTAATTGTAAAGGTCTCAGGAGTGATTTTGCATGTGAAATATTGTTTTTAATTGTATCCCAAAGGTCTTAGGAGTGCTTTTATATGTGTAAAATGGTTTTTAATTGTATCGGAAAGGTCTCAGGTGTGATTTTATATATGTAATATGGTTTTTAATTGTATTGCAAAGGTCTCAGGAGTGACTTTGCAGGTGGAATATGGTTTTTAACTGATTGCAAAGGTGTTAGGAGTGATTTTATTGTTGTAATTATGCTTGTCAATTGTATAACAAAGTTCTCAGGTGAAATATGGTTTCTAATTGTATTCCAAAGGTCTGATGAGTGATTTTATATGTGTAATATTGTTTTTAATTGTATCAAAAAGGTTTCGGGAGTGATTTCATATGTGTAATATGGTTTTTAATTGTATCGCAAAGGTGTTTGGAGTGATTTTATAGGTGTTATATGGTTTTTAATTGTATCGCAAAGGTCTTAGGGGTGATTTTATATATGCAATATGGTTTTTAATTGTATCACAAGGGTGTTAGGAGTGATTTTATAGATGTAATATGGTTTTTAAATGTATTGCAAAGGTCTCAGGAGTGATTTTGCATGTGAAATACGGTTTTTAATTGTACTGCTAGGGTCTCATGAGTGATTGTATATATGTAATATGGTTTTTAATTGTATTGAAAAGGTCTCAAGAGTGATTTTGCATGTGAAATATGGTTTTTAATTTTATTTCTATGGTCTCCGGAGTGATTTTTTATATGTGTAATATGGTTTTTAATTGTATCGCAAAGGTTTTTGGAGTGATTTTATATTTGTTTTTTGGTTTTTAATTGTATTGCAGAGGTCTCAGGAGTGATTTAATGTATGCAATATGGTTTTTAATTGTATCACAAAGGTGTTAGGAGTGATTTTATAGATGTAATATGGTTTTTAATTGTATTAAAAAGGTCTGAGGTGTGATTTTACATGTGAAATAGGGTTTTTTATTGTATCGCAAAGGTGTTTGAAGTGATTTTATAGGTGTAATATGGTTTTTAATTGTATCGCAAAGGTCTCAATAGTGGTTTTATATATGTAATATGGTTTTTAATTGTATTGCAAAGGTCTCAGGAGTGATTTTGCATGTGGAATATGGTTTTTAATTGTATTGGAAAGGTGTTAGGAGTGATTTTATATATGAAATAGGGTTTTTAAATGTATTCCAAAGGTCTGAGGAGTGATTTTTTATGTTCAATACGGTTTTTAATTGTATCAAAAAGGTCTAAGTAGTGATTTTATATGTGCAATATTGTTTTTCATTGTATCAAAAAGGTCTCGGGAGTGATTTCATATGTGTAATATGGTTTTTAATTGTATTGGAAAGGTCTCAGGAGTGATTTTGCATGTGAAATATGGCTTTCAATTGTATTGCTAGGGTCTCAGGAGTGATTTTATATATGTAATATGGTTTGCAATTGTATTCCAAAGGTCTCGGGAGTGATTTAGCTTGTGAAATATGGTTTTTAATTGTATTGCCAGGGTCTCAGGAGTGACTTTATATAATTAATATGGTTTTTAATTGTATTGCAAAGGTCTCAGGGATGATTTTGCATGTGAAATATGGTTTTTAATTGTATCCCAAAGGTCTGAGGAGTGCTTTTATATGTGTAATATGGTTTTTAATTGTATCGCAAAGGTCTCAGGAATGATTTTATATATGTAATATGGTTTTTAATTGTATTGCAAAGTTCTCAGGAGTGATTTTGCAGGTGGAATATGGTTTTTAACTAATCACAAAGGTGTTAGGAGTGATTTTATAGATGAAATATGGTTTTTAATTGTCTTGCAAAGGTCTCAGGAGTGATTTTGCAGGTGGAATATGGTTTTTAACTGATCACAAAGGTGTTAGGAGTGATTTTATAGATGTAATATGGTTTTTAATTGTCTTGCAAAGGTCTTAGGTGTGATTTTGCATGTGAAATATGGTTTTTAATTGTATCGCAAAGGTGTTAGGAGTGATTATATAGATGTAATATGGTTTTTAATTGTATTGCTCTGATCTCCGGAGTGATTTTTTATATGTGTAAGATGGTTTTTAATTGTATCGCAAAGGTGTTTGGAGTGATTTTATAGGTGTTATATGGTTTTTAATTGTATTGCAAAGGTCTCAGGAGTGATTTAATATATGCAATATGGTTTTTAATTGTATAACAAAGGTGTTAGAAGTGATTTTATAGATGTAATATGGTTTTTAATTGTATTGCAAAGGTCTGCGGTGTGATTTTGCATGTATAATATGGTTTTTAATTGTATCGCAAAGGTGTTTGGAGTGATTGTGTAGGTGTAATATGGTTTTTAATTGTATCGCAAAGGTCTCAGGAGTGATTTTATATATGCAATATGGTTTTTAATTGTATCACAACGGTGTTAGGAGTGATTTTATAAATGTAATATGGTTTTTAATTGTACTGGAAAGGTGTTAGGAGTGATATTATATATGTTATAATGGCTTTTAATTGTATCACAAAGTTCTCGGGAGTGATTTTGCATGTGAAATATTGTTTTTAATTGTATTGCTAGGGTCTCTGGACTGATTTTATATATGAAATATGGTTTTTAAATGTATCCCAAAGGTCTCAGGAGTGATTTTATATGTGTAATATGGTTTTTAATTGTATCAAAAAGGTCTCGGGAGTGATTTCATATGTGTAATATGGTTTTTAATTGTATTGCAAATGTCTCAGAAGTGATTTTGCATGTGAAATATGGTTTTCAATTGTATTGCTAGGGTCTCAGGAGTGATTTTATATATGTAATATGGTTTGCAATTATATTCCAAAGGTCTCGGGAGTGATTTAGCATGTGGAATATGGTTTTTAATTGTATTGCCAGGGTCTCAGGAGTGATTTAATATAATTAATATGTTTTTAATTGTATTGCTAAGGTCTCAGGGGTGATTTTGCATGTTAAATATGGTTTTTAATTGTATCCCAAAGGTCTAAGGAGTGCTTTTATATGTGTAATATGGTTTTTAATTGTATCGCAAAGGTCTCAGGAGTGATTTTATATATGTAATATGGTTTTTAATTGTATTGCAAAGGTGTTAGGAGTGATTTTGCAGGTAGAACATGGTTTTTAACTGATCACAAAAGTGTTATGAGTGATTTTATAGATGTAATATGGTTTTTAATTGTCTTGCAAAGGTCTGAGGTGTGATTTTGCATGTGAAATATGGTTTTTAATTGCATCGCAAAGGTGTTTGAAGTGATTTTATAGGAGTTATATGGTTTTTAATTGTATCGCAAAGGTCTCAGGAGTGATTTTATATATGCAATATGGTTTTTTATTGTATCACAAAGGTGTTAGGAGTGATTTTATAGATGTAATATAGTTTTTAATTGTCTTGCAAAGGTCTGAGGTGTGAATTTGCATGTGAAATATGGTTTTTAATTGCATCGCAAAGGTGTTTGGAGTGATTTTACAGGAGTTATATGGTTTTTAATTGTATCGCAAACTTCTCAGGAGTGATTTTATATATGCAATATGGTTTTTAATTGTATCACAAAGGTGTTAGAAGTGATTTTATAGATGTAATATGCTTTTTAAATGTATTGCAAAGGTCTCAGGAGTGATTTTGCATGTGAAATATGGTTTTTAATTGTACTGCTAGGGTCTCATGAGTGATTGTATATATGTAATATGGTTTTTAATTGTATTGAAAAGGTCTCAAGAGTGATTTTGCATGTGTAATATGGTTTTTAATTGTATCGCAAAGGTTTTTGGAGTGATTTTATATTTGTTATATGGTTTTTAATTGTATTGCAGAGGTCTCAGGAGTGATTTAATGTATGCAATATGGTTTTTAATTGTATCACAAAGGTGTTAGGAGTGATTTTATATATGTAATAATGGTTTTTAATTGTATCACAAAGTTATAGGGAGAGATTTTGCATGTGAAATATGGTTTTTAATTGTATTGCTAGGGTCTCGGGAGTGATTTTATATATGCAATATGGTTTTTAAATGTATCCCAAAGGTCTCAGGAGTGATTTTATATGTGTAATATGGTTTTTAATTGTTTCAAAAAGGTCTGAGGAGTGATTTCATATGTGTAATATGGTTTTTAATTGTATCAAAAAGGTCTCCGGAATGATTCCATATGTGTAATATGGTTTTTAATTGTATTGCAAAGGTCTCAGGAGTGATTTTGCATGTGAAATATGGTTTTCAATTGTATTGCTAGGGTCTCAGGAGTGATTTTATATATGTAATATGGTTTGTAATTGTATTCCAAAGGTCTCGGGAGTGATTTATCATGTGGAATATGGTTTTTAATTGTATTGCCAAGGTCTGAGGAGTGATTTTATATAATTAATATGGTTTTTAATTGTATTGCAAAGGTCTCAGGGGTGATTTCGCATGTTAAATATGGTTTTAATTGTATCCCAAAGGTCTTAGGAGTGCTTTTATATGTGTAATATGGTTTATAATTGTAACGCAAAGGTCTCGGGAGTGATTTAGCATGTGGAATATGGTTTTTAATTGTATTGCCAGGGTCTCAGGAGGGATTTAATATAATTAATATGTTTTTAATTATATTGCTAAGGTCTCAGGGGTGATTTTGCATGTTAAATATGGTTTTTAATTGTATTGTTAGGGTCTCAGGAGTGATTTTATATATGTAATATGGTTTGCAATTGTATTCCAAAGGTCTAGGGAGTGATTTAGCATGTGGAATATGGTTTTTAATTGTATTGCCAGGGTCTCAGGAGTGATTTTATATAATTAATATGGTTTTTAATTGTATTGCAAAGGTCTCAGGGGTGATTTTGCATGTGAAATATGGTTTTTAATTGTATCCCAAAGGTCTTAGGAATGCTTTAATATGTGTAATATGGTTTTTAATTGTATCGCAAAGGTCTCAGGAGTGATTTTGCAGGTGGAATATGGTTTTTAACTGATCACAAAGGTGTTAGGAGTGATTTTATAGATGTAATATGGTTTTTAATTGTCTTGCAAAGTTCTGAGGTGTGATTTTGCATTTGAAAAATGGTTTTTAATTGTATCGCAAAGGTCTCAGGAGTGATTTTATATATGCAATATGGTTTTTAATTGTATCACAAAGGTCTTACGAGTGCTTTGATATGTGTAATATGGTTTTTAATTGTATCGCAAAGGTCTCAGGAGTGATTTTATATATGTAATATGGTTTTTAATTGTATTTAATAGGTCTCAGGAGTGATTTTGCAGGTGGAATATGGTTTTTAAGTGATTTCAAAGATGTTAGGAGTGATTTTATAGTTGTAATAATGGTTGTCAATTGTATCACAAAGTTCTCGGGATTGATTTTGCATGTGAACTATGGTTTTTAATTGTATCCCGATGGTCTGTGGAGTGATTTTATATGTGTAATATTGTTTTTAATTGTATCAAAAAGGTCTCGGGAGTGATTTCATATGTGTATTATGGTTTTTAATTGTATCGCAAAGGTGTTTGGAGTGATTTTATATATGCAATATGGTTTTTAATTGTATCACAAAGGTGTTAGAAGTGATTTTATAGATATAATATGGTTTTTAGTTGTCTTGCAAAGGTCTGAGGTGTGATTTTGCATGTGAAATATGGTTTTCAATTGTATTGCTGAGTCTCAGGAGTGATTTTATATAAGTAATATGGTTTTTAATTGTATTGCAAAGGTCTCGGGATTGATTAACCATGTTGAATATGGTTTTTAAGTGTATTGCGAAGGTGTTAGGAGTGATTTTATAGGTGTAATAATGTTCTCATGAGTGA
This sequence comes from Limnoperna fortunei, assembly GCA_944474755.1. Lineage (NCBI taxonomy): Eukaryota > Metazoa > Mollusca > Bivalvia > Mytilida > Modiolidae > Limnoperna > Limnoperna fortunei. The sequence goes on from OX104115.1 coordinate 35,901,592, forward strand.
TTTTGCATGTGAAATATGGTTTTTAATTGTATACCAAAGGTCTGAAAAGTGATTTTATATGTGTAATATGGTTTTTAATTTACCAAAAAGGTCTCGGGAGTGATTGCATATGTGTAATATGGTTTTTAATTGTCTTGCTAGGGTCTCAGCAGTGATTTTGTATGTGAAATATGGTTTTTAATTGTATTGCAAAGGTCTCAAGAGTGATTTTGCATGTGAAATATGGTTTTAAATTGTATTGCCAGGGTCTCAGGAGTGATTTAATATAATGAATATGTTTTTAATTTTATTGCTAAGGTCTCAGGGGTGATTTTGCATGTTAAATATTGTTTATAATTGTATCCCAAAGGTCTAAGGAGTGCCTTTATATGTGTAATATGGTTTTTAATTGTATCGCAAAGGTCTCAGAAGTGATTTTATATATTTAATATGGTTTTTAATTGTATTGCAAAGGTCTCAGGAGTGATTTTGCAGGTGGAATATGGTTTTTAACTGATCACAAAGGTGTTAGGAGTGATTTTATAGATGTAATATGGTTTTTAATTGTCTTGCAAAGGTCTGAGGTGTGATTTTGCACGTGAAATATAGTTTTTAATTGCATCGCAAATGTGTTTGGAGTGATTTTATAGGTGTTAGATGGTTTTTAATTGTATCGCAAAGGTCTCAGGAGTGACTTTATATATGTGATATGGTTTTCAATTGTATTGCAATGCTCTCGGGAGTGATTTTGCATGTGGAATATTGTTTTTAACTGATTGCAAAGATGTTGGGAGTGATTTTATATGTGTAATATGGTTTTTAGTTGTATTGCAAAGGTCTCAGGGGTGATTTTACATGTGAAATATGGTTTTCAATTGTAATACTAGAGTCTCAGTAGTAATTTTGTATATGTAATATGGTTTTTAATTGCATTTCAAAGGTCTCAGGAGTGATTTTGCATGTGGAATATGGTTTTTAAGTGTATTGCAAAGGTGTTAGGAGTGATTTTATATAATTATGCAATATGGTTTTTAATTGTATCGCAAAGTTCTCCGGAGTGATTTCGCATGTGAAATATGGTTTTTAATTGTAGCCCAAAGGTCTGGGGAGTGATTTTATATGTGTAGTATGGTTTTTAATTGTAAAGGTCTCAGGAGTGATTTTGCATGTGAAATATTGTTTTTAATTGTATCCCAAAGTCTTAGGAGTGCTTTTATATGTGTAATATGGTTTTTAATTGTATCGCAAAGGTCTCAGGTGTGATTTTATATATGTAATATGGTTTTTAATTGTATTGCAAAGGTCTCAGGAGTGACTTTGCAGGTGGAATATAGTTTTTAACTGATTGCAAAGGTGTTAGGAGTGATTTTATTGTTGTAATAATGCTTGTCAATTGTATAACAAAGTTCTCAGGTGAAATATGGTTTCTAATTGTATTCCAAAGGTCTGATGAGTGATTTTATATGTGCAATATTGTTTTTAATTGTATCAAAAAGGTTTCGGGAGTGATTTCATATGTGTAATATGGTTTTTAATTGTATCGCAAAGGTGTTTGGGGTGATTTTATAGGTGTTATATGGTTTTTAATTGTATCGCAAAGGTCTTAGGGGTGATTTTATATATGCAATATGGTTTTTAATTGTATCACAAGGGTGTTAGGAGTGATTTTATAGATGTAATATGGTTTTTAAATGTATTGCAAAGGTCTCAGGAGTGATTTTGCATGTGAAATATGGTTTTTAATTGTATTGCTATTGTCTCCGGAGTGATTTTTTATATGTGTAATATTGTTTTTAATTGTATCGCAAAGGTGTAAGGTCTGAGGTGTGATTTTACATGTGAAATATGGTTTTTTATTGTATCGCAAAGGTGTTTGAAGTTATTTTATAGGTGTAATATGGTTTTTAATTGTATCGCAAAGGTCTCAATAGTGGTTTTATATATGTAATATGGTTTTTATTTGTATTGCAAAGGTCTCAGGAGTGATTTTGCATGTGGAATATGGTTTTTAATTGTATTGGAAAGGTGTTAGGAGTGATTTTATATATGAAATAGGGTTTTTAAATGTATTCCAAAGGTCTGAGGAGTGATTTTTTATGTTCAATACGGTTTTTAATTTATCAAAAAGGTCTAAGTAGTGATTTTATATGTGTAATATGGTTTTTCATTGTATCAAAAAGGTCTCGGGAGTGATTTCATATGTGTAATATGGTTTTTAATTGTATTGGAAAGGTCTCAGGAGTGATTTTGCATGTGAAATATGGTTTTCAATTGTATTGCTAGGGTCTCAGGAGTGATTTTATATATGTAAGATGGTTTGCAATTGTATTCCAAAGGTCTCGGGAGTGATTTAGCTTGTGAAATATGGTTTTTAATTGTATTGCCAGGGTCTCAGGAGTGACTTTATATAATTAATATGGTTTTTAATTGTATTGCAAAGGTCTCAGGGATGATTTTGCATGTGAAATATGGTTTTTAATTGTATCCCAAAGGTCTGAGGAGTGCTTTTATATGTGTAATATGGTTTTTAATTGTATCGCAAAGGTCTCAGGAATGATTTTATATATGTAATATGGTTTTTAATTGTATTGCAAAGGTCTCAGGAGTGATTTTGCAGGTGGAATATGGTTTTTGACTGATCACAAAGGTGTTAGGAGTGATTTTATAGATGTAATATGGTTTTTAATTGTCTTGCAAAGGTCTTAGGTGTGATTTTGCATGTGAAATATGGTTTTTAATTGTATCGCAAAGGTGTTAGGAGTGATTATATAGATGTAATATGGTTATTAATTGTATTGCAAAGGTCTCAGGAGTGATTTTGCATGTGAAATATGGTTTTTAATTGTATTGCTAGGGTCTCATGGGTGATTGTATATATGTAATATGGTTTTTAATTGTATTGAAAAAGTCTCAAGAGTGATTTTGCATGTGAAATATGGTTTTTAATTGTATTGCTCTGGTCTCCGGAGTGATTTTTTATATGTGTAATATGGTTTTTAATTGTATCGCAAAGGTGGTTGGAGTGATTTTATAGGTGTTATATGGTTTTTAATTGTATCGCAAAGGTCTCAGGAGTGATTTAATATATGCAATATGGTTTTTAATTGTATAACAAAGGTGTTAGAAGTGATTTTATAGATGTAATATGGTTTTTAATTGTATTGCAAAGGTCTGCGGTGTGATTTTGCATGTGAAATATGGTTTTTAATTGTATCGCAAAGGTGTTTGGAGTGATTTTGTAGGTGTAATATGGTTTTTAATTGTATCGCAAAGGTCTCAGGAGTGATTTTATATATGCAATATTGTTTTTAATTGTATCACAACGGTGTTAGGAATGATTTTATAAATGTAATATGGTTTTTAATTGTACTGGAAAGGTGTTAGGAGTGATATTATATATGTTATAATGGCTTTTAATTGTATCACAAAGTTCTCGGGAGTGATTTTGCATGTGAAATATTGTTTTTAATTGTATTGCTACGGTCTCTGGACTGATTTTATATATGAAATATGGTTTTTAAATGTATCCCAAAGGTCTCAGGAGTGATTTTATATGTGTAATATGGTTTTTAATTGTATCAAAAAGGTCTCGGGAGTGATTTCATATGTGTAATATGGTTTTTAATTGTATTGCAAATGCCTCGGGAGTGATTTTGCATGTGAAATATGGTTTTCAATTGTATTGCTAGGGTCTCAGGAGTGATTTTATATATGTAATATGGTTTGCAATTATATTCCAAAGGTCTCGGGAGTGATTTAGCATGTGGAATATGGTTTTTAATTGTATTGCCAGGGTCTCAGGAGTGATTTAATATAATTAATATGTTTTTAATTGTATTGCTAAGGTCTCAGGGGTGATTTTGCATGTTAAATATGGTTTTTAATTGTATCCCAAAGGTCTAAGGAGTGCTTTTATATGTGTAATATGGTTTTTAATTGTATCGCAAAGGTCTCAGGAGTGATTTTACATATGTAATATGGTTTTTAATTGTATTGCAAAGGTGTTAGGAGTGATTTTGCAGGTGGAACATGGTTTTTAACTGATTACAAAGGTGTTATGAGTGATTTTATAGATGTAATATGGTTTTTAATTGTCTTGCAAAGGTCTGAGGTGTGATTTTGCATGTGAAATATGGTTTTTAATTGCATCGCAAAGGTGTTTGAAGTGATTTTATAGGAGTTATATGGTTTTTAATTGTATCGCAAAGGTCTCAGGAGTGATTTTATATATGCAATATGGTTTTTTATTGTATCAAAAAGGTGTTAGGAGTGATTTTATAGATGTAATATAGTTTTTAATTGTCTTGCAAAGGCCTGAGGTGTGATTTTGCATGTGAAATATGGTTTTTAATTGCATCGCAAAGGTGTTTGGAGTGATTTTACAGGAGTTATATGGTTTTTAATTGTATCGCAAAGGTCTCAGGAGTGATTTTGCATGTGAAATATGGTTTTTAATAATATGTCTATGGTCTCCGGAGTGATTTTTTATATGTGTAATATGGTTTTCAGTTATATCGCAAAGGTGTTTGGAGTGATTTTATAGGTGTTATATGGTTTTTAATTGTATCGCAGAGGTCTCAGGAGTGATTTAATATATGCAATATGGTTTTTAATTGTATCACAAAGGTGTTAGGAGTGATTTCATATATGTAATAATGGTTTTTAATTGTATCACAAAGTTATAGGGAGAGATTTTGCATGTGAAATATGGTTTTTAATTGTATTGCTAGGGTCTCGGGAGTGATTTTATATATGAAATATGGTTTTTAAATGTATCCCAAAGGTCTCAGGAGTGATTTTATATGTGTAATATGGTTTTTAATTGTATCAAAAAGGTCTGAGGAGTGATTTCATGTGTAATATGGTTTTTAATTGTATCAAAAAGGTCTCCGGAATGATTCCATATGTGTAATATGGTTTTTAATTGTATTGCAAAGGTCTCAGGAGTGATTTTGCATGTGAAATATGGTTTTCAATTGTATTGCTAGGGTCCCAGGAGTGATTTTATATATGTAATATGGTTTGTAATTGTATTCCAAAGGTCTCGGGAGTGATTTATCATGTGGAATATGGTTTTTAATTGTATTGCCAAGGTCTGAGGAGTGATTTTATATAATTAATATGGTTTTTAATTGTATTGCAAAGGTCTCAGGGGTGATTTTGCATGTTAAATATGGTTTTTAATTGTATCCCAAAGGTCTTAGGAGTGCTTTTATATGTGTAATATGGTTTATAATTGTAACGCAAAGGTCTAGGGAGTGATTTAGCATGTGGAATATGGTTTTTAATTGTATTGCCAGGGTCTCAGGAGTGATTTAATATAATTAATATGTTTTTAATTATATTGCTAAGGTCTCAGGGGTGATTTTGCATGTTAAATATGGTTTTTAATTGTATCCAAAAGGTCTAAGGAGTGCTGTTATATGTGTAATATGGTTTTTAATTGTATCGCAAAGGTCTCAGGAGTGATTTAATATATGCAATATGGTTTATAATTGTATCACAAGGTGTTAGGAGTGATTTTATAGATGTAATATGGTTTTTAATTGTATTGCAAAGGTCTGAGGTGTGATTTTGCATGTGAAATATGGTTTTTAATCGTATCGCAACGGTGTTTGGAGTGATTTTATAGGTGTTATATGGTTTTTGATTGTATCGCAAAGGTCTCAGGAGTGATTTTATATATGCAATATGGTTTATAATTGTATCACAAAGGTGTTAGGAGTGATTTTATAGATGTAATATGGTTTTTAAATGTATTGCAAAGGTCTTAGGACTGATGGTATATATGTAATATGGTTTTTAATTGTTTTGAAAAGGTCTCAAGAGTGATTTTGCATGTGAAATATGGTTTTTAATTGTATCAAAAAGGCCTCCGGAGTGATTTCATATGTGTAATATGTTTTTAATTGTATCCCAAAGGTCTGAGGAGTGATTTAGCATGTGAAATATGGTTTTTAATTGTATTGATAGGGTCTCAGGAGAGATTTTATCTATGTAATATTGTTTTTAATTGTATTGCAAAGGTGTTAGGAGTTATTTTATAGGTGTAATAATGGTTTTTAATTGTATCACAAAGTTCACCGGAGTGATTTTGCATGTGAAATATGGTTTTTAATTGTATTGCTAGGGTCTTGGGAGTGATTTTATATATGGTTTTTAATTGTATCCCAAAGGTCTGAGGAGTGATTTTATATATGTAATATGGTATTTAATTATATCAAAAAGGTCTCGGGAGTGATTACATAGGTGTAATATGGTTTTTAATTGTCTTGCTAGGGACTCAGGAGTGATTTTAAGTGTGTAATATGGTTTTTAATTGTATTGCAAAGTGCAAGTAGTGATTTTGCCTGTTAAATATGGTTTTTAATTGTACTTCTAGGGTCTCAGCAGTGATTTTATAGATGTAATATGATTTTTAATTGTATCACAAAGGTGTTAGGAGTGATTTAATCGGTGTAATATGGTTTTTAATTGTATTGCGAAGGTCTCAGGAGTGATTTTGCATAAGAAATTTGGTTTTTAATTGTATTGCTAGAGTCTCAGGAGTGATTTTCTATATGTAATATTGTTTTTAATTGTATTGCAAAGGTCTCAGGACTGATTTTGCATGTGGAATATGGTTTTTAATTGTATTGGAAAGGTGTTAGGAGTGATTTTATATATGTAATAATGGTTTTAATTGTATCACAAAGTTCTCGGGAGTGATTTTGCATGTGAAATATGGTTTTTAATTGTATTGCTAGGGTCTCGGGAGTGATTTTATATATGAAATATGGTTTTTAAATATATCCCAAAAGTCTGAGGAGTCATTTTATATGTGTAATATGGTTTTTAATTGTATCAAAAAGGTCTGAGGAATGATTCCATATGTGTAATATGGTTTTTAATTGTATTGCAAAGGTCTCAGGAGTGATTTTGCATGTGAAATATGGTTTTCAATTGTATTGCTAGGGTCTCAGGAGTGATTTTATATATGTAATATGGTTTGTAATTGTATTCCAAAGGTCTCGGGAGTGATTTATCATGTGGAATATGGTTTTTAATTGTATTGCCAAGGTCTGAGGAGTGATTTTATATAATTAATATGGTTTTTAATTGTATTGCAAAGGTCTCAGGGGTGATTTTGCATGTTAAATATGGTTTTTAATTGTATCCCAAAGGTCTTAGGAGTGCTTTTATATGTGTAATATGGTTTATAATTGTAACGCAAAGGTCTCGGGAGTGATTTAGCATGTGGAATATGGTTTTTAATTGTATTGCCAGGGTCTCAGGAGTGATTTAATATAATTAATATGTTTTTAATTATATTGCTAAGGTCTCAGGGGTGATTTTGCATGTTAAATATGGTTTTTAATTGTATCCAAAAGGTCTAAGGAGTGCTGTTATATGTGTAATATGGTTTTTAATTGTATCGCAAAGGTCTCAGGAGTGATTTAATATATGCAATATGGTTTATAATTGTATCACAAGGTGTTAGGAGTGATTTTATAGATGTAATATGGTTTTTAATTGTATTGCAAAGGTCTGAGGTGTGATTTTGCATGTGAAATATGGTTTTTAATCATATCGCAACGGTGTTTGGAGTGATTTTATAGGTGTTATATGGTTTTTGATTGTATCGCAAAGGTCTCAGGAGTGATTTTATATATGCAATATGGTTTATAATTGTATCACAAAGGTGTTAGGAGTGATTTTATAGATGTAATATGGTTTTTGAATGTATTGCAAAGGTCTTAGGACTGATGGTATATATGTAATATGGTTTTTAATTGTTTTGAAAAGGTCTCAAGAGTGATTTTGCATGTGAAATATGGTTTTTAATTGTATCAAAAAGGCCTCCGGAGTGATTTCATATGTGTAATATGGTTTTAATTGTATCCCAAAGGTCTGAGGAGTGATTTAGCATGTGAAATATGGTTTTTAATTGTATTGATAGGGTCTCAGGAGAGATTTTATCTATGTAATATTGTTTTTAATTGTATTGCAAAGGTGTTAGGAGTTATTTTATAGGTGTAATAATGGTTTTTAATTGTATCACAAAGTTCTCCGGAGTGATTTTGCATGTGAAATATGGTTTTTAATTGTATTGCTAGGGTCTTGGGAGTGATTTTATATATGGTTTTTAATTGTATCCCAAAGGTCTGAGGAGTGATTTTATATATGTAATATGGTATTTAATTATATCAAAAAGGTCTCGGGAGTGATTACATAGGTGTAATATGGTTTTTAATTGTCTTGCTAGGGACTCAGGAGTGATTTTAAGTGTGTAATATGGTTTTTAATTGTATTGCAAAGTGCAAGTAGTGATTTTGCCTGTTAAATATGGCTTTTAATTGTACTTCTAAGGTCTCAGCAGTGATTTTATAGATGTAATATGATTTTTAATTGTATCACAAAGGTGTTAGGAGTGATTTAATCGGTGTAATATGGTTTTTAATTGTATTGCGAAGGTCTCAGGAGTGATTTTGCATAAGAAATTTGGTTTTTAATTGTATTGCTAGAGTCTCAGGAGTGATTTTCTATATGTAATATTGTTTTTAATTGTATTGCAAAGGTCTCAGGACTGATTTTGCATGTGGAATATGGTTTTTAATTGTATTGGAAAGGTGTTAGGAGTGATTTTATATATGTAATAATGGTTTTAATTGTATCACAAAGTTCTCGGGAGTGATTTTGCATGTGAAATATGGTTTTTAATTGTATTGCTAGGGTCTCGGGAGTGATTTTATATATGAAATATGGTTTTTAAATGTATCCCAAAAGTCTGAGGAGTGATTTTATATGTGTAATATGGTTTTTAATTGTATCAAAAAGGTCTGAGGAGTGATTTCATATGTGTAATATGGTTTTTAATTGTATCAAAAAGGTCTCCTGAGTGATTTCATATGTGTAATATGGTTTTTAATTGTATTGCAAAGGTCTCAGGAGTGATTTTGCATGTGAAATATGGTTTTCAATTGTATTGCTAGGGTCTCAGGAGTGATTTTATATATATAATATGGTTTGTTATTGTATTCCAAAGGTCTCGGGATTGATTTAGCATGTGGAATATGGATTTTAATTGTATTGCCATGGTCTCAGGAGTGATTTTATACAATTAATATGGTTTTTAATTGTGTTGCAAAGGTCTCAGGGGTGATTTTGCATGTTAAATATGGTTTTTAATTGTATCCCAAAGGTGTTAGGAGTGCTTTTATATGTGTAATATGGTTTATAATTGTAACGCAAAGGTCTCAGGAGTGATATTGCAGGTGGAATATGGTTGTTAACTGATTGCAAAGGTGTTAGGAGTGATTTTATAGTTGTAATAATGGTTGTCAATTGTATCACAAAGTTCTCGTGATTGATTTTGCATGTGAAATATGGTTTTTAATTGTATCCCAAAGGTCTGAGGAGTGATTTTATATGTGTAATATTGTTTTTAATTGTATCAAAAAGGTCTCGGGAGTGATTTTATATGTGTAATATGTTTTTTAATTGTCTTGCTAGGTCTCAGGATTGATTTTATATGTGTAATATGGTTTTTAATTGTATTGCAAAGATGTTTGGAGTGATTTGATAGGTGTTATATGGTTTTTAATTGTATCGCAAAGGTCTCAGGAGTGATTTTATATATGCAATATGGTTTTTAATTGTATCACAAAGGTGTTACGAGTCATTTTATAGATGTAATATGTTTTTTAAATGTATTGCAAAGGTCTCAGGAGTGATATTGCATGTGAAATATGGTTTTTAATTGTATTGCTAGGGTTTCATGAGTGATTGTATATATGTAATATGGTTTTTAATTGTATTGAAAAGGTCTCAAGAGTGATTTTGCATGTGAAATATGATTTTTAATTGTATTGCTATGGTCTTCGAACTGATTTTTTATATGTGTAATATGGTTTTTAATTGTATCGCAAAGGTGTTTGGAGTGATTTTATAGGTGTTATATGGTTTTTAATTGTATCGCAATGGTCTCAGGAGTGATTTAATATATGCAATATGGTTTTTAATTGTATCACAAAGGTGTAAGGAGTGATTTTATCGATGTAATATGGTTTTTAATCGTATTGCAAAGGTCTGAGGTGTGATTTTGCATGTGAAATATGGTTTTTAATTGTATCGCAACGGTGTTTGGAGTGATTTTATAGATGTTATATGGTTTTTGATTGTATCGCAAAGGACTCAGGAGTGATTTTATATATGCAATATGGTTTTTAATTGTATCACAAAGGTGTTAGGAGTGATTTTATAGCTGTAATATGGTTTTTAAAGGTATTGCAAAGGTCTCAGGAATGATTTTGCATGTGAAATATGGTTTTTAATTGTATTGCTATGGTCTCATGAGTGATTGTATATATGTAATATGGTTTTTAATTGTTTTGAAAAGGTCTCAAGAGTGATTTTGCATGTGAAATATGGTTTTTAATTGTATCAAAAAGGCCTCCGGAGTGATTTCATATGTGTAATATGGTTTTAATTGTATCCCAAATGTCTGAGGAGTGATTTTGCATGTGAAATATGGTTTTTAATTGTATTGATAGGGTCTCAGGAGAGATTTTATCTATGTAATATTGTTTTTAATTGTATTGCAAAGGTGTTAGGAGTTATTTTATAGGTGTAATAATGGTTTTTAATTGTATTACAAAGTTCTCCGGAGTGATTTTGCGTGTGAAATATGGTTTTTAATTGTATTGCTAGGGTCTTTTGGAGTGATTTTATATATGGTTTTTCATTGTATCCCAAAGGTCTGAGGAGTGATTTTATATGTGTAATATGGTATTTAATTATATCAAAAAGGTCTCGGGAGAAACTTCATAGGTGTAATATGGTTTTTAATTGTCTTGCAAAGTGCAAGTAGTGATTTTGCCTGTTAAATATGGTTTTTAATTGTACTTCTAGGGTCTCAGCAGTGATTTTATATATGTAATATGATTTTTAATTGTATTGCAAAGGTCTCAGGGGTGATTTTGCATGTTAAATATGGTTTTTAATTGTATCCCAAAGGTCTTAGGAGTGCTTTTATATGTGTAATATGGTTTATAATTGTAACGCAAAGGTCTCGGGAGTGATTTAGCATGTGGAATATGGTTTTTAATTGTATTGCCAGGGTCTCAGGAGTGATTTAATATAATTAATATGTTTTTAATTATATTGCTAAGGTCTCAGGGGTGATTTTGCATGTTAAATATGGTTTTTAATTGTATCCAAAAGGTCTAAGGAGTGCTGTTATATGTGTAATATGGTTTTTAATTGTATCGCAAAGGTCTCAGGAGTGATTTAATATATGCAATATGGTTTATAATTGTATCACAAGGTGTTAGGAGTGATTTTATAGATGTAATATGGTTTTTAATTGTATTGCAAAGGTCTGAGGTGTGATTTTGCATGTGAAATATGGTTTTTAATCGTATCGCAACGGTGTTTGGAGTGATTTTATAGGTGTTATATGGTTTTTGATTGTATCGCAAAGGTCTCAGGAGTGATTTTATATATGCAATATGGTTTATAATTGTATCACAAAGGTGTTAGGAGTGATTTTATAGATGTAATATGGTTTTTGAATGTATTGCAAAGGTCTTAGGACTGATGGTATATATGTAATATGGTTTTTAATTGTTTTGAAAAGGTCTCAAGAGTGATTTTGCATGTGAAATATGGTTTTTAATTGTATCAAAAAGGCCTCCGGAGTGATTTCATATGTGTAATATGGTTTTAATTGTATCCCAAAGGTCTGAGGAGTGATTTAGCATGTGAAATATGGTTTTTAATTGTATTGATAGGGTCTCAGGAGAGATTTTATCTATGTAATATTGTTTTTAATTGTATTGCAAAGGTGTTAGGAGTTATTTTATAGGTGTAATAATGGTTTTTAATTGTATCACAAAGTTCTCCGGAGTGATTTTGCATGTGAAATATGGTTTTTAATTGTATTGCTAGGGTCTTGGGAGTGATTTTATATATGGTTTTTAATTGTATCCCAAAGGTCTGAGGAGTGATTTTATATATGTAATATGGTATTTAATTATATCAAAAAGGTCTCGGGAGTGATTACATAGGTGTAATATGGTTTTTAATTGTCTTGCTAGGGACTCAGGAGTGATTTTAAGTGTGTAATATGGTTTTTAATTGTATTGCAAAGTGCAAGTAGTGATTTTGCCTGTTAAATATGGTTTTTAATTGTACTTCTAGGGTCTCAGCAGTGATTTTATAGATGTAATATGATTTTTAATTGTATCACAGAGGTGTTAGGAGTGATTTAATCGGTGTAATATGGTTTTTAATTGTATTGCGAAGGTCTCAGGAGTGATTTTGCATAAGAAATTTGGTTTTTAATTGTATTGCTAGAGTCTCAGGAGTGATTTTCTATATGTAATATTGTTTTTAATTGTATTGCAAAGGTCTCAGGACTGATTTTGCATGTGAAATATGCTTTTTAATTGTATCAAAAAGGCCTCCGGAGTGATTTCATATGTGTAATATGGTTTTAATTGTATCCCAAATGTCTGAGGAGTGATTTTGCATGTGAAATATGGTTTTTAATTGTATTGATAGGGTCTCAGGAGAGATTTTATCTATGTAATATTGTTTTTAATTGTATTGCAAAGGTGTTAGGAGTTATTTTATAGGTGTAATAATGGTTTTTAATTGTATTACAAAGTTCTCCGGAGTGATTTTGCGTGTGAAATATGGTTTTTAATTGTATTGCTAGGGTCTTTTGGAGTGATTTTATATATGGTTTTTAATTGTATCCCAAAGGTCTGAGGAGTGATTTTATATGTGTAATATGGTATTTAATTATATCAAAAAGGTCTCGGGAGAAACTTCATAGGTGTAATATGGTTTTTAATTGTCTTGCAAAGTGCAAGTAGTGATTTTGCCTGTTAAATATGGTTTTTAATTGTACTTCTAGGGTCTCAGCAGTGATTTTATATATGTAATATGATTTTTAATTGTATTGCAAAGGTCTCAGGGGTGATTTTGCATGTTAAATATGGTTTTTAATTGTATCCCAAAGGTCTTAGGAGTGCTTTTATATGTGTAATATGGTTTATAATTGTAACGCAAAGGTCTCGGGAGTGATTTAGCATGTGGAATATGGTTTTTAATTGTATTGCCAGGGTCTCAGGAGTGATTTAATATAATTAATATGTTTTTAATTATATTGCTAAGGTCTCAGGGGTGATTTTGCATGTTAAATATGGTTTTTAATTGTATCCAAAAGGTCTAAGGAGTGCTGTTATATGTGTAATATGGTTTTTAATTGTATCGCAAAGGTCTCAGGAGTGATTTAATATATGCAATATGGTTTATAATTGTATCACAAGGTGTTAGGAGTGATTTTATAGATGTAATATGGTTTTTAATTGTATTGCAAAGGTCTGAGGTGTGATTTTGCATGTGAAATATGGTTTTTAATCGTATCGCAACGGTGTTTGGAGTGATTTTATAGGTGTTATATGGTTTTTGATTGTATCGCAAAGGTCTCAGGAGTGATTTTATATATGCAATATGGTTTATAATTGTATCACAAAGGTGTTAGGAGTGATTTTATAGATGTAATATGGTTTTTGAATGTATTGCAAAGGTCTTAGGACTGATGGTATATATGTAATATGGTTTTTAATTGTTTTGAAAAGGTCTCAAGAGTGATTTTGCATGTGAAATATGGTTTTTAATTGTATCAAAAAGGCCTCCGGAGTGATTTCATATGTGTAATATGGTTTTAATTGTATCCCAAAGGTCTGAGGAGTGATTTAGCATGTGAAATATGGTTTTTAATTGTATTGATAGGGTCTCAGGAGAGATTTTATCTATGTAATATTGTTTTTAATTGTATTGCAAAGGTGTTAGGAGTTATTTTATAGGTGTAATAATGGTTTTTAATTGTATCACAAAGTTCTCCGGAGTGATTTTGCATGTGAAATATGGTTTTTAATTGTATTGCTAGGGTCTTGGGAGTGATTTTAAATATGGTTTTTAATTGTATCCCAAAGGTCTGAGGAGTGATTTTATATATGTAATATGGTATTTAATTATATCAAAAAGGTCTCGGGAGTGATTACATAGGTGTAATATGGTTTTTAATTGTCTTGCTAGGGACTCAGGAGTGATTTTAAGTGTGTAATATGGTTTTTAATTGTATTGCAAAGTGCAAGTAGTGATTTTGCCTGTTAAATATGGTTTTTAATTGTACTTCTAGGGTCTCAGCAGTGATTTTATAGATGTAATATGATTTTTAATTGTATCACAAAGGTGTTAGGAGTGATTTAATCGGTGTAATATGGTTTTTAATTGTATTGCGAAGGTCTCAGGAGTGATTTTGCATAAGAAATTTGGTTTTTAATTGTATTGCTAGAGTCTCAGGAGTGATTTTCTATATGTAATATTGTTTTTAATTGTATTGCAAAGGTCTCAGGACTGATTCTGCATGTGGAATATGGTTTTTAATTGTATTGGAAAGGTGTTAGGAGTGATTTTATATATGTAATAATGGTTTTAATTGTATCACAAAGTTCTCGGGAGTGATTTTGCATGTGAAATATGGTTTTTAATTGTATTGCTAGGGTCTCAGGAGAGATTTTATCTATGTAATATTGTTTTTAATTGTATTGCAAAGGTGTTAGGAGTTATTTTATAGGTGTAATAATGGTTTTTAATTGTATTACAAAGTTCTCCGGAGTGATTTTGCGTGTGAAATATGGTTTTTAATTGTATTGCTAGGGTCTTTTGGAGTGATTTTATATATGGTTTTTAATTGTATCCCAAAGGTCTGAGGAGTGATTTTATATGTGTAATATGGTATTTAATTATATCAAAAAGGTCTCGGGAGAAACTTCATAGGTGTAATATGGTTTTTAATTGTCTTGCAAAGTGCAAGTAGTGATTTTGCCTGTTAAATATGGTTTTTAATTGTACTTCTAGGGTCTCAGCAGTGATTTTATATATGTAATATGATTTTTAATTGTATTGCAAAGGTCTCAGGGGTGATTTTGCATGTTAAATATGGTTTTTAATTGTATCCCAAAGGTCTTAGGAGTGCTTTTATATGTGTAATATGGTTTATAATTGTAACGCAAAGGTCTCGGGAGTGATTTAGCATGTGGAATATGGTTTTTAATTGTATTGCCAGGGTCTCAGGAGTGATTTAATATAATTAATATGTTTTTAATTATATTGCTAAGGTCTCAGGGGTGATTTTGCATGTTAAATATGGTTTTTAATTGTATCCAAAAGGTCTAAGGAGTGCTGTTATATGTGTAATATGGTTTTTAATTGTATCGCAAAGGTCTCAGGAGTGATTTAATATATGCAATATGGTTTATAATTGTATCACAAGGTGTTAGGAGTGATTTTATAGATGTAATATGGTTTTTAATTGTATTGCAAAGGTCTGAGGTGTGATTTTGCATGTGAAATATGGTTTTTAATCGTATCGCAACGGTGTTTGGAGTGATTTTATAGGTGTTATATGGTTTTTGATTGTATCGCAAAGGTCTCAGGAGTGATTTTATATATGCAATATGGTTTATAATTGTATCACAAAGGTGTTAGGAGTGATTTTATAGATGTAATATGGTTTTTGAATGTATTGCAAAGGTCTTAGGACTGATGGTATATATGTAATATGGTTTTTAATTGTTTTGAAAAGGTCTCAAGAGTGATTTTGCATGTGAAATATGGTTTTTAATTGTATCAAAAAGGCCTCCGGAGTGATTTCATATGTGTAATATGGTTTTAATTGTATCCCAAAGGTCTGAGGAGTGATTTAGCATGTGAAATATGGTTTTTAATTGTATTGATAGGGTCTCAGGAGAGATTTTATCTATGTAATATTGTTTTTAATTGTATTGCAAAGGTGTTAGGAGTTATTTTATAGGTGTAATAATGGTTTTTAATTGTATCACAAAGTTCTCCGGAGTGATTTTGCATGTGAAATATGGTTTTTAATTGTATTGCTAGGGTCTTGGGAGTGATTTTATATATGGTTTTTAATTGTATCCCAAAGGTCTGAGGAGTGATTTTATATATGTAATATGGTATTTAATTATATCAAAAAGGTCTCGGGAGTGATTACATAGGTGTAATATGGTTTTTAATTGTCTTGCTAGGGACTCAGGAGTGATTTTAAGTGTGTAATATGGTTTTTAATTGTATTGCAAAGTGCAAGTAGTGATTTTGCCTGTTAAATATGGTTTTTAATTGTACTTCTAGGGTCTCAGCAGTGATTTTATAGATGTAATATGATTTTTAATTGTATCACAAAGGTGTTAGGAGTGATTTAATCGGTGTAATATGGTTTTTAATTGTATTGCGAAGGTCTCAGGAGTGATTTTGCATAAGAAATTTGGTTTTTAATTGTATTGCTAGAGTCTCAGGAGTGATTTTCTATATGTAATATTGTTTTTAATTGTATTGCAAAGGTCTCAGGACTGATTTTGCATGTGGAATATGGTTTTTAATTGTATTGGAAAGGTGTTAGGAGTGATTTTATATATGTAATAATGGTTTTAATTGTATCACAAAGTTCTCGGGAGTGATTTTGCATGTGAAATATGGTTTTTAATTGTATTGCTAGGGTCTCGGGAGTGATTTTATATATGAAATATGGTTTTTAAATGTATCCCAAAAGTCTGAGGAGTGATTTTATATGTGTAATATGGTTTTTAATTGTATCAAAAAGGTCTGAGGAGTGATTTCATATGTGTAATATGGTTTTTAATTGTATCAAAAAGGTCTCCTGAGTGATTTCATATGTGTAATATGGTTTTTAATTGTATTGCAAAGGTCTCAGGAGTGATTTTGCATGTGAAATATGGTTTTCAATTGTATTGCTAGGGTCTCAGGAGTGATTTTATATATATAATATGGTTTGTTATTGTATTCCAAAGGTCTCGGGATTGATTTAGCATGTGGAATATGGATTTTAATTGTATTGCCATGGTCTCAGGAGTGATTTTATACAATTAATATGGTTTTTAATTGTGTTGCAAAGGTCTCAGGGGTGATTTTGCATGTTAAATATGGTTTTTAATTGTATCCCAAAGGTGTTAGGAGTGCTTTTATATGTGTAATATGGTTTATAATTGTAACGCAAAGGTCTCAGGAGTGATATTGCAGGTGGAATATGGTTATTAACTGATTGCAAAGGTGTTAGGAGTGATTTTATAGTTGTAATAATGGTTGTCAATTGTATCACAAAGTTCTCGTGATTGATTTTGCATGTGAAATATGGTTTTTAATTGTATCCCAAAGGTCTGAGGAGTGATTTTATATGTGTAATATTGTTTTTAATTGTATCAAAAAGGTCTCGGGAGTGATTTTATATGTGTAATATGTTTTTTAATTGTCTTGCTAGGTCTCAGGATTGATTTTATATGTGTAATATGGTTTTTAATTGTATTGCAAAGATGTTTGGAGTGATTTGATAGGTGTTATATGGTTTTTAATTGTATCGCAAAGGTCTCAGGAGTGATTTTATATATGCAATATGGTTTTTAATTGTATCACAAAGGTGTTACGAGTCATTTTATAGATGTAATATGTTTTTTAAATGTATTGCAAAGGTCTCAGGAGTGATATTGCATGTGAAATATGGTTTTTAATTGTATTGCTAGGGTTTCATGAGTGATTGTATATATGTAATATGGTTTTTAATTGTATTGAAAAGGTCTCAAGAGTGATTTTGCATGTGAAATATGATTTTTAATTGTATTGCTATGGTCTTCGAACTGATTTTTTATATGTGTAATATGGTTTTTAATTGTATCGCAAAGGTGTTTGGAGTGATTTTATAGGTGTTATATGGTTTTTAATTGTATCGCAATGGTCTCAGGAGTGATTTAATATATGCAATATGGTTTTTAATTGTATCACAAAGGTGTTAGGAGTGATTTTATCGATGTAATATGGTTTTTAATCGTATTGCAAAGGTCTGAGGTGTGATTTTGCATGTGAAATATGGTTTTTAATTGTATCGCAACGGTGTTTGGGGTGATTTTATAGATGTTATATGGTTTTTGATTGTATCGCAAAGGACTCAGGAGTGATTTTATATATGCAATATGGTTTTTAATTGTATCACAAAGGTGTTAGGAGTGATTTTATAGCTGTAATATGGTTTTTAAAGGTATTGCAAAGGTCTCAGGAATGATTTTGCATGTGAAATATGGTTTTTAATTGTATTGCTATGGTCTCATGAGTGATTGTATATATGTAATATGGTTTTTAATTGTTTTGAAAAGGTCTCAAGAGTGATTTTGCATGTGAAATATGGTTTTTAATTGTATCAAAAAGGCCTCCGGAGTGATTTCATATGTGTAATATGGTTTTAATTGTATCCCAAATGTCTGAGGAGTGATTTTGCATGTGAAATATGGTTTTTAATTGTATTGATAGGGTCCCAGGAGAGATTTTATCTATGTAATATTGTTTTTAATTGTATTGCAAAGGTGTTAGGAGTTATTTTATAGGTGTAATAATGGTTTTTAATTGTATTACAAAGTTCTCCGGAGTGATTTTGCGTGTGAAATATGTTTTTTAATTGTATTGCTAGGGTCTTTTGGAGTGATTTTATATATGGTTTTTAATTGTATCCCAAAGGTCTGAGGAGTGATTTTATATGTGTAATATGGTATTTAATTATATCAAAAAGGTCTCGGGAGAAACTTCATAGGTGTAATATGGTTTTTAATTGTCTTGCAAAGTGCAAGTAGTGATTTTGCCTGTTAAATATGGTTTTTAATTGTACTTCTAGGGTCTCAGCAGTGATTTTATATATGTAATATGATTTTTAATTGTATCACAAAGGTGTTAGGAGTGATTTAATCGGTGTAATATGGTTTTTAATTGTATTGCGAAGGTCTCAGGAGTGATTTTGCATAAGAAATTTGGTTTTTAATTGTATTGCTAGAGTCTCAGGAGTGATTTTCTATGTGTAATGTGGTTTTTAATTGTATTGCAAAGGTGTTTGGAGTGATTTTATAGGTGTAATGTGGTTTTTAATTGTATCACAGAGGTCTCAGGAGTGATTTTATATATGCAATATGTTTTTTTATTGTATCACAAAGGTGTTAGGAGTGATTTTATAGATGTAATATGGTTTTTAAATGTATTGCAAAGGTCTCAGGAGTGATTTTGCATGTGAAATATGGTTTTTAATTGTATTGCTAGGGTCTCATGAGTTATTATATATATGTAATATGGTTTTTAATTGTATTGAAAAGGTCTCAAGAGTGATTTTGCATGTGAAATATGGTTTTTTATTGTATTTCTATGGTCTCCGGAGTGATTTTTTATATGTGTAATATGGTTTTCAATTATATCGCAAAGGTGTTTGGAGTGATTTTATAGGTGTTATATGGTTTTTAATTGTATCGCAGAGGTCTCAGGAGTGAATTAATATATGCAATATGGTTTTTAATTGTATCACAAAGTTGTTAGGAGTGATTTTATAGATGAATATGGTTTTTAATTGTATAACATAGGTCTGAGGTGTGATTTTACATGTAATATGGTTTTTTATTGTATCGCAAAGGTGTTTGGAGTGATTTTATAGGTGTAATATGGTTTTTAATTGTATCGCAAAGGTCTCAGGAGTGATTTTATATATGTAATATGGTTTTTAATTGTATTGTAAAGGTCTCAGGAGTGATTTTGCATGTGGAATATGGTTTTTAATTGTATTGGAAAGGTGTTAGGAGTGATTTTATATATGTAATCATGGTTTTTAATTGTATCACAAAGTTCTCGGGAGTGATTTTGCATGTGAAATATGGTTTTTAATTGTATTGCTAGGGTCTCGGGAGTGATTTTATATATGAAATATGGTTTTTAAATGTATCCCAAAGGTCTGAGGAGTGATTTTATATGTGTAATATGGTTTTTAATTGCATCAAAAAGGTCTGAGGAGTGATTTCATATGTGTAATATGGTTTTTAATTCTATCAAAAAGGTCTCCGGAGTGATTTCATATGTGTAATATGGTTTTTAATTGTATTGCAAAGGTCTCAGGAGTGATTTTGCATGTGAAATATGGTTTTCAATTGTATTGCTAGGGTCTCAGGAGTGATTTTATATAGGTAATATGGTTTGTAATTGTATTCCAAAGGTCTCGGGATTGATTTCGCATGTGGAATATGGTTTTTAATTTATGCCAGGGTCTCAGGAGTGATTTTATATAATTAAGATGGTTTTTAATTGTATTGCAAAGGTCTCAGGGGTGATTTTGCATGTTAAATATGGTTTTTAATTGTATCCCAAAGGTGTTAGGAGTGCTTTTATATGTGTAATGTGGTTTATAATTGTAACGCAAAGGTCTCAGGAATGATTTTGCAGGTGGAATATGGTTTTTAACTGATTGCAAAGGTGTTAGGAGTGATTTTATAGTTGTAATAATGGTTGTCAATTGTTTCACAAAGTTCTCGTGATTGATTTTGCATGTGAAATATGGTTTTTAATTGTATCCCAAAGGTCTGAGGAGTGATTTTATATGTGTAATATTGTTTTTAATTGTATCAAAAAGGTCTCGGGAGTGATTTCATATGTGTAATATGTTTTTTAATTGTCTTGCTAGGGTCTCAGGATTGATTTTATATGTGTAATATGGTTTTTAATTGTATTGCAAAGATGTTTGGAGTGATTTTATAGGTGTTGTATGGTTTTTATATGTATCGCAAAGGTCTCAGGAGTGATTTAATATATGCAATATGGTTTTTAATTGTATCACAAAGGTGTTAGGAGTGATTTTATAGATGTAATATGGTTTTTAATTGTATTGCAAATGTCCGAGGTGTGATTTTGCATGTTAAATTAGGTTTTTAATTGTATCGCAACGGTGTTTGGAGTGATTTTAAAGGTGTTATATGGTTTTTGATTGTATCGCAAAGGTCTCAGGAGTGATTTTATATATGCAATATGGTTTTTAATTGTATCACAAAGGTGTTAGGAGTGATTTTATAGATGTAATATGGTTTTTAAATGTATTGCAAAGGTCTCAGGAGTGATTTTGCATGTGAAATATGGTTTTTAATTGTATTGCTATGGTCTCATGAGTGATTGTATATATGTAATATGGTTTTTAATTGTTTTGAAAAGGTCTCAAGAGTGATTTTGCATGTGAAATATGGTTTTATTGTATCAAAAGGTCTCCGGAGTGATTTCATATGTGTAATATGGTTTTTAATTGTATCCCAAAGGTCTGAGGAGTGATTTTGCATGTAAAATATGGTTTTTAATTGTATTGATAGGGTCTCAGGAGAAATTTTATCTATGTAATATTGTTTTTAATTGTATAGCAAAGGTGTTAGGAGCTATTTTATAGGTGTAATAATGGTTTTTAATTGTATCACAAAGTTCTCCGGAGTGATTTTGCATGTGAAATATGGTTTTTAATTGTATTGCTAGGGTCTTGGGAATGATTTTATATATGGTTTTTAATTGTATCCCAAAGGTCTGAGGAGTGATTTTATATGTGTAATATGGTATTTAATTATATCAAAAAGGTCCCGGGAGTGATTACATAGGTGTAATATGGTTTTTAATTGTCTTGCTAGGACTCAGGAGTGATTTCAAGTGTGTAATATGGTTTTTAATTGTATTGCAAAGTGCAAGTAGTGATTTTGCCTGTTAAATATGGTTTTTAATTGTACTTCTAGGGTCTCATCAGTGTTTTTATATATGTAATATGATTTTTAATTGTATCACAAAGGTGTTAGGAGTGATTTAATCGGTGTAATATGGTTTTTAATTGTATTGCGAAGGTCTCAGGAGTGATTTTGCATGTGAAATATGGTTTTTAATTGTATTGCTATGGTCTTCGGAGTGATTTTTTATATGTGTAATATGGTTTTGAATTGTATCGCAAAGGTGTTTGGAGTGATTTTATAGGTGTTATATGGTTTTTAATTGTATCACAAAGGTCTCAGGAGTGATTTAATATATGCAATATGGTTTTTAATTGTATCACAAAGGTGTTAGGAGTGATTTTATAGATGTAATATGGTTTTTAATTGTATTGCAAAGGTCTCAGGAGTGATTTTTCATGTGAAATATGGTTTTTAATTGTATGTAAAGGGTCTCAGGAGTGATTTTATATATGTAATATGGTTTTTAATTGTATTGCAAAGGTGTTAGGAGTGATTTTATAGATGTAATATGGTTTCTAAATGTATTGCAAAGATCTCAGGAGTGATTTTGCATGTGAAATATGGTTTTTAAGTGTATTGCTATGGTCTCATGAGTGATTGTATATATGTAATATGGTTTTTAATTGTTTTGAAAAGGTCTCAAGAGTGATTTTGTATGTGAAATATGGTTTTTAATTGTATTAAAAGGTCTCCGGAGTGATTTCATATGTGTAATATGGTTTTTAATTGTATCCCAAAGGTCTGAGGAGTGATTTTGCATGTGAAATATGGTTTTTAATTGTATTGATAGGGTCTCAGGAGAGATTTTATCTATGTAATATTGTTTTTAATTGTATAGCAAAGGTGTTAGGAGTTATTTTATAGGTGTAATAATGGTTTTTAATTGTATCACAAAGTTCTCCGGAGTGATTTTGCATGTGAAATATGGTTTTTAATTGTATTGCTAGGGTCTTGGGAGTGATTTTATATCTGGTTTTTAATTGTATCACAAAGGTCTGAGGAGTGATTTTATATGTGTAATATGGTATTTAATTATATCAAAAAGTTCTCGGGAGTGATTACATAGGTGTAATATCTTTTTTAATTGTCTTGCTAGGGACTCAGGAGTGATTTTAAGTGTGTAATATGGTTTTTAATTGTATTGCAAAGTGCAAGTAGTGATTTTGCCTGTTAAATATGGTTTTTAATTGTACTTCTAGGGTCTCAGCAGTGATTTTATATATGTAATATGATTTTTAATTGTATCACAAAGGTGTTAGTAGTGATTTAATCGGTGTAATATGGTTTTTAATTGTATTGCGAAGGTCTCAGGAGTGATTTTGCATGAGAAATTTGGTTTTTAATTGTATTGCTAGAGTCTCAGGAGTGATTTTCTATTATGTAATATGGTTTTTAATTGTATTGCAAAGGTGTTTGGAGTGATTTTATAGGTGTAATGTGGTTTTGAATTGTATCACAGAGGTCTCAGGAGTGATTTTATATATGCAATATTGTTTTCAATTGTATCACAACGGTGTTAGGAGTGATTTTATAGATGTAATATGGTTTTTAATTGTATTGCAAAGGTCTCAGGAGTGATTTTGCATGTGAAATATGGTTTTTAATTGTATTTATAGGGTCTCAGGAGGGATTTTATATATCTAATATGGTTTTTAATTGTATTGCAAAGGTTCTAGGAGTGATTTTACAGGTGTAATAATGGTTTTTAATTGTATCACAAAGTTCTCCGTAGTTATTTTGCATGTGAAATATGGTTTTTAATTGTATTGCTGGGGTCTCGGGAGTGATTTTATATATGTAATATGGTTTTAAATTGTATCCCAAAGGTCTGAGGAGTGATTTTATATGTGTAATATGGTTTTTAATTATATCAAAAAGGTCTCGGGAGTGATTTCATAGGTGTAATATGGTTTTCAATTGTCTTGCTTAGGACTCAGGAGTGATTTTAAGTGTGTAATATGGTTTTTAATTGCATTGCAAAGTGTGACGAGTGATTTTGAATGTGAAATATGGTTTTTAATTGTATTGCTAGGGTCTCAGCCGTGATTTTATATATGTAATATGGTTTTTAATTGTATTGCAAAGGTCTCAGGAGTGATATTGCATGAGAAATATGGTTTTTAATTGTATTGCTAGGGTCTTGGGAGTAATTTTATATATGGTTTTTAATTGTATCCCAAAGGTCTGAGGAGTGATTTTATATGTGTAATATGGTATTTAATTATATCAAAAAGGTCTCGGGAGTGATAACATAGGTGTAATATGGTTTTTAATTGTCTTGCTAGGGACTCAGGAGTGATTTTAAGTGTGTAATATTGTTTTTAATTGTATTGCTAAGTGCAAGTAGTGATTTTGCCTGTTAAATATGGTTTTTAATTGTAATTCTAGGGTCTCAGAAGTGATTTTATATATGTAATATGATTTTTAATTGTATCACAAAGGTGTTAGGAGTGATTTAATCGGTGTAATATGGTTTTTAATTGTATTGCTAAGGTCTCAGGAGTGATTTTGCATGAGAAATTTGGTTTTTAATTGTATTGCTAGAGTCTCAGGAGTGATTTTCTATATGTAATATGGTTTTTAATTGTATTGCAAAGGTGTTTGGAGTGATTTTATAGGTGTAATGTGGTTTTTAATTGTATCACAGAGGTCTCAGGAGTGATTTTATATATGCAATATGGTTTTTTATTGTATCGCAAAGGTGTTAGGAGTGATTTTATAGATGTAATATGGTTTTTAAATGTATTGCAAAGGTCTCAGGAGTGATTTTGCATGTGAAATATGGTTTTTAATTGTATTACTAGGGTCTCATGAGTAATTGTATATATGTAATATGGTTTTTAATTTTATTAAAAAGGTCTCAAGAGTGATTTTGCATGTGAAATATGGTTTTTAATTGTATTTCTATGGTCTCTGGAGAGATTTTTTATATGTGTAATATGGTTTTCAATTATATCGCAAAGGTGTTTGGAGTGATTTTATAGGTGTTATATGGTTTTTAATTGTATCGCAGAGGTCTCAGGAGTGATTTAATATATGCAATATGGTTTTTAATTGTATCACAAAGGTGTTAGGAGTGATTTTATAGATGAATATGGTTTTTAATTGTATAACATAGGTCTGAGGTGTGATTTTACATGTTAAATATGGTTTTTTATTGTATCGCAAAGGTGTTTGGAGTGATTTCATAGGTGTAATATGGTTTTTAATTGTATTGAAAAGGTCTCAAGAGTGATTTTGCATGTGAAATACGGTTTTTAATTGTATTGCTATGGTCTTCGAACTGATTTTTTATATGTGTAATATGGTTTTTAATTGTATTGGAAAGGTGTTAGGAGTGATTTTATATATGTAATAATGGTTTTTAATTGTATCACAAAGTTCTCAGGAGTGATTTTGCATGTGAAATATGGTTTTTACTTGTATTGCTAGGGTCTCGGGAGTTATTTTATATATGAAATATGGTTTTTACATGTATCCCAAAGGTCTGAGGAGTGATTTTATATGTGTAATATGGTTTTTAATTGTATCAAAAAGGTCTGAGGAGTGATTTCATATGTGTAATATGGTTTTTAATTGTATCAAAAAGGTCTCCGGAGTGATTTCATATGTGCAATATGGTTTTTAATTGTATTGCAAAGGTCTCAGGAGTGATTTTGCATGTGAAATATGGTTTTCAATTGTATTGCTAGGGTCTCAGGAGTGATTTTATATATGTAATATGGTTTGTCATTGTATTCCAAAGGTCTCGGGATTGATTTAGCATGTGGAATATGGTTTTTAATTGTATTGCCAGGGTCTCAAGAGTGATTTTATATAATTAATATGGTTTTTAATTGTATTGCAAAGGTCTCAGGGGTGATTTTGCATGTTAAATATGGTTTTAATTGTATCCCAAAGGTCTTAGGAGTGCTTTTATATGTGTAATATGGTTTATAATTGTAACGCAAAGGTCTCAGGGTTGATTTTGCAGGTGGAAAATGGTTTTTAACTGATTGCAAAGGTGTTAGGAGTGATTTTATAGTTGTAATAATGCTTGTCAATTGTATCACAAAGTTCTCGTGATTGATTTTGCATGTGAAATATGGTTTTTAATTGTATCCCAAAGGTCTGAGGAGTGATTTTATATGTGTTATATGGTATTTAATTATATCAAAAAGTTCTAGGGAGTGATTACATAGGTGTAATATGGTTTTTAATTGTCTTGCTAGGGACTCAGGAGTGATTTTAAGTGTGTAATATGGTTTTTAATTGTATTGCAAAGTGCAAGTAGTGATTTTGCCTGTTAAATATGGTTTTTAATTGTACTTCTAGGGTCTCAGCAGTGATTTTATATATGTAATATGATTTTTAATTGTATCACAAAGGTGTTAGTAGTGATTTAATCGGTGTAATATGGTTTTTAATTGTATTGCGAAGGTCTCAGGAGTGATTTTGCATGAGAAATATGGTTTTTAATTGTATTGCTAGAGTCTCAGGAGTGATTTTCTATTATGTAATATGGTTTTTAATTGTATTGCAAAGGTGTTTGGAGTGATTTTATAGGTGTAATGTGGTTTTGAATTGTATCACAGAGGTCTCAGGAGTGATTTTATATATGCAATATTGTTTTCAATTGTATCACAACGGTGTTAGGAGTGATTTTATAGATGTAATATGGTTTTTAATTGTATTGCAAAGGTCTCAGGAGTGATTTTGCATGTGAAATATGGTTTTTAATTGTATTTATAGGGTCTCAGGAGGGATTTTATATATCTAATATGGTTTTTAATTGTATTGCAAAGGTTCTAGGAGTGATTTTATAGGTGTAATAATGGTTTTTAATTGTATCACAAAGTTCTCCGTAGTTATTTTGCATGTGAAATATGGTTTTTAATTGTATTGCTGGGGTCTCGGGAGTGATTTTATATATGTAATATGGTTTTAAATTGTATCCCAAAGGTCTGAGGAGTGATTTTATATGTGTAATATGGTTTTTAATTATATCAAAAAGGTCTCGGGAGTGATTTCATAGGTGTAATATGGTTTTCAATTGTCTTGCTTAGGACTCAGGAGTGATTTTAAGTGTGTAATATGGTTTTTAATTGCATTGCAAAGTGTGACGAGTGATTTTGAATGTGAAATATGGTTTTTAATTGTATTGCTAGGGTCCCAGCCGTGATTTTATATATGTAATATGGTTTTTAATTGTATTGCAAAGGTCTCAGGAGTGATATTGCATGAGAAATATGGTTTTTAATTGTATTGCTAGGGTCTTGGGAGTGATTTTATATATGGTTTTTAATTGTATCCCAAAGGTCTGAGGAGTGATTTTATATGTGTAATATGGTATTTAATTATATCAAAAAGGTCTCGGGAGTGATAACATAGGTGTAATATGGTTTTTAATTGTCTTGCTAGGGACTCAGGAGTGATTTTAAGTGTGTAATATTGTTTTTAATTGTATTGCTAAGTGCAAGTAGTGATTTTGCCTGTTAAATATGGTTTTTAATTGTACTTCTAGGGTCTCAGCAGTGATTTTATATATGTAATATGATTTTTAATTGTATCACAAAGGTGTTAGGAGTGATTTAATCGGTGTAATATGGTTTTTAATTGTATTGCGAAGGTCTCAGAAGTGATTTTGCATGAGAAATTTGGTTTTTAATTGTATTGCTAGAGTCTCAGGAGTGATTTTCTATATGTAATATGGTTTTTAATTGTATTGCAAAGGTGTTTGGAGTGATTTTATAGGTGTAATGTGGTTTTTAATTGTATCACAGAGGTCTCAGGAGTGATTTTATATATGCAATATGGTTTTTTATTGTATCGCAAAGGTGTTAGGAGTGATTTTATAGATGTAATATGGTTTTTAAATGTATTGCAAAGGTCTCAGGAGTGATTTTGCATGTGAAATATGGTTTTTAATTGTATTGCTAGGGTCTCATGAGTAATTGTATATATGTAATATGGTTTTTAATTGTATTAAAAAGGTCTCAAGAGTGATTTTGCATGTGAAATATGGTTTTTAATTGTATTTCTATGGTCTCCGGAGTGATTTTTTATATGTGTAATATGGTTTTCAATTATATCGCAAAGGTGTTTGGAGTGATTTTATAGGTGTTATATGGTTTTTAATTGTATCGCAGAGGTCTCAGGAGTGATTTAATATATGCAATATGGTTTTTAATTGTATCACAAAGGTGTTAGGAGTGATTTTATAGATGAATATGGTTTTTAATTGTATAACATAGGTCTGAGGTGTGATTTTACATGTGAAATATGGTTTTTAATTGTATTGCTAGGGTCTCATGAGTAATTGTATATATGTAATATGGTTTTTAATTGTATTAAAAAGGTCTCAAGAGTGATTTTGCATGTGAAATATGGTTTTTAATTGTATTTCTATGGTCTCCGGAGTGATTTTTTATATGTGTAATATGGTTTTCAATTATATCGCAAAGGTGTTTGGAGTGATTTTATAGGTGTTATATGGTTTTAATTTGTATCGCAGAGGTCTCAAGAGGGATTTAATATATGCAATATGGTTTTTAATTGTATCACAAAGGTGTTAGGAGTGATTTTATAGATGAATATGGTTTTTAATTGTATAACATAGGTCTGAGGTGTGATTTTACATGTGAAATATGGTTTTTTATTGTATCACAAATGTGTTTGGAGTGATTTCATAGGTGTAATATGGTTTTTAATTGTATTGAAAAGGTCTCAAGAGTGATTTTGCATGTGAAATATGGTTTTTAATTGTATTGCTATGGTCTTCGAACTGATTTTTTATATGTGTAATATGGTTTTTAATTGTATTGGAAAGGTGTTAGGAGTGATTTTATATATGTAATAATGGTTTTTAATTGTATCACAAAGTTCTCAGGAGTGATTTTGCATGTGAAATATGGTTTTTACTTGTATTGCTAGGGTCTCGGGAGTTATTTTATATATGAAATATGGTTTTTACATGTATCCCAAAGGTCTGAAGAGTGATTTTATATGTGTAATATGGTTTTTAATTGTATCAAAAAGGTCTGAGGAGTGATTTCATATGTGTTATATGGTTTTTAATTGTATCAAAAAGGTCTCCGGAGTGATTTCATATGTGCAATATGGTTTTTAATTGTATTACAAAGGTCTCAGGAGTGATTTTGCATGTGAAATATGGTTTTCAATTGTATTGCTAGGGTCTCAGGAGTGATTTTATATATGTAATATGGTTTGTCATTGTATTCCAATGGTCTCGGGATTGATTTAGCATGTGGAATATGGTTTTTAATTGTATTGCCAGGGTCTCAAGAGTGATTTTATATAATTAATATGGTTTTTAATTGTATTGCAAAGGTCTCAGGGGTGATTTTGCATGTTAAATATGGTTTTAATTGTATCCCAAAAGTGTTAGGAGTGCTTTTATATGTGTAATATGGTTTATAATTGTAACGCAAAGGTCTCAGGAGTGATTTTGCAGGTGGAATATGGTTTTTAACTGATTGCAAAGGTGTTAGGAGTGATTTTATAGTTGTAATAATGGTTGTCAATTGTATCACAAAGTTCTCGTGATTGATTTTGCATGTGAAATATGGTTTTTAATTGTATCCCAAAAGTCTGAGGAGTGATTTTATATGTGTAATATGGTATTTAATTATATCAAAAAGTTCTCGGGAGTGATTACATAGGTGTAATATGGTTTTTAATTGTCTTGCTAGGGACTCAGGAGTGATTTTAAGTGTGTAATATGGTTTTTAATTGTATTGCAAAGTGCAAGTAGTGATTTTGCCTGTTAAATATGGTTTTTAATTGTACTTCTAGGGTCTCAGCAGTGATTTTATATATGTAATATGATTTTTAATTGTATCACAAAGGTGTTAGTAGTGATTTAATCGGTGTAATATGGTTTTTAATTGTATTGCGAAGGTCTCAGGAGTGATTTTGCATGAGAAATTTGGTTTTTAATTGTATTGCTAGAGTCTCAGGAGTGATTTTCTATTATGTAATATGGTTTTTAATTGTATTGCAAAGGTGTTTGGAGTGATTTTATAGGTGTAATGTGGTTTTGAATTGTATCACAGAGGTCTCAGGAGTGATTTTATATATGCAATATTGTTTTCAATTGTATCACAACGGTGTTAGGAGTGATTTTATAGATGTAATATGGTTTTTAATTGTATTGCAAAGGTCTCAGGAGTGATTTTGCATGTGAAATATGGTTTTTAATTGTATTTATAGGGTCTCAGGAGGGATTTTATATATCTAATATGGTTTTTAATTGAATTGCAAAGGTTCTAGGAGTGATTTTATAGGTGTAATAATGGTTTTTAATTGTATCACAAAGTTCTCCGTAGTTATTTTGCATGTGAAATATGGTTTTTAATTGTATTGCTGGGGTCTCGGGAGTGATTTTATATATGTAATATGGTTTTAAATTGTATCCCAAAGGTCTGAGGAGTGATTTTATATGTGCAATAGGGTTTTTAATTATATCAAAAAGGTCTCGGGAGTGATTTCATAGGTGTAATATGGTTTTCAATTGTCTTGCTTAGGACTCAGGAGTGATTTTAAGTGTGTAATATGGTTTTTAATTGCATTGCAAAGTGTGACGAGTGATTTTGAATGTGAAATATGGTTTTTAATTGTATTGCTAGGGTCTCAGCCGTGATTTTATATATGTAATATGGTTTTTAATTGTATTGCAAAGGTCTCAGGAGTGATATTGCATGAGAAATATGGTTTTTAATTGTATTGCTAGGGTCTTGGGAGTGATTTTATATATTGTTTTTAATTGTATCCCAAAGGTCTGAGGAGTGATTTTATATGTGTAATATGGTATTTAATTATATCAAAAAGGTCTCGGGAGTGATAACATAGGTGTAATATGGTTTTTAATTGTCTTGCTAGGGACTCGGGAGTGATTTTAAGTGTGTAATATTGTTTTTAATTGTATTGCTAAGTGCAAGTAGTGATTTTGCCTGTTAAATATGGTTTTTAATTGTACTTCTAGGGTCTCAGCAGTGATTTTATATATGTAATATGATTTTTAATTGTATCACAAAGGTGTTAGGAGTGATTTAATCGGTGTAATATGGTTTTTAATTGTATTGCTAAGGTCTCAGGAGTGATTTTGCATGAGAAATATGGTTTTTAATTGTATTGCTAGAGTCTCAGGAGTGATTTTCTATATGTAATATGGTATTTAATTGTATTGCAAAGGTGTTTGGAGTGATTTTATAGGTGTAATGTGGTTTTTAATTGTATCACAGAGGTCTCAGGAGTGATTTTATATATGCAATATGGTTTTTTATTGTATCGCAAAGGTGTTAGGAATGATTTTATAGATGTAATATGGTTTTTAAATGTATTGCAAAGGTCTCAGGAGTGATTTTGCATGTGAAATATGGTTTTTAATTGTATTGCTAGGGTCTCATGAGTAATTGTATATATGTAATATGGTTTTTAATTGTATTAAAAAGGTCTCAAGAGTGATTTTGCATGTGAAATATGGTTTTTAATTGTATTTCTATGGTCTCCGGAGTGATTTTTTATATGTAATATGGTTTTCAATTATATCGCAAAGGTGTTTGGAGTGATTTTATAGGTGTTATATGGTTTTTAATTGTATCGCAGAGGTCTCAGGAGTGATTGAATATATGCAATATGGTTTTTAATTGTATCACAAAGGTGTTAGGAGTGATTTTATAGATGAATATGGTTTTTAATTGTATAACATAGGTCTGAGGTGTGATTTTACATGTGAAATATGGTTTTTTATTGTATCGCAAAGGTGTTTGGAGTGATTTCATAGGTGTAATATGGTTTTTAATTGTATTGAAAAGGTCTCAAGAGTGATTTTGCATGTGAAATATGGTTTTTAATTGTATTGCTATGGTCTTCGAACTGATTTTTTATATGTGTAATATGGTTTTTAATTGTATTGGAAAGGTGTTAGGAGTGATTTTATATATGTAATAATGGTTTTTAATTGTATCACAAAGTTCTCAGGAGTGATTTTGCATGTGAAATATGGTTTTTACTTGTATTGCTAGGGTCTCGGGAGTTATTTTATATATGAAATATGGTTTTTACATGTATCCCAAAGGTCTGAGGAGTGATTTTATATGTGTAATATGGTTTTTAATTGTATCAAAAAGGTCTGAGGAGTGATTTCATATGTGTTATATGGTTTTTAATTGTATCAAAAAGGTCTCCGGAGTGATTTCATATGTGCAATATGGTTTTTAATTGTATTGCAAAGGTCTCAGGAGTGATTTTGCATGTGAAATATGGTTTTCAATTGTATTGCTAGGGTCTCAGGAGTGATTTTATATATGTAATATGGTTTGTCATTGTATTCCAAAGGTCTCGGGATTGATTTAGCATGTGGAATATGGTTTTTAATTGTATTGCCTGGGTCTCAAGAGTGATTTTATATAATTAATATGGTTTTTAATTGTATTGCAAAGGTCTCAGGGGTGATTTTGCATGTTAAATATGGTTTTAATTGTATCCCAAAGGTCTTAGGAGTGCTTTTATATGTGTAATATGGTTTATAATTGTAACGCAAAGGTCTCAGGAGTGATTTTGCAGGTGGAATATGGTTTTTAACTGATTGCAAAGGTGTTAGGAGTGATTTTATAGTTGTAATAATGGTTGTCAATTGTATCACAAAGTTCTCGTGATTGATTTTGCATGTGAAATATGGTTTTTAATTGTATCCCAAAGGTCTGAGGAGTGATTTTATATGTGTAATATTGTTTTTAATTGTATCAAAAAGGTCTCTGGAGTGATTTTATATGTGTAATATGTTTTTTAATTGTCTTGCTAGGGTCTCAGGATTGATTTCATATGTGTAATATGGTTTTTTATTGTATCGCAAAGGTGTTTGGAGTGATTTTATAGGTGTAATATGGTTTTTAATTGTATCGCAAAGGTCTCAGGAGTGATTTTATATATGTAATATGGCTTTTAATTGTATTTCAAAGGTCTCAGGAGTGATTTTGCATGTGGAATATGGTTTTTAATTGTATTGGAAAGGTGTTAGGAGTGATTTTATATATGTAATAATGGTTTTTAATTGTATCACAAAGTTCTCGGGAGTGATTTTGCATGTAAAATATGGCTTTTAATTGTATTGCTAGGGTATCGGGAGTGATTTTATATATGAAATATGGTTATTACATGTATCCCAAAGGTCTGAGGAGTGGGTTTTTAATTGTATCAAAAAGGTCTGAGGAGTGATTTCATATGTGTAATATGGTTTTTAATTGTATCAAAAAGGTCTCCGGAGTGATTTCATATGTGTAATATGGTTTTTAATTGTATTGCAAAGGTCTCAGGAGTGATTTTGCATGTGAAATATGGTTTTCAATTGTATTGCTAGGGTCTCAGGAGTGATTTTATATATGTAATATGGTTTTTAATTGTATTCCAAAGGTCTCGGGATTGATTTAGCATGTGGAATATGGTTTTTTATTGTATTGCCAGGGTCTCAGAAGTGATTTTATATAATTAATATGGTTTTTAATTGTATTGCAAAGGTCTCAGGGGTGATTTTGCATTTGTAATATGGTTTATAATTGTAACGCAAAGGTCTCAGGAGTGATTTTATATGTGTAATATGTTTTTTAATTGTCTTGCTAGGGTCTCAGGATTGATTTCATATGTGTAATATGGTTTTTTATTGTATCGCAAAGGTGTTTGGAGTGATTTTATAGGTGTAATATGGTTTTTAATTGTATCGCAAAGGTCTCAGGAGTGATTTTATATATGTAATATGGCTTTTAATTGTATTTCAAAGGTCTCAGGAGTGATTTTGCATCTGGAATATGGTTTTTAATTGTATTGGAAAGGTGTTAGGAGTGATTTTATATATGTAATAATGGTTTTTAATTGTATCACAAAGTTCTCGGGAGTGATTTTGCATGTGAAATATGGCTTTTAATTGTATTGCTAGGGTATCGGGAGTGATTTTATATATGAAATATGGTTTTTACATGTATCCCAAAGGTCTGAGGAGTGATTTTATATGTGTAATATGGTTTTTAATTGTATCAAAAAGGTCTGAGGAGTGATTTCATATGTGTAATATGGTTTTTAATTGTATCAAAAAGGTCTCCGGAGTG
Organism: Limnoperna fortunei; assembly: GCA_944474755.1. NCBI lineage: Eukaryota > Metazoa > Mollusca > Bivalvia > Mytilida > Modiolidae > Limnoperna > Limnoperna fortunei. The sequence continues at coordinate 35,935,307 of OX104115.1, forward strand.
ATTTCATATGTGTAATATGGTTTTTAATTGTATTGCAAAGGTCTCAGGAGTGATTTTGCATGTGAAATATGGTTTTCAATTGTATTACTAGGGTCTCAGGAGTGATTTTATATATGTAATATGGTTTGTAATTGTATTGCAAAGGTCTCAGGGGTGATTTTGCATGTTAAATATGGTTTTTAATTGTATCCGAAAGGTCTTAGGAGTGTTTTTATATGTGTAATATGGTTTATAATTGTAACGCAAAGGTCTCAGGAGTGATTTTGCAGGTGGAATATGGTTTTTAACTGATTGCAAAGGTGTTAAAAGTGATTTTATAGTTGTAATAATGGTTGTCAATTGTATCACAAAGTTCTCGTGATTGATTTTGCATGTGAAACATGGTTTTTAATTGTATTGCTAGGGTCTCATGAGTAATTGTATATATGTAATATGGTTTTTAATTGTATTGAAAAGGTCTCAAGAGTGATTTTGCATGTGAAATATGGTTTTTAATTGTATTTCTATGGTCTCCGGAGTGATTTTTTATATGTGTAATATGGTTTTCAATTATATCGCAAAGGTGTTTGGAGTGATTTTATAGGTGTTATTTGGTTTTTAATTGTATCGCAGAGGTCTCAGGAGTGATTTAATATATGCAATATGGTTTTTAATTGTATCACAAAGGTGTTAGGAGTGATTTTATAGATGAATATGGTTTTTAATTGTATAACATAGGTCTGAGGTGTGATTTTACATGTGAAATATGGTTTTTTATTGTATCGCAAAGGTGTTTGGAGTGATTTCATAGGTGTAATATGGTTTTTAATTGTATTGAAAAGGTCTCAAGAGTGATTTTGCATGTGAAATATGGTTTTTAATTGTATTGCTATGGTCTTCGAACTGATTTTTTATATGTGTAATATGGTTTTTAATTGTATTGGAAAGGTGTTAGGAGTGATTTTCTATTATGTAATATGGTTTTTAATTGTATTGCAAAGGTGTTTGGAGTGATTTTATATGTGTAATGTGGTTTTGAATTGTATCACAGAGGTCTCAGGAGTGATTTTATATATGCAATATTGTTTTCAATTGTATCACAACGGTGTTAGGAGTGATTTTATAGATGTAATATGGTTTTTAATTGTATTGCAAAGGTCTCAGGAGTGATTTTGCATGTGAAATATGGTTTTTAATTGTATTTATAGGGTCTCAGGAGGGATTTTATATATCTAATATGGTTTTTAATTGTATTGCAAAGGTGTTAGGAGTGATTTTATAGGTGTAATAATGGTTTTTAATTGTATCACAAAGTTCTCCGTAGTTATTTTGCATGTGAAATATGGTTTTTAATTGTATTGCTGGGGTCTTGGGAGTGATTTTATATATGTAATATGGTTTTAAATTGTTTCCCAAAGGTCTGAGGAGTGATTTTATATGTGTAATATGGTTTTTAATTATATCAAAAAGGTCTCGGGAGTGATTTCATAGGTGTAATATGGTTTTCAATTGTCTTGCTTAGGACTCAGGAGTGATTTTAAGTGTGTAATATGGTTTTTAATTGCATTGCAAAGTGTGACGAGTGATTTTGAATGTGAAATATGGTTTTTAATTGTATTGCCAGGGTCTCAGCCGTGATTTTATATATGTAATATGGTTTTTAATTGTATTGCAAAGGTCTCAGGAGTGATATTGCATGAGAAATATGGTTTTTAATTGTATTGCTAGGGTCTTGGGAGTGATTTTATATATGGTTTTTAATTGTATCCCAAAGGTCTGAGGAGTGATTTTATATGTGTAATATGGTATTTAATTATATCAAAAAGGTCTCGGGAGTGATAACATAGGTGTAATATGGTTTTTAATTGTCTTGCTAGGGACTCAGGAGTGATTTTAAGTGTGTAATATTGTTTTTAATTGTATTGCTAAGTGCAAGTAGTGATTTTGCCTGTTAAATATGGTTTTTAATTGTACTTCTAGGGTCTCAGCAGTGATTTTATATATGTAATATGATTTTTAATTGTATCACAAAGGTGTTAGGAGTGATTTAATCGGTGTAATATGGTTTTTAATTGTATTGCTAAGGTCTCAGGAGTGATTTTGCATGAGAAATTTGGTTTTTAATTGTATTGCTAGAGTCTCAGGAGTGATTTTCTATATGTAATATGGTTTTTAATTGTATTGCAAAGGTGTTTGGAGTGATTTTATAGGTGTAATGTGGTTTTTAATTGTATCACAGAGGTCTCAGGAGTGATTTTATATATGCAATATGGTTTTTTATTGTATCGCAAAGGTGTTAGGAGTGATTTTATAGATGTAATATGGTTTTTAAATGTATTGCAAAGGTCTCAGGAGTGATTTTGCATGTGAAATATGGTTTTTAATTGTATTGCTAGGGTCTCATGAGTAATTGTATATATGTAATATGGTTTTTAATTGTATTGAAAAGGTCTCAAGAGTGATTTTGCATGTGAAATATGGTTTTTAATTGTATTTCTATGGTCTCCGGAGTGATTTTTTATATGTGTAATATGGTTTTCAATTATATCGCAAAGGTGTTTGGAGGAATTTTATAGGTGTTATATGGTTTTTAATTGTATCGCAGAGGTCTCAGGAGTGATTTAATATATGCAATATGGTTTTTAATTGTATCACAAAGGTGTTAGGAGTGATTTTATAGATGAATATGGTTTTTAATTGTATAACATAGGTCTGAGGTGTGATTTTACATGTGAAATATGGTTTTTTATTGTATCGCAAAGGTGTTTGGAGTGATTTCATAGGTGTAATATGGTTTTTAATTGTATTGAAAAGGTCTCAAGAGTGATTTTGCATGTGAAATATGGTTTTTAATTGTATTGCTATGGTCTTCGAACTGATTTTTTATATGTGTAATATGGTTTTTAATTGTATTGGAAAGGTGTTAGGAGTGATTTTATATATGTAATAATGGTTTTTAATTGTATCACAAAGTTCTCAGGAGTGATTTTGCATGTGAAATATGGTTTGTACTTGTATTGCTAGGGTCTCGGGAGTGATTTTATATATGAAATATGGTTTTTACATGTATCCCAAAGGTCTGAGGAGTGATTTTATATGTGTAATATGGTTTTTAATTGTATCAAAAAGGTCTGAGGAGTGATTTCATATGTGTTATATGGTTTTTAATTGTATCAAAAAGGTCTCCGGAGTGATTTCATATGTGCAATATGGTTTTTAATTGTATTGCAAAGGTCTCAGGAGTGATTTTGCATGTGAAATATGGTTTTCAATTGTATTGCTAGGGTCTCAGGAGTGATTTTATATATGTAATATGGTTTGTCATTGTATTCCAAAGGTCTCGGGATTGATTTAGCATGTGGAATATGGTTTTTAATTGTATTGCCAGGGTCTCAAGAGTGATTTTATATAATTAATATGGTTTTTAATTGTATTGTAAAGGTCTCAGGGGCGATTTTGCATGTTAAATATGGTTTTAATTGTATCCCAAAGGTCTTAGGAGTGCTTTTATATGTGTAATATGGTTTATAATTGTAACGCAAAGGTCTCAGGAGTGATTTTGCAGGTGGAATATGGTTTTTAACTGATTGCAAAGGTGTTAGGACTGATTTTATAGTTGTAATAATGGTTGTCAATTGTATCACAAAGTTCTCGTGATTGATTTTGCATGTGAAATATGGTTTTTAATTGTATCCCAAAGGTCTGAGGAGTGATTTTATATGTGTAATATTGTTTTTAATTGTATCAAAAAGGTCTCGGGAGTGATTTCATATGTGTAATATGTTTTTTAATTGTCTTGCTATGGTCTCAGTATTGATTTCATATGTGTAATATGGTTTTTTATTGTATCGCAAAGGTGTTTGGAGTGATTTTATAGGTGTAATATGGTTTTTAATTGTATCGCAAAGGTCTCAGGAGTGATTTTATATATGTAATATGGCTTTTAATTGTAATGCAAAGGTCTCAGGAGTGATTTTGCATGTGGAATATGGTTTTTAATTGTATTGGAAAGGTGTTAGGAGTGATTTTATATATGTAATAATGGTTTTTAATTGTATCACAAAGTTCTCGGGAGTGATTTTGCATGTGAAATATGGCTTTTAATTGTATTGCTAGGGTCTCGGGAGTGATTTTATATATGAAATATGGTTTTTACATGTATCCCAAAGGTCTGAGGAGTGATTTTATATGTGTAATATGGTTTTTAATTGTATCAAAAAGGTCTGAGGAGTGATTTCATATGTGTAATATGGTTTTAATTGTATTAAAAAGGTCTCCGGAGTGATTTCATATGTGTAAAATGGTTTTTAATTGTATTGCAAAGGTCTCAGGAGTGATTTTGCATGTGAAATATGGTTTTCAATTGTATTGCTAGGGTCTCAGGAGTGATTTTATATATGTAATATGGTTTGTAATTGTATTCCAAAGGTCTCGGGATTGATTTAGCATGTGGAATATGGTTTTTTATTGTATTGCCAGGGTCTCAGAAGTGATTTTATATAATTAATATGGTTTTTAATTGTATTGCAAAGGTCTCAGGGGTGATTTTGCATGTTAAATATGGTTTTTAATTGTATCCCAAAGGTCTTAGGAGTGCTTTATATGTGTAATATGGTTTATAATTGTAACGCAAAGGTCTCAGGAGTGATTTTGCAGGTGGAATATGGTTTTTAACTGATTGCAAAGGTGTTAAAAGTGATTTTATAGTTGTAATAATGGTTGTCAATTGTATCACAAAGTCCTCGTGATTGATTTTGCATGTAAAATATGGTTTTTAATTGTATTGCTAGGGTCTCATGAGTAATTGTATATATGTAATATGGTTTTTAATTGTATTGAAAAGGTCTCAAGAGTGATTTTGCATGTGAAATATGGTTTTTAATTGTATTTCTATGGTCTCCGGAGTGATTTTTTATATGTGTAATATGGTTTTCAATTATATCGCAAAGGTGTTTGGAGTGATTTTATAGGTGTTATATGGTTTTTAATTGTATCGCAGAGGTCTCAGGAGTGATTTAATATATGCAATATGGTTTTTCATTGTATCACAAAGGTGTTAGGAGTGATTTTATAGATGAATATGGTTTTTAATTGTATAACATAGGTCTGAGGTGTGATTTTACATGTGAAATATGGTTTCTTATTGTATCGCAAAGGTGTTTGGAGTGATTTCATAGGTGTAATATGGTTTTTAATTGTATTGAAAAGGTCTCAAGAGTGATTTTGCATGTGAAATATGGTTTTTAATTGTATTGCTATGGTCTTCGAACTGATTTTTTATATGTGTAATATGGTTTTTAATTGTATTGGAAAGGTGTTAGGAGTGATTTTATATATGTAATAATGGTTTTTAATTGTATCACAAAGTTCTCAGGAGTGATTTTGCATGTGAAATATGGTTTTTACTTGTATTGCTAGGGTCTCGGGAGTGATTTTATATATGAAATATGGTTTTTACATGTATCCCAAAGGTCTGAGGAGTGATTTTATATGTGTAATATGGTTTTTAATTGTATCAAAAAGGTCTGAGGAGTGATTTCATATGTGTTATATGGTTTTTAATTGTATCAAAAAGGTCTCCGGAGTGATTTCATATGTGCAATATGGTTTTTAATTGTATTGCAAAGGTCTCAGGAGTGATTTTGCATGTGAAATATGGTTTTCAATTGTATTGCTAGGGTCTCAGGAGTGATTTTATATATGTAATATGGTTTGTCATTGTATTCCAAAGGTCTCGGGATTGATTTAGCATGTGGAATATGGTTTTTAATTGTATTGCCAGGGTCTCAAGAGTGATTTTATATAATTAATATGGTTTTTAATTGTATTGCAAAGGTCTCAGGGGTGATTTTGCATGTTAAATATGGTTTTTAATTGTATCGCAAAGGTCTTAGGAGTGATTTTATATGTGTAATATGGTTTATAATTGTAACGCAAAGGTCTCAGGAGTGATTTTGCAGGTGGAATATGGTTTTTAACTGATTGCAAAGGTGTTAGGAGTGATAATATAGTTGTAATAATGGTTGTCAATTGTATCACAAAGTTCTCGTGATTGATTTTGCATGTGAAATATGGTTTTTAATTGTATCCCAAAGGTCTGAGGAGTGATTTTATATGTGTAATATTGTTTTTAATTGTATCAAAAAGGTCTCGGGAGTGATTTCATATGTGTAATATGTTTTTTAATTGTCTTGCTAGGGTCTCAGGATTGATTTTATATGTGTAATATGGTTTTTAATTGTATCGCAAAGGTGTTTGGAGTGATTTTATAGGTGTAATATGGTTTTTAATTGTATCGCAAAGGTCTCAGGAGTGATTTTATATATGTAATATGGCTTTTAATTGAATTGCAAAGGTCTCAGGAGTGATTTTGTATGTGGAATATGGTTTTTAATTGTATTGGAAAGGTGTTAGGAGTGATTTTATATATGTAATAATGGTTTTTAATTGTATCACAAAGTTCTCGGGAGTGATTTTGCATGTGAAATATGGTTTTTAATTGTATTGCTAGGGTCTCGGGAGTGATTTTATATATGAAATATGGTTTTTACATGTATCCCAAAGGTCTGAGGAGTGATTTTATATGTGTAATATGGTTTTTAATTGTATCAAAAAGGTCTGAGGAGTGATTTCATATGTGTAATATGGTTTTTAATTGTATCAAAAAGGTCTCCGGAGTGATTTCATATGTGTAATATGGTTTTTAATTGTATTGCAAAGGTCTCAGGAGTGATTTTGCATGTGAAATATGGTTTTCAATTGTATTGCTAGTGTCTCAGGAGTGATTTTATATATGTAATATGGTTTGTAATTGTATTCCAAAGGTCTCGGGATTGATTTAGCATGTGGAATATGGTTTTTTATTGTATTGCCAGGGTCTCAGAAGTGATTTTATATAATTAATATGGTTTTTAATTGTATTGCAAAGGTCTCAGGGGTGATTTTGCATGTTAAATATGGTTTTTAATTGTATCCCAAAGGTCTTAGGAGTGCTTTTATATGTGTAATATGGTTTATAATTGTAACGCAAAGGTCTCAGGAGTGATTTTGCAGGTGGAATATGGTTTTTAACTGATTGCAAAGGTGTTAAAAGTGATTTTATAGTTGTAATAATGGTTGTCAATTGTATCACAAAGTTCTCGTGATTGATTTTGCATGTGAAATATGGTTTTTAATTGTATCCCAAAGGTCTGAGGAGTGATTTTATATGTGTAATATTGTTTTTAATTGTATCAAAAAGGTCTCGGGAGTGATTTCATATGTGTAATATGTTTTTTAATTGTCTTGCTAGGGTCACATGATTGATTTTATATGTGTAATATGGTTTTTATTTGTATTGCAAAGATGTTTGGAGTGATTTTATAGGTGTTATATGGTTTTTAATTGTATCGCAAAGGTCTAAGGAGTGATTTTATATATGCAATATGGTTTTTAATTGTAGCACAAAGGTGTTAGGAGTGATTTTATAGATGTAATATATTTTTTAAATGTATTGCAAAGGTCTCAGGAGTGATTTTGCATGTGAAATATGGTTTTTAATTGTATTGCTAGGGTTTCATGAGTGATTGTATATATGTAATATGGTTTTTAATTGTATTGAAAAGGTCTCAAGAGTGTTTTTGCATGTGAAATATGGTTTTTAACTGTATTGCTATGGTCTTCGGAGTGATTTTTTATATGTGTAATATGGTTTTGAATTGTATCGCAAAGGTGTTTGGAGTGATTTTATAGGTGTTATATGGTTTTTAATTGTATCACAAAGGTCTCAGGAGTGATTTAATATATGCAGTATGGTTTTTAATTGTATCACAAAGGTGTTAGGAGTGATTTTATAGATGTAATATGGTTTTTAATTGTATTGCAAACTTCTGAGGTGTGATTTTGCATGTGAAATATGGTTTTTAATTGTATCGCAACGGTGTTTGGAGTGATTTTATAGGTGTTATATGGTTTTTGATTGTATCGCAAAGGTCTCAGGAGTGATTTTATATATGCAATATGGTTTTTAATTGTATCACAAAGGTGTTAGGAGTGATTTTATAGATGTAATATGGTTTCTAAATGTATTGCAAAGATCTCAGGAGTGATTTTGCACGTGAAATATGGTTTTTAATTGTATTGCTATGGTCTCATGAGTGATTGTATATATGTAATATGGTTTTTAATTGTTTTGAAAAGGTCTCAAGAGTGATTTTGCGTGTGAAATATGGTTTTTAATTGTATTAAAAGGTCTCCGGAGTGATTTCATATGTGTAATATGGTTTTTAATTGTATCCCAAAGGTCTGAGGAGTGATTTTGCATGTGAAATATGGTTTTTAATTGTATTGATAGGGTCTCAGGAGAGATTTTATCTATGTAATATTGTTTTTAATTGTATAGCAAAGGTGTTAGGAGTTATTTTATAGGTGTAATAATGGTTTTTAATTGTAACAATAAAGTTCTCCGGAGTGATTTTGCATGTGAAATATGGTTTTTAATTGTATTGCTAGGGTCTTAGGAGTGATTTTATATATGGTTTTTAATTGTATCACAAAGGTCTGAGGAGTGATTTTATATGTGTAATATGGTATTTAATTATATCAAAAAGTTCTCGGGAGTGATTACATAGGTGTAATATGGTTTTTAATTGTCTTGCTAGGGACTCAGGAGTGATTTTAAGTGTGTAATATGGTTTTTAATTGTATTGCAAAGTGCAAGTAGTGATTTTGCCTGTTAAATATGGTTTTTAATTGTACTTCTAGGGTCTCATCAGTGATTGTATATATGTAATATGATTTTTAATTGTATCACAAAGGTGTTAGTAGTGATTTAATCGGTGTAATATGGTTTTTAATTGTATTGCGAAGGTCTCAGGAGTGATTTTGCATGAGAAATTTGGTTTTTAATTGTATTGCTAGGGTCTCAGGAGTGATTTTCTATTATGTAATATGGTTTTTAATTGTATTGCAAAGGTGTTTGGAGTGATTTTATAGGTGTAATGTGGTTTTGAATTGTATCACAGAGGTCTCAGGAGTGATTTTATATATGCAATATTGTTTTCAATTGTATCACAACGGTGTTAGGAGTGATTTTATAGATGTAATATGGTTTTTAATTGTATTGCAAAGGTCTCAGGAGTGATTTTGCATGTGAAATATGGTTTTAATTGTATTTATAGGGTCTCAGGAAGGATTTTATATATCTAATATGGTTTTTAATTGTATTGCAAAGGTGTTAGGAGTGATTTTATATGTGTAATAATGGTTTTTAATTGTATCACAAAGTTCTCCGTAGTTATTTTGCATGTGAAATATGGTTTTTAATTGTATTGCTGGGGTCTCGGGAGTGATTTTATATATGTAATATGGTTTTAAATTGTATCCCAAAGGTCTGAGGAGTGATTTTATATGTGTAATATGGTTTTTTATTATATCAAAAAGGTCTCGGGAGTGATTTCATAGGTGTAATATGGTTTTCAATTGTCTTGCTTAGGACTCAGGAGTGATTTTAAGTGTGTAATATGGTTTTTAATTGCATTGCAAATTGTGACGAGTGATTTTGAATGTGAAATATGGTTTTTAATTGTATTGCTAGGGTCTCAGCCGTGATTTTATATATGTAATATGGTTTTTAATTGTATTGCAAAGGTCTCAGGAGTGATATTGCATGAGAAATATGGTTTTTAATTGTATTGCTAGGGTCTTGGGAGTGATTTTATATATGGTTTTTAATTGTATCCCAAAGGTCTGAGGAGTGATTTTATATGTGTAATATGGTATTTAATTATATCAAATAGGTCTCGGGAGTGATAACATAGGTGTAATATGGTTTTTAATTGTCTTGCTAGGGACTCAGGAGTGATTTTAAGTGTGTAATATTGTTTTTAATTGTATTGCTAAGTGCAAGTAGTGATTTTGCCTGTTAAATATGGTTTTTAATTGTACTTCTAGGGTCTCAGCAGTGATTTTATATATGTAATATGATTTTTAATTGTATCACAAAGGTGTTAGGAGTGATTTAATCGGTGTAATATGGTTTTTAATTGTATTGCTAAGGTCTCAGGAGTGATTTTGCATGAGAAATTTGGTTTTTAATTGTATTGCTAGAGTCTAAGGAGTGATTTTCTATATGTAATATGGTTTTTAATTGTATTGCAAAGGTGTTTGGAGTGATTTTATAGGTGTAATGTGGTTTTTAATTGTATCACAGAGGTCTCAGGAGTGATTTTATATATGCAATATGGTTTTTTATTGTATCGCAAAGGTGTTAGGAGTGATTTTATAGATGTAATATGGTTTTTAAATGTATTGCAAAGGTCTCAGGAGTGATTTTGCATGTGAAATATGGTTTTTAATTTTATTGCTAGGGTCTCATGAGTAATTGTATATATGTAATATTGTTTTTAATTGTATTGAAAAGGTCTCAAGAGTGATTTTGCATGTGAAATATGGTTTTTAATTGTATTTCTATGGTCTCCGGAGTGATTTTTTATATGTGTAATATGGTTTTCAATTATATCGCAAAGGTGTTTGGAGTGATTTTATAGGTGTTATATGGTTTTTAATTGTATCGCAGAGGTCTCAGGAGTGATTTAATATATGCAATATGGTTTTTAATTGTATCACAAAGGTGTTAGGAGTGATTTTATAGATGAATATGGTTTTTAATTGTATAACATAGGTCTGAGGTGTGATTTTACATGTGAAATATGGTTTTTTATTGTATCGCAAAGGTGTTTGGAGTGATTTCATAGGTGTAATATGGTTTTTAATTGTATTGAAAAGGTCTCAAGAGTGGTTTTGCATGTGAAGTATGGTTTTTAATTGTATTGCTATGGTCTTCGAACTGATTTTTCATATGTGTAATATGGTTTTTAATTGTATTGGAAAGGTGTTAGGAGTGATTTAATATATGTAATAATGGTTTTTAATTGTATCACAAAGTTCTCAGGAGTGATTTTGAATGTAAAATATGGTTTTTGCTTATATTGCTAGGGTCTCGGGAGTGATTTTATATATGAAATATGGTTTTTACATGTATCCCAAAGGTCTGAGGAGTGATTTTATATGTGTAATATGGTTTTTAATTGTATCAAAAAGGTCTGAGGAGTGATTTCATATGTGTTATATGGTTTTTAATTGTATCAAAAAGGTCTCCGGAGTGATTTCATATGTGCAATATGGTTTTTAATTGTATTGCAAAGGTCTCAGGAGTGATTTTGCATGTGAAATATGGTTTTCAATTGTATTGCTAGGGTCTCAGGAGTGATTTTATATATGTAATATGGTTTATCATTGTATTCCAAAGGTCTCGGGATTGATTTAGCATGTGGAATATGGTTTTTAATTGTATTGCCAGGGTCTCAAGAGTGATTTTATATAATTAATATGGTTTTTAATTGTATTGCAAAGGTCTCAGGGGTGATTTTGCATGTTAAATATGGTTTTTAATTGTATCCCAAAGGTCTTAGGAGTGCTTTTATATGTGTAATATGGTTTATAATTGTAACGCAAAGGTCTCAGGAGTGATTTTGCAGGTGGAATATGGTTTTGAACTGATTGCAAAGGTGTTAGGAGTGCTTTTATAGTTGTAATAATGGTTGTCAATTGTATCACAAAGTTCTCGTGATTGATTTTGCATGAGAAATATGGTTTTTACTTGTATTGCTAGGGTCCCAGGATTGATTTTATATGTGTAATATGGTTTTTATTTGTATTGCAAAGATGTTTGGAGTGATTTTATAGGTGTTATATGGTTTTTAATTGTATCGCAAAGGTCTAAGGAGTGATTTTATATATGGAATATGGTTTTTAATTGTAGCACAAAGGTGTTAGGAGTGATTTTATAGATGTAATATATTTTTTAAATGTATTGCAAAGGTCTCAGGAGTGATTTTGCATGTGAAATATGGTTTTTAATTGTATTGCTAGGGTTTCATGAGTGACTGTATATATGTAATATGGTTTTTAATTGTATTGAAAAGGTCTCAAGAGTGTTTTTGCATGTGAAATATGGTTTTTAATTGTATTGCTATGGTCTTCGGAGTGATTTTTTATATGTGTAATATGGTTTTGAATTGTATCGCAAAGGTGTTTGGAGTGATTTTATAGGTGTTATATGGTTTTTAATTGTATCACAAAGGTCTCAGGAGTGATTTAATATATGCAATATGGTTTTTAATTGTATCACAAAGGTGTTAGGAGTGATTTTATAGATGTAATATGGTTTTTAATTGTATTGCAAACTTCTGAGGTGTGATTTTGCATGTGAAATATGGTTTTTAATTGTATCGCAACGGTGTTTGGAGTGATTTTATAGGTGTTATATGGTTTTTGATTGTATCGCAAAGGTCTCAGGAGTGATTTTATATATGCAATATGGTTTTTAATTGTATCACAAAGGTGTTAGGAGTGATTTTATAGATGTAATATGGTTTCTAAATGTATTGCAAAGATCTCAGGAGTGATTTTGCACGTGAAATATGGTTTTTAATTGTATTGCTATGGTCTCATGAGTGATTGTATATATGTAATATGGTTTTTAATTGTTTTAAAAAGGTCTCAAGAGTGATTTTGCGTGTGAAATATGGTTTTTAATTGTATTAAAAGGTCTCCGGAGTGATTTCATATGTGTAATATGGTTTTTAATTGTATCCCAAAGGTCTGAGGAGTGATTTTGCATGTGAAATATGGTTTTTAATTGTATTGATAGGGTCTCAGGAGAGATTTTATCTATGTAATATTGTTTTTAATTGTATAGCAAAGGTGTTAGGAGTTATTTTATAGGTGTAATAATGGTTTTTAATTGTAACAATAAAGTTCTCCGGAGTGATTTTGCATGTGAAATATGGTTTTTAATTGTATTGCTAGGGTCTTAGGAGTGATTTTATATATGGTTTTTAATTGTATCACAAAGGTCTGAGGAGTGATTTTATATGTGTAATATGGTATTTAATTATATCAAAAAGTTCTCGGGAGTGATTACATAGGTGTAATATGGTTTTTAATTGTCTTGCTAGGGACTCAGGAGTGATTTTAAGTGTGTAATATGGTTTTTAATTGTATTGCAAAGTGCAAGTAGTGATTTTGCCTGTTAAATATGGTTTTTAATTGTACTTCTAGGGTCTCATCAGTGATTTTATACATGTAATATGATTTTTAATTGTATCACAAAGGTGTTAGTAGTGATTTAATCGGTGTAATATGGTTTTTAATTGTATTGCGAAGGTCTCAGGAGTGATTTTGCATGAGAAATTTGGTTTTTAATTGTATTGCTAGAGTCTCAGGAGTGATTTTCTATTATGTAATATGGTTTTTAATTGTATTGCAAAGGTGTTTGGAGTGATTTTATAGGTGTAATGTGGTTTTGAATTGTATCACAGAGGTCTCAGGAGTGATTTTATATATGCAATATTGTTTTCAATTGTATCACAACGGTGTTAGGAGTGATTTTATAGATGTAATATGGTTTTTAATTGTATTGCAAAGGTCTCAGGAGTGATTTTGCATGTGAAATATGGTTTTTAATTGTATTTATAGGGTCTCAGGAGGGATTTTATATATCTAATATGGTTTTTAATTGTATTGCAAAGGTGTTAGGAGTGATTTTATAGGTGTAATAATGGTTTTTAATTGTATCACAAAGTTCTCCGTAGTTATTTTGCATGTGAAATATGGTTTTTAATTGTATTGCTGGGGTCTCGGGAGTGATTTTATATATGTAATATGGTTTTAAATTGTATCCCAAAGGTCTGAGGAGTGATTTTATATGTGTAATATGGTTTTTAATTATATCAAAAAGGTCTCGGGAGTGATTTCATAGGTGTAATATGGTTTTTTCAATTGTCTTGCTTAGGACTCAGGAGTGATTTTAAGTGTGTAATATGGTTTTTAATTGTATTGCAAAGTGTGACGAGTGATTTTGAATGTGAAATATGGTTTTTAATTGTATTGCTAGGGTCTCAGCCGTGATTTTATATATGTAATATGGTTTTTAATTGTATTGCAAAGGTCTCAGGAGTGATATTGCATGAGAAATATGGTTTTTAATTGTATTGCTAGGGTCTTGGGAGTGATTTTATATATGGTTTTTAATTGTATCCCAAAGGTCTGAGGAGTGATTTTATATGTGTAATATGGTATTTAATTATATCAAAAAGGTCTCGGGAGTGATAACATAGGTGTCATATGGTTTTTAATTGTCTTGCTAGGGACTCAGGAGTGATTTTAAGTGTGTAATATTGTTTTTAATTGTATTGCTAAGTGCAAGTAGTGATTTTGCCTGTTAAATATGGTTTTTAATTGTACTTCTAGGGTCTCAGCAGTGATTTTATATATGTAATATGATTTTTAATTGTATCACAAAGGTGTTAGGAGTGATTTAATCGGTGTAATATGGTTTTTAATTGTATTGCTAAGGTCTCAGGAGTGATTTTGCATGAGAAATTTGGTTTTTAATTGTATTGCTAGAATCTCAGGAGTGATTTTCTATATGTAATATGGTTTTTAATTGTATTGCAAAGGTGTTTGGAGTGATTTTATAGGTGTAATGTGGTTTTTAATTGTATCACAGTGGTCTCAGGAGTGATTTTATATATGCAATATGGTTTTTTATTGTATCGCAAAGGTGTTAGGAGTGATTTTATAGATGTAATATGGTTTTTAAATGTATTGCAAAGGTCTCAGGAGTGATTTTGCATGTGAAATATGGTTTTTAATTTTATTGCTAGGGTCTCATGAGTAATTGTATATATGTAATATGGTTTTTAATTGTATTGAAAAGGTCTCAAGAGTGATTTTGCATGTGAAATATGGTTTTTAATTGTATTTCTATGGTCTCCGGAGTGATTTTTTATATGTGTAATATGGTTTTCAATTATATCGCAAAGGTGTTTGGAGTGATTTTATAGGTGTTATATGGTTTTTAATTGTATCGCAGAGGTCTCAGGAGTGATTTAATATATGCAATATGGTTTTTAATTGTATGACAAAGGTGTTAGGAGTGATTTTATAGATGAATATGGTTTTTAATTGTATAACATAGGTCTGAGGTGTGATTTTACATGTGAAATATGGTTTTTTATTGTATCGAAAAGGTGTTTGGAGTGATTTCATAGGTGTAATATGGTTTTTAATTGTATTGAAAAGGTCTCAAGAGTGATTTTGCATGTGAAATATGGTTTTTAATTGTATTGCTAGGGTTTCATGAGTGACTGTATATATGTAATATGGTTTTTAATTGTATTGAAAAGGTCTCAAGAGTGTTTTTGCATGTGAAATATGGTTTTTAATTGTATTGCTATGGTCTTCGGAGTGATTTTTTATATGTGTAATATGGTTTTGAATTGTATCGCAAAGGTCTCAGGAGTGATTTTATAGGTGTTATATGGTTTTTAATTGTATCACAAAGGTCTCAGGAGTGATTTAATATATGCAATATGGTTTTTAATTGTATCACAAAGGTGTTAGGAGTGATTTTATAGATGTAATATGGTTTTTAATTGTATTGCAAACTTCTGAGGTGTGATTTTGCATGTGAAATATGGTTTTTAATTGTATCGCAACGGTGTTTGGAGTGATTTTATAGGTGTTATATGGTTTTTGATTGTATCGCAAAGGTCTCAGGAGTGATTTTATATATGCAATATGGTTTTTAATTGTATCACAAAGGTGTTAGGAGTGATTTTATAGATGTAATATGGTTTCTAAATGTATTGCAAAGATCTCAGGAGTGATTTTGCACGTGAAATATGGTTTTTAATTGTATTGCTATGGTCTCATGAGTGATTGTATATATGTAATATGGTTTTTAATTGTTTTGAAAAGGTCTCAAGAGTGATTTTGCGTGTGAAATATGGTTTTTAATTGTATTAAAAGGTCTCCGGAGTGATTTCATATGTGTAATATGGTTTTTAATTGTATCCCAAAGGTCTGAGGAGTGATTTTGCATGTGAAATATGGTTTTTAATTGTATTGATAGGGTCTCAGGAGAGATTTTATCTATGTAATATTGTTTTTAATTGTATAGCAAAGGTGTTAGGAGTTATTTTATAGGTGTAATAATGGTTTTTAATTGTAACAATAAAGTTCTCCGGAGTGATTTTGCATGTGAAATATGGTTTTTAATTGTATTGCTAGGGTCTAATTAGGAGTGATTTTATATATGGTTTTTAATTGTATCACAAAGGTCTGAGGAGTGATTTTATATGTGTAATATGGTATTTAATTATATCAAAAAGTTCTCGGGAGTGATTACATAGGTGTAATATGGTTTTTAATTGTCTTGCTAGGGACTCAGGAGTGATTTTAAGTGTGTAATATGGTTTTTAATTGTATTGCAAAGTGCAAGTAGTGATTTTGCCTGTTAAATATGGTTTTTAATTGTACTTCTAGGGTCTCATCAGTGATTTTATACATGTAATATGATTTTTAATTGTATCACAAAGGTGTTAGTAGTGATTTAATCGGTGTAATACGGTTTTTAATTGTATTGCGAAGGTCTCAGGAGTGATTTTGCATGAGAAATTTGGTTTTTAATTGTATTGCTAGAGTCTCAGGAGTGATTTTCTATTATGTAATATGGTTTTTAATTGTATTGCAAAGGTGTTTGGAGTGATTTTATAGGTGTAATGTGGTTTTGAATTGTATCACAGAGGTCTCAGGAGTGATTTTATATATGCAATATTGTTTTCAATTGTATCACAACGGTGTTAGGAGTGATTTTATAGATGTAATATGGTTTTTAATTGTATTGCAAAGGTCTCAGGAGTGATTTTGCATGTGAAATATGGTTTTTAATTGTATTTATAGGGTCTCAGGAGGGATTTTATATATCTAATATGGTTTTTAATTGTATTGCAAAGGTGTTAGGAGTGATTTTATAGGTGTAATAATGGTTTTTAATTGTATCACAAAGTTCTCCGTAGTTATTTTGCATGTGAAATATGGTTTTTAATTGTATTGCTGGGGTCTCGGGAGTGATTTTATATATGTAATATGGTTTTAAATTGTATCCCAAAGGTCTGAGGAGTGATTTTATATGTGTAATATGGTTTTTAATTATATCAAAAAGGTCTCGGGAGTGATTTCATAGGTGTAATATGGTTTTTTTCAATTGTCTTGCTTAGGACTCAGGAGTGATTTTAAGTGTGTAATATGGTTTTTAATTGTATTGCAAAGTGTGACGAGTGATTTTGAATGTGAAATATGGTTTTTAATTGTATTGCTAGGGTCTCAGCCGTGATTTCATATATGTAATATGGTTTTTAATTGTATTGCAAAGGTCTCAGGAGTGATATTGCATGAGAAATATGGTTTTTAATTGTATTGCTAGGGTCTTGGGAGTGATTTTATATATGGTTTTTAATTGTATCCCAAAGGACTGAGGAGTGATTTTATATGTGTAATATGGTATTTAATTATATCAAAAAGGTCTCGGGAGTGATAACATAGGTGTAATATGGTTTTTAATTGTCTTGCTAGGGACCCAGGAGTGATTTTAAGTGTGTAATATTGTTTTTAATTGTATTGCTAAGTGCAAGTAGTGATTTTGCCTGTTAAATATGGTTTTTAATTGTACTTCTAGGGTCTCAGCAGTGATTTTATATATGTAATATGATTTTTAATTGTATCACAAAGGTGTTAGGAGTGATTTAATCGTTGTAATATGGTTTTTAATTGTATTGCTAAGGTCTCAGGAGTGATTTTGCATGAGAAATTTGGTTTTTAATTGTATTGCTAGAATCTCAGGAGTGATTTTCTATATGTAATATGGTTTTTAATTGTATTGCAAAGGTGTTTGGAGTGATTTTATAGGTGTAATGTGGTTTTTAATTGTATCGCAGTGGTCTCAGGAGTGATTTTATATATGCAATATGGTTTTTTATTGTATCGCAAAGGTGTTAGGAGTGATTTTATAGATGTAATATGGTTTTTAAATGTATTGCAAAGGTCTCAGGAGTGATTTTGCATGTGAAATATGGTTTTTAATTTTATTGCTAGGGTCTCATGAGTAATTGTATATATGTAATATGGTTTTTAATTGTATTGAAAAGGTCTCAAGAGTGATTTTGCATGTGAAATATGGTTTTTAATTGTATTTCTATGGTCTCCGGAGTGATTTTTTATATGTGTAATATGGTTTTCAATTATATCGCAAAGGTGTTTGGAGTGATTTTATAGGTGTTATATGGTTTTTAATTGTATCGCAGAGGTCTCAGGAGTGATTTAATATATGCAATATGGTTTTTAATTGTATGACAAAGGTGTTAGGAGTGATTTTATAGATGAATATGGTTTTTAATTGTATAACATAGGTCTGAGGTGTGATTTTACATGTGAAATATGGTTTTTTATTGTATCGAAAAGGTGTTTGGAGTGATTTCATAGGTGTAATATGGTTTTTAATTGTATTGAAAAGGTCTCAAGAGTGATTTTGCATGTGAAATATGGTTTTTAATTGTATTGCTATGGTCTTCGAACTGATTTTTTATATGTGTAATATGGTTTTTAATTGTATTGGAAAGGTGTTAGGAGTGATTTTATATATGTAATAATGGTTTTTAATTGTATCACAAAGTTCTCAGGAGTGATTTTGCATGTGAAATATGGTTTTTACTTGTATTGCTAGGGTCTCGGGAGTGATTTTATATATGAAATATGGTTTTTACATGTATCCCAAAGGTCTGAGGAGTGATTTTATATGTGTAATATGGTTTTTAAATGTATCAAAAAGGTCTGAGGAGTGATTTCATATGTGTTATATGGTTTTTAATTGTATCAAAAAGGTCTCCGGAGTGATTTCATATGTGCAATATGGTTTTTAATTGTATTGCAAAGGTCTCAGGATTGATTTTGCATGTGAAATATGGTTTTCAATTGTATTGCTAGGGTCTCAGGAGTGATTTTATATATGTAATATGGTTTATCATTGTATTCCAAAGGTCTCGGGATTGATTTAGCATGTGGAATATGGTTTTTAATTGTATTGCCAGGGTCTCAAGAGTGATTTTATATAATTAATATGGTTTTTAATTGTATTGCAAAGGTCTCAGGGGTGATTTTGCATGTTAAATATGGTTTTTAATTGTATCCCAAAGGTCTTAGGAGTGCTTTTATATGTGTAATATGGTTTATAATTGTAACGCAAAGGTCTCAGGAGTGATTTTGCAGGTGGAATATGGTTTTTAACTGATTGCAAAGGTGTTAAGAGTGATTTTATAGTTGTAATGATGGTTGTCAATTGTATCACAAAGTTCTCGTGATTGATTTTGCATGTGAAATATGGTTTTTAATTGTATCCCAAAGGTCTGAGGAGTGATTTTATATGTGTAATATTGTTTTTAATTGTATCAAAAAAGTCTCGGGAGTGATTTCTTATGTGTAATATGTTTTTTAATTGTCTTGCTAGGGTCTCAGGATTGATTTTATATGTGTAATATGGTTTTTAATTGTATTGCAAAGATGTTTGGAGTGATTCTATAGGTGTTATATGGTTTTTAATTGTATCGCAAAGGTCTCAGGAGTGATTTTATATATGCAATATGGTTTTTAATTGTATCACAAAGGTGTTAGGAGTGATTTTATAGATGTAATATGTTTTTTTAAATGTATTGCAAAGGTCTCAGGAGTGATTTTGCATGTGAAATATGGTTTTTAATTGTATTGCTAGGGTTTCATGAGTGATTGTATATATGTAATATGGTTTTTAATTGTATTGAAAAGGTCTCAAGAGTAATTTTGCATGTGAAATATGGTTTTTAATTGTATTGCTATGGTCTTCGGAGGGATTTTTTATATGTGTAATATGGTTTTTAATTGTATCGCAAAGGTGTTTGGAGTGATTTTATAGGTGTTATATGGTTTTTAATTGTATCGCAAAGGTCTCAGGAGTGATTTTACATGTGCAATATGGTTTTTAGTTTCTAGGAGTGATTTTATAGATGTAATATGGTTTTTAATTGTATCGCAAAGGTCTCAGGAGTGATTTTGCATTTGCATGTGAAATATGGTTTTAATTTGTATTGCTAGGGTCTCCGGAGTTATTTTATATATGTAATATGGTTTTTAATTGCATTGCAAAGGTCACAGGAGTGATTTTGCATTTGGTATATGGTTTTTAGTTGCATTGCAAAGGTGTTAGGAGTGATTTTATAGGTGTAATAATGGATTTTAATTGTATCACAAAGTTCTCGGGAGTGATTTTGCATGTGAAATATGGTTTTTAATTCTATCCCAACGGTCTGAGGAGTGATTTTATATGTGAAATATGGTTTTTAATTGTATCAAAAAAGTCTCGGGAGTGATTTCATATGTGTAATATGGTTTTTAATTGTATCCCAAAGGTCTGAGGAGTGATTTTATATGTGCAATATGGTTTTTAATTGTATCAAAAAGGCCTTGCGAGTGATTTCATATTTGTAATATGGTTTTTAATTGTCTTGCTAGTGTCTCAGGAGTGATTTTAGATGTGTAATATGGTTTTTAATTGTATCGCAAAAGTGTTTGGAGGGATTTTTAGGTGATATATGGTTTTTAAATGTTTTGCAAAGGTCTCAGGAGTGATTTTGCATGTGAAATATGGTTTTTAATTGTATTGCTAGCGTCTCATGAGTAATTGTATATATGTAATATGGTTTTTAATTGTATTGAAAAGGTCTCAAGAGTGATTTTGCATGTTAAATATGGTTTTTAATTGTATTTCTATGGTCTCCGGAGTGATTTTTTATATGTGTAATATGGTTTTCAATTATATCGCAAAGGCGTTTGGAGTGATTTTATAGGTGTTATATGGTTTTTAATTGTATCGCAGAGGTCTCAGGAGTGATTTAATATATGCAATATGGTTTTAATTGTATCACAAAGGTGTTAGGAGTGATTTTATAGATGAATATGGTTTTTAATTGTATAACATAGGTCTGAGGTGTGATTTTACATGTGAAATATGGTTTTTTATTGTATCGCAAAGGTGTTTGGAGTGATTTTATAGGTGTAATATGGTTTTTAATTGTATCGCAAAGGTCTCAGGAGTGATTTTATATATGTAATATGGTTTTCAATTGAATAGCAAAGGTCTCAGGAGTGAGTTTGCATGTGGAAAATGGTTTTTAATTGTATTGGAAAGGTGTTAGGAGTGATTTTATATATGTAATAATGGTTTTTAATTGTATCACAAAGTTCTCAGTAGTGATTTTGCATGTGAAATATGGTTTTTACTTGTATTGCTAGGGTCTCGGGAGTGATTTTATATATGAAATATGGTTTTTACATGTATCCCAAAGGTCTGAGGAGTGATTTTATATGTGTAATATGGTTTTTAAATGTATCAAAAAGGTCTGAGGAGTGATTTCATATGTGTAATATGGTTTTTAATTGTATCAAAAAGGTCTCCGGAGTGATTTCATATGTGCAATATGGTTTTTAATTGTATTGCAAAGGTCTCAGGATTGATTTTGCATGTGAAATATGGTTTTCAATTGTATTGCTAGGGTCTCAGGAGTGATTTTATATATGTAATAGGGTTTGTCATTGTATTCCAAAGGTCTCGGGATTGATTTAGCATGTGGAATATGGTTTTTCATTGTATTGCCAGGGTCTCAGGAGTGATTTTATATAATTAATATGGTTTTTAATTGTATTGCAAAGGTCTCAGGGGTGATTTTGCATGTTAAATATGGTTTTTAATTGTATCCCAAAGGTCTTAGGAGTGCTTTTATATGTGTAATATGGTTTATAATTGTAACGCAAAGGTCTCAGGAGTGATTTTGCAGGTGGAATATGGTTTTTAACTGATTGCAAAGGTGTTAAGAGTGATTTTATAGTTGTAATGATGGTTGTCAATTGTATCACAAAGTTCTCGTGATTGATTTTGCATGTGAAATATGGTTTTTAATTGTATCCCAAAGGTCTGAGGAGTGATTTTATATGTGTAATATTGTTTTTAATTGTATCAAAAAGGTCTCGGGAGTGATTTCATATGTGTAATATGTTTTTTAATTGTCTTGCTAGGGTCTCAGGATTGATTTTATATGTGTAATATGGTTTTTAATTGTGTTGCAAAGATGTTTGGAGTGATTTTATAGGTGTTATATGGTTTTTAATTGTATCGCAAAGGTCTCAGGAGTGATTTTATATATGCAATATGGTTTTTAATTGTATTACAAAGGTGTTAGGAGTGATTTTATAGATGTAATATGTTTTTTAAATG
The DNA here is from genome assembly GCA_944474755.1 of Limnoperna fortunei. Taxonomy (NCBI): domain Eukaryota; kingdom Metazoa; phylum Mollusca; class Bivalvia; order Mytilida; family Modiolidae; genus Limnoperna; species Limnoperna fortunei. Next base: position 35,957,469 of record OX104115.1, read on the forward strand.
TATTGAAAAGGTCTCAGGAGTGCTTTTGCATGTGAAATATGGTTTTTAATTGTATTGCTAGGGTTTCATGAGTGATTGTATATATGATATATGGTTTTTAATTGTATTGAAAAGGTCTCAAGAGTGATTTTGCATGTGAAATATGGTTTTTAATTGTATTGCTATGGTCTTCGGAGGGATTTTTTATATGTGTAATATGGTTTTTAATTGTATCGCAAAGGTGTTTGGAGTGATTTTATAGGTGTTATATGGTTTTTAATTGTATCGCAAAGGTCTCAGGAGTGATTTTACATGTGCAATATGGTTTTTAGTTTCTAGGAGTGATTTTATAGATGTAATATGGTTTTTAATTGTAAAGCAAAGGTCTCAGGAGTGATTTTGCATTTGCATGTGAAATATGGTTTTAATTTGTATTGCTAGGGTCTCAGGAGTGATTTTATATATGTAATATGGTTTTTAATTGCATTGCAAAGGTCACAGGAGTGATTTTGCATTTGGTATATGGTTTTTAGTTGCATTGCAAAGGTGTAAGAGGTGATTTTATAGGTGTAAAAATGGTTTTTAATTGTATCACAAAGTTCTCGGGAGTGATTTTGCAAGTGAAATATGGTTTTTAATTCTATCCCAACGGTCTGAGGAGTGATTTTATATGTGAAATATGGTTTTTAATTGTATCAAAAAAGTCTCGGGAGTGATTTCATATGTGTAATATGGTTTTTAATTGTATCCCAAAGGTCTGAGGAGTGATTTTATATGTGCAATATGGTTTTTAATTGTATCAAAAAGCCTTGCGAGTGATTTCATATTTGTAATATGGTTTTTAATTGTCTTGCTAGTGTCTCAGGAGTGATTTTAGATGTGTAATATGGTTTTTAATTGTATCGCAAAAGTGTTTGGAGGGATTTTATAGGTGATATATGGTTTTTAAATGTTTTGCAAAGGTCTCAGGAGTGATTTTGCATGTGAAATATGGTTTTTAATTGTATTGCTAGCGTCTCATGAGTAATTGTATATATGTAATATGGTTTTTAATTGTATTGAAAAGGTCTCAAGAGTGATTTTGCATGTTAAATATGGTTTTTAATTGTATTTCTATGGTCTCCGGAGTGATTTTTTATATGTGTAATATGGTTTTCAATTATATCGCAAAGGTGTTTGGAGTGATTTTATAGGTGTTATATGGTTTTTAATTGTATCACAGAGGTCTCAGGAGTGATTTAATATATGCAATATGGTTTTTAATTGTATCACAAAGGTGTTAGGAGTGATTTTATAGATGAATATGGTTTTTAATTGTATAACATAGGTCTGAGGTGTGATTTTACATGTGAAATATGGTTTTTTATTGTATCGCAAAGGTGTTTGGAGTGATTTTATAGGTGTAATATGGTTTTTAATTGTATCGCAAAGGTCTCAGGAGTGATTTTATATATGTAATATGGTTTTTAATTGTATTGCAAAGGTCTCAGGAGTGAGTTTGCATGTGGAAAATGGTTTTTAATTGTATTGGAAAGGTGTTAGGAGTGATTTTATATATGTAATAATGGTTTTTAATTGTATCACAAAGTTCTCAGGAGTGATTTTGCATGTGAAATATGGTTTTTACTTGTATTGCTAGGGTCTCGGGAGTGATTTTATATATGAAATATGGTTTTTACATGTATCCCAAAGGTCTGAGGAGTGATTTTATATGTGTAATATGGTTTTTAATTGTATCAAAAAGGTCTGAGGAGTGATTTCATATGTGTTATATGGTTTTTAATTGTATCAAAAAGGTCTCCGGAGTGATTTCATATGTGCAATATGGTTTTTAATTGTATTGCAAAGGTCTCAGGATTGATTTTGCATGTGAAATATGGTTTTCAATTGTATTGCTAGGGTCTCAGGAGTGATTTTATATATGTAATATGGTTTATCATTGTATTCCAAAGGTCTCGGGATTGATTTAGCATGTGGAATATGGTTTTTAATTGTATTGCCAGGGTCTCAAGAGTGATTTTATATAATTAATATGGTTTTTAATTGTATTGCAAAGGTCTCAGGGGTGATTTTGCATGTTAAATATGGTTTTTAATTGTATCCCAAAGGTCTTAGGAGTGCTTTTATATGTGTAATATGGTTTATAATTGTAACGCAAAGGTCTCAGGAGTGATTTTGCAGGTGGAATATGGTTTTTAACTGATTGCAAAGGTGTTAAGAGTGATTTTATAGTTGTAATGATGGTTGTCAATTGTATCACAAAGTTCTCGTGATTGATTTTGCATGTGAAATATGGTTTTTAATTGTATCCCAAAGGTCTGAGGAGTGATTTTATATGTGTAATATTGTTTTTAATTGTATCAAAAAAGTCTCGGGAGTGATTTCTTATGTGTAATATGTTTTTTAATTGTCTTGCTAGGGTCTCAGGATTGATTTTATATGTGTAATATGGTTTTTAATTGTATTGCAAAGATGTTTGGAGTGATTCTATAGGTGTTATATGGTTTTTAATTGTATCGCAAAGGTCTCAGGAGTGATTTTATATATGCAATATGGTTTTTAATTGTATCACAAAGGTGTTAGGAGTGATTTTATAGATGTAATATGTTTTTTTAAATGTATTGCAAAGGTCTCAGGAGTGATTTTGCATGTGAAATATGGTTTTTAATTGTATTGCTAGGGTTTCATGAGTGATTGTATATATGTAATATGGTTTTTAATTGTATTGAAAAGGTCTCAAGAGTAATTTTGCATGTGAAATATGGTTTTTAATTGTATTGCTATGGTCTTCGGAGGGATTTTTTATATGTGTAATATGGTTTTTAATTGTATCGCAAAGGTGTTTGGAGTGATTTTATAGGTGTTATATGGTTTTTAATTGTATCGCAAAGGTCTCAGGAGTGATTTTACATGTGCAATATGGTTTTTAGTTTCTAGGAGTGATTTTATAGATGTAATATGGTTTTTAATTGTATCGCAAAGGTCTCAGGAGTGATTTTGCATTTGCATGTGAAATATGGTTTTAATTTGTATTGCTAGGGTCTCCGGAGTTATTTTATATATGTAATATGGTTTTTAATTGCATTGCAAAGGTCACAGGAGTGATTTTGCATTTGGTATATGGTTTTTAGTTGCATTGCAAAGGTGTTAGGAGTGATTTTATAGGTGTAATAATGGATTTTAATTGTATCACAAAGTTCTCGGGAGTGATTTTGCATGTGAAATATGGTTTATAATTCTATCCCAACGGTCTGAGGAGTGATTTTATATGTGAAATATGGTTTTTAATTGTATCAAAAAAGTCTCGGGAGTGATTTCATATGTGTAATATGGTTTTTAATTGTATCCCAAAGGTCTGAGGAGTGATTTTATATGTGCAATATGGTTTTTAATTGTATCAAAAAGGCCTTGCGAGTGATTTCATATTTGTAATATGGTTTTTAATTGTCTTGCTAGTGTCTCAGGAGTGATTTTAGATGTGTAATATGGTTTTTAATTGTATCGCAAAAGTGTTTGGAGGGATTTTTAGGTGATATATGGTTTTTAAATGTTTTGCAAAGGTCTCAGGAGTGATTTTGCATGTGAAATATGGTTTTTAATTGTATTGCTAGCGTCTCATGAGTAATTGTATATATGTAATATGGTTTTTAATTGTATTGAAAAGGTCTCAAGAGTGATTTTGCATGTTAAATATGGTTTTTAATTGTATTTCTATGGTCTCCGGAGTGATTTTTTATATGTGTAATATGGTTTTCAATTATATCGCAAAGGTGTTTGGAGTGATTTTATAGGTGTTATATGGTTTTTAATTGTATCGCAGAGGTCTCAGGAGTGATTTAATATATGCAATATGGTTTTAATTGTATCACAAAGGTGTTAGGAGTGATTTTATAGATGAATATGGTTTTTAATTGTATAACATAGGTCTGAGGTGTGATTTTACATGTGAAATATGGTTTTTTATTGTATCGCAAAGGTGTTTGGAGTGATTTTATAGGTGTAATATGGTTTTTAATTGTATCGCAAAGGTCTCAGGAGTGATTTTATATATGTAATATGGTTTTCAATTGTATAGCAAAGGTCTCAGGAGTGAGTTTGCATGTGGAAAATGGTTTTTAATTGTATTGGAAAGGTGTTAGGAGTGATTTTATATATGTAATAATGGTTTTTAATTGTATCACAAAGTTCTCAGTAGTGATTTTGCATGTGAAATATGGTTTTTACTTGTATTGCTAGGGTCTCGGGAGTGATTTTATATATGAAATATGGTTTTTACATGTATCCCAAAGGTCTGAGGAGTGATTTTATATGTGTAATATGGTTTTTAATTGTATCAAAAAGGTCTGAGGAGTGATTTCATATGTGTAATATGGTTTTTAATTGTATCAAAAAGGTCTCCGGAGTGATTTCATATGTGCAATATGGTTTTTAATTGTATTGCAAAGGTCTCAGGATTGATTTTGCATGTGAAATATGGTTTTCAATTGTATTGCTAGGGTCTCAGGAGTGATTTTATATATGTAATAGGGTTTGTCATTGTATTCCAAAGGTCTCGGGATTGATTTAGCATGTGGAATATGGTTTTTCATTGTATTGCCAGGGTCTCAGGAGTGATTTTATATAATTAATATGGTTTTTAATTGTATTGCAAAGGTCTCAGGGGTGATTTTGCATGTTAAATATGGTTTTTAATTGTATCCCAAAGGTCTTAGGAGTGCTTTTATATGTGTAATATGGTTTATAATTGTAACGCAAAGGTCTCAGGAGTGATTTTGCAGGTGGAATATGGTTTTTAACTGATTGCAAAGGTGTTAAGAGTGATTTTATAGTTGTAATGATGGTTGTCAATTGTATCAAAAAGTTCTCGTGATTGATTTTGCATGTGAAATATGGTTTTTAATTGTATCCCAAAGGTCTGAGGAATGATTTTATATGTGTAATATTGTTTTTAATTGTATCAAAAAGGTCTCGGGAGTGATTTCATATGTGTAATATGTTTTTTAATTGTCTTGCTAGGGTCTCAGGATTGATTTTATATGTGTAATATGGTTTTTAATTGTGTTGCAAAGATGTTTGGAGTGATTTTATAGGTGTTATATGGTTTTTAATTGTATCGCAAAGGTCTCAGGAGTGATTTTATATATGCAATATGGTTTTTAATTGTATTACAAAGGTGTTAGGAGTGATTTTATAGATGTAATATGTTTTTTAAATGTATTGAAAAGGTCTCAGGAGTGATTTTGCATGTGAAATATGGTTTTTAATTGTATTGCTAGGGTTTCATGAGTGATTGTATATATGTAATATGGTTTTTAATTGTATTGAAAAGGTCTCAAGAGTGATTTTGCATGTGAAATATGGTTTTTAATTGTATTGCTATGGTCTTCGGAGGGATTTTTTATATGTGTAATATGGTTTTTAATTGTATCGCAAAGGTGTTTGGAGTGATTTTATAGGTGTTATATGGTTTTTAATTGTATCGCAAAGGTCTCAGGAGTGATTTTACATGTGCAATATGGTTTTTAGTTTCTAGGAGTGATTTTATAGATGTAATATGGTTTTTAATTGTAAAGCAAAGGTCTCAGGAGTGATTTTGCATTTGCATGTGAAATATGGTTTTAATTTGTATTGCTAGGGTCTCAGGAGTGATTTTATATATGTAATATGGTTTTTAATTGCATTGCAAAGGTCACAGGAGTGATTTTGCATTTGGTATATGGTTTTTAGTTGCATTGCAAAGGTGTAAGAGGTGATTTTATAGGTGTAAAAATGGTTTTTAATTGTATCACAAAGTTCTCGGGAGTGATTTTGCAAGTGAAATATGGTTTTTAATTCTATCCCAACGGTCTGAGGAGTGATTTTATATGTGAAATATGGTTTTTAATTGTATCAAAAAAGTCTCGGGAGTGATTTCATATGTGTAATATGGTTTTTAATTGTATCCCAAAGGTCTGAGGAGTGATTTTATATGTGCAATATGGTTTTTAATTGTATCAAAAAGCCTTGCGAGTGATTTCATATTTGTAATATGGTTTTTAATTGTCTTGCTAGTGTCTCAGGAGTGATTTTAGATGTGTAATATGGTTTTTAATTGTATCGCAAAAGTGTTTGGAGGGATTTTATAGGTGATATATGGTTTTTAAATGTTTTGCAAAGGTCTCAGGAGTGATTTTGCATGTGAAATATGGTTTTTAATTGTATTGCTAGCGTCTCATGAGTAATTGTATATATGTAATATGGTTTTTAATTGTATTGAAAAGGTCTCAAGAGTGATTTTGCATGTTAAATATGGTTTTTAATTGTATTTCTATGGTCTCCGGAGTGATTTTTTATATGTGTAATATGGTTTTCAATTATATCGCAAAGGTGTTTGGAGTGATTTTATAGGTGTTATATGGTTTTTAATTGTATCACAGAGGTCTCAGGAGTGATTTAATATATGCAATATGGTTTTTAATTGTATCACAAAGGTGTTAGGAGTGATTTTATAGATGAATATGGTTTTTAATTGTATAACATAGGTCTGAGGTGTGATTTTACATGTGAAATATGGTTTTTTATTGTATCGCAAAGGTGTTTGGAGTGATTTTATAGGTGTAATATGGTTTTTAATTGTATCGCAAAGGTCTCAGGAGTGATTTTATATATGTAATATGGTTTTTAATTGTATTGCAAAGGTCTCAGGAGTGAGTTTGCATGTGGAAAATGGTTTTTAATTGTATTGGAAAGGTGTTAGGAGTGATTTTATATATGTAATAATGGTTTTTAATTGTATCACAAAGTTCTCAGGAGTGATTTTGCATGTGAAATATGGTTTTTACTTGTATTGCTAGGGTCTCGGGAGTGATTTTATATATGAAATATGGTTTTTACATGTATCCCAAAGGTCTGAGGAGTGATTTTATATGTGTAATATGGTTTTTAATTGTATCAAAAAGGTCTGAGGAGTGATTTCATATGTGTAATATGGTTTTTAATTGTATCAAAAAGGTCTCCGGAGTGATTTCATATGTGCAATATGGTTTTTAATTGTATTGCAAAGGTCTCAGGATTGATTTTGCATGTGAAATATGGTTTTCAATTGTATTGCTAGGGTCTCAGGAGTGATTTTATATATGTAATAGGGTTTGTCATTGTATTCCAAAGGTCTCGGGATTGATTTAGCATGTGGAATATGGTTTTTCATTGTATTGCCAGGGTCTCAGGAGTGATTTTATATAATTAATATGGTTTTTATTTGTATTGCAAAGGTCTCAGGGGTGATTTTGCATGTTAAATATGGTTTTTAATTGTATCCCAAAGGTCTTAGGAGTGCTTTTATATGTGTAATATGGTTTATAATTGTAACGCAAAGGTCTCAGGAGTGATTTTGCAGGTGGAATATGGTTTTTAACTGATTGCAAAGGTGTTAAGAGTGATTTTATAGTTGTAATAATGGTTGTCAATTGTATCACAAAGTTCTCGTGATTGATTTTGCATGTGAAATATGGTTTTTAATTGTATCCCAAAGGTCTGAGGAGTGATTTTATATGTGTAATATTGTTTTTAATTGTATCAAAAAGGTCTCAGGAGTGATTTCATATGTGTAATATGTTTTTTAATTGTCTTGCTAGGGTCTCAGGATTGATTTTATATGTGTAATATGGTTTTTAATTGTATTGCAAAGATGTTTGGAGTGATTTTATAGGTGTTATATGGTTTTTAATTGTATCGCAAAGGTCTCAGGAGTGATTTTATATATGCAATATGGTTTTTAATTGTATCACAAAGGTATTAGGAGTGATTTTATAGATGTAATATGTTTTTTAAATGTATTGCAAAGGTCTCAGGAGTGATTTTGCATGTGAAATATGGTTTTTAATTGTATTGCTAGGGTTTCATGAGTGATTGTATATATGTAATATGGTTTTTAATTGTATTGAAAAGGTCTCAAGAGTGATTTTGCATGTGAAATATGGTTTTTAATTGTATTGCTATGGTCTTCGGAGGGATTTTTTATATGTGTAATATGGTTTTTAATTGTATCGCAAAGGTGTTTGGAGTGATTTTATAGGTGTTATATGGTTTTTAATTGCATCGCAAAGGTCTCAGGAGTGATTTTACATGTGCAATATGGTTTTTAGTTTCTAGGAGTGATTTTATAGATGTAATATGGTTTTTAATTGTAAAGCAAAGGTCTCAGGAGTGATTTTGCATTTGCATGTGAAATATGGTTTTAATTTGTATTGCTAGGGTCTCAGGAGTGATTTTATATATGTAATATGGTTTTTAATTGCATTGCAAAGGTCACAGGAGTGATTTTGCATTTGGTATATGGTTTTTAGTTGCATTGCAAAGGTGTTAGTAGTGATTTTATAGGTGTAAAAATGGTTTTTAATTGTATCACAAAGTTCTCGGGAGTGATTTTGCATGTGAAATATGGTTTTTAATTCTATCCCAACGGTCTGAGGAGTGATTTTATATGTGAAATATGGTTTTTAATTGTATCAAAAAAGTCTCGGGAGTGATTTCATATGTGTAATATGGTTTTTAATTGTATCCCAAAGGTCTGAGGAGTGATTTTATATGTGCAATATGGTTTTTAATTGTATCAAAAAGGCCTTGCGAGTGATTTCATATGTGTAATATGGTTTTTAATTGTCTTGCTAGGGTCTCAGGAGTGATTTTAGATGTGTAATATGGTTTTTAATTGTATCGCAAAAGTGTTTGGAGGGATTTTATAGGTGATATATGGTTTTTAATTGTATCGCAAAGGTCTCAGGAGTGATTTGGCATGTGAAATATGGATTTTAATTGTATTGCTAGGGTCTCAGGAGTGATTTTATATATAAATATGATTTTAATTGTATTGCAAAGGTCTCGGGATTGATTTTGCATGTGAAAAATTGTTTTTAATTGTATTGCTAGGGTCTCACGAGTGATTTCATATATGTAATATGGTTTTTAATTGTATTGAAAAGGTCTCAAGAGTGATTTTATAGGTGTAATATGGTTTTTAATTGTATTGCAAAGATCTGAGGAGTGATTATGAATGCAAAATATGGTGTTTAATTGTATTGCCAGAGTCTCAGGAGTGATTTTCTATATGTAATATCGTTTTCAATTGTAACGCAAAGGTGGTTGGAGGGATTTTATAGGTGATATATGGTTTTTAATTGTATGGCAAAGGTCACAGGAGTGATTTTATATATGCAATATGGTTTTTAATTGTATCACAACGATGTTAGGAGTGATTTTATAGATGTAATATGGTCTTTAATTGTATTGGAAAGGTCTCAGGAGTGATTTTGCATGTGAAATATGGTTTTTAATTGTATTCCTAGGGTCTCAGGAGTGATTTTATATATGCAATTTGGTTTTTAATTGTATTGCAAAGGTCTGAGGACTGATTTTGCATGTGGAATATGTTTTAGTTCTATTTCAAAGATGTGATTTTATAGGTGTAATAATGGTTTTTAATTGTATCACAAAGTTCTCGGGATTGATTTTGCATGTGAAATATGGTTTTTAATTGTATCCCAAAGGTCTGAGGAGTGGTTTTATATGTGTAATATGGTTTTTAATTGTATCAAAAAAGTCTCGGGAGTGATTCCATATGTGTAATATGGTTTTTAATTGTATCTCAAAGGTCTGATGAGTGATTTTATATGTGTAATATGGTTTTTAATTGTATCAAAATGGTCTCGGGAGAGATTTCATATGTGTAATATGGTTTTTAATTGTCTTGCAAGGGTCTCAGGAGTGATTTTATATGTGTAATATGGTTTTTAATTGTATCACAAAGGTGTTTATAGTGATTTGATAGGTGCTATATAGTTTTTAATTGTATCGCAAAGGTCTCAGGTGTGATTTTATATATGCAATATGGTTTTTAATTGTATCACAAAGGTCTCGAGAGTTATTTCATATGTGGAATATGGTTTTTAATTGTATTACAAAGGTGTTTATAGTGATTTTATAGATGTAATATGGTTTTTAATTGTATTGGAAAGGTCTCAGGAGTGATTTTGCATGTGAAATATGGTTTTAATTGTATTGCTAGGGTCTAAGGAGTGATTTTATATATGTTATATAGGTTTTTAATTGTATTGCAAAGGTCTAAGGATTGATTTTGCATGTGAAATATAGTTTTTAATTGTATCCCAAAGGTCTGAGGAGTGATAACATATGTGTAATATGGTTTTTTATTGTCTTGCTAGGGTCTCAGGAATGATTTTATATGTGTAATATGGTTTTAATTGTATCGCAAAGGTGTTTGGAGTGATTTTATAGGTGTTATATGGTTCTTAATTGTATTGCAAAGGTCTCAAGAGTGAGTTTAGATATGTAATATGGCTTTTAATTGTATTGCAAAGGTCTCAGGACTGATTTTGCATGTGGAATAGGGTTTTTAATTGATTGCAAAGGTGTTAGGAGTGATTTTATAGGTGTAATAATGGTTTTTAATTGTATCACAAATTTCTAAGGAGTGATTTTGCATGTGAAATATGGCTTTTAATTGTATTGCTAGGGTCTCAGGAGTGATTTTATATATGTAATATGGTTTTTAATTGTATTGCAAAGGTCTCAGGAGTGATTTTGCATGTGAAATATGGTTTTTAATTGTATTTATAGGGTCTCAGGAGGGATTTTATATATGTATTATGGTTTTTAATTGTATTGCCAAGGTGTTAGGAGTGATTTTATAGGTGTAATAATGGTTTTTAATTGTATCACAAAGTTCTCCGGAGTGATTTTGCATGTGAAATATGGTTTTTAATAGTGTTGCTGGGGTCTCGGGAGTGATTTTATATATGTAATATGGTTTTTAATTGTATCTCAAAGGTGTTTGGAGTGATTTTATAGGTGCTATATGATTTTTAATTGTATCGCAAAGGACTCAGGAGTGATTTTACATGTGCAATATGGTTTTTAGTTTTATCACAAAGGTGTTAGGAGTGATTTTATAGATGTAATATGGTTTTTAATTGTAAAGCAAAGGTCTCAGGAGTGATTTTGCATGTGAAATATGGTTTTTAATTGTATTGCTAGGGTCTCAGGAGTGATTTTATATATGTAATATTGTTTTTAATTGCATTACAAAGGTCACAGGAGTGATTTTGAATTTGGTATATGGTTTTTAGTTGCATTCCAAAGGTGTTACGAGTGATTTTATAGGTGTAATAATGGTTTTTAATTGTATCACAAAGTTATCCGGAGTGATTTTGCATGTGAAATATGGTTTTTAATTATTCTATCCCAACGGTATGAGGAGTGATTTTATATGTGTAATATGGTTTTTAATTGTATCAAAAAAGTCTCGGGAGTGATTTCATATGTGTAATATGGTTTTTAATTGTATCAAAAAGGTCTCGGGAGTGATTTCATATGTGTAATATGGTTTTTAATTGTCTTGCTAGGGTCTCAGGAGTGATTTAAGATGTGTAATATGGTTTTTAATTGTATCGCAAAGGTGTTTGGAGGGATTTTATAGGTGATATATGGTTTTTAATTGTATCGCAAAGGTCTCAGGAGTGATTTTGCATGTGAAATATGGTTTTTAATTGTATTGCTAGGGTCCCAGGAGTGATTTTATATATTAATATGATTTTAATTGTATTGCAATGGTCTCAGGATTGATTTTGCATGTGAAAAATGGTTTTTAATTGTATTGCTAGGGTCTCACGAGTGATTTCATATATGTAATATGGTTTTTAATTGTATTGAAAAGGTCTCAAGAGTGATTTTATAGGTGTAATATGGTTTTTAATTGTATCAAAAAGGTCTCGGGAGTGATTTCATATGTGTAATATGGTTTTTAATTGTCTTGCTAGGGTCTCAGGAGTGATTTTAGATGTGTAATATGGTTTTTAATTGTATCGCAAAGGTGTTTGGAGGGATTTTATATGTGATATATGATTTTTAATTGTATCGCAAAGGTCTCAGGAGTGATTTTGCATGTGAAATATGGTTTTTAATTGTATTGCTAGGGTCCCAGGAGTGATTTTATATATTAATATGATTTTAATTGTATTGCAAAGGTCTCAGGATTGATTTTGCATGTGAAAAATGGTTTTTAATTGTATTGCTAGGGTCTCTCGAGTGATTTCATATATGTAATATGGTTTTTAATTGTATTGAAAAGGTCTCAAGAGTGATTTTATAGGTGTAATATGGTTTTTAATTGTATTGCAAAGATCTGAGGAGTGATTTTGAATGCAAAATATGGTGTTTAATTGTATTGCCAGAGTCTCAGGAGTGATTTTCTATATGTAATATCGTTTTTAATTGTATCACAAAGTTCTCGGGATTGATTTTGCATGTGAAATATGGTTTTTAATTGTATCCCAAAGGTCTGAGGAGTGATTTTATATGTGTAATATGGTTTTTAATTGTATCAAAAAAGTCTCGGGAGTGATTTCATATGTGTAATATGGAGTTTAATTGTATCCCAAAGGTCTGATGAGTGATTTTATATGTGTTATATGGTTTTTAATTGTCTTGCCAGGGTCTCAGGAGTGATTTGATATGTGTAATATGGTTTTTAATTGTATCACAAAGGTGTTTATAGTGATTTGTCGGTGTTATATGGTTTTTAATTGTATCGCAAAGGTCTCAGGAGTGATTTTATATATGCAATATGGTTTTTAATTGTATTACAAATTGTCTCGAGAGTTATTTCATACGTGTAGTATGGTTTTTAATTGTATTGCAAAGGTCTCAGGAGTGATTTTGCATGTGAAATATGGTTTTAATTGTATTGCTAGGGTCTAAGGAGTGATGTTATATATGTTATATGGTTTTCAATTGTATTGCAAAGGTCTAAGGATTGATTTTGCATGTGAAATATAGTTTTTAGTTGTATCCCAAAGGTCTGAGGAGTGATTTTATATGTGTAATATTGTTTTTAATTGTATCAAAAAGGCCTCGGGAGTGATTACATATGTGTAATATGGTTTTTTATTGTCTTGCTAGGGTCTCAGGAATGATTTTATATGTGTAATATGGTTTTTAATTGTATCGCAAAGGTGTTTGGAGTGATTTTATAGGTGTTATATGGTTTTTAATTGTATCGCAATGGATCCAGGAGTGATTTTATATGTGCAATACGACTTTTAGTTGTATCACAACGGTTTAAGGAGTGATTATATAGATGTTATATGGTTTTTAATTGTATCACAAATTTCTAAGGAATGATTTTGCATGTGAAATATAGCTTTTAATTGTATTGCTAGGGTCTCAGGAGTGATTTTGCATGTGGAATATGGTTTTTAGTTGTATTGCAAACGTGTTAGGAGTGATCTTATAGGTGTAATAATGGTTTGTAATTGTATCACAAAGTTCTCGGGAGTGATTTTGCATGTGAAATATGGTTTTTAATTGTATTGCCAACGGTCTGAGGAGTGATTTTATATGTGTAATATGGTTTTTAATTGTATCAAAAAAGTCTCGGGAGTGATTTCATATGTGTAATATGGTTTTTAATTGTATCCCAAAGGTCTGAGGAGTGATTTTATATGTGTAATATGGTTTTTAATTGCATCAAAAAGGTCTCGGGAGTGATTTCTTATGTGTAATATGGTTTTTAATTGTATTGCTAGAGTCTCAGGAGTGATTTTCTATATGTAATGTGGTTTTTAATTGTATTGCAAATGTGTTTGTGGTGATTTTATAGGTGTTATATGGTTTTTAATTGTATCGCAAAGGTCTCAGTAGTGATTTTATATATGCAATATGGTCTTTAATTGTATAACAAAGGTGTTAGGAGTGATTTTATAGATGTAATATGGTTTTTAATTGTATTGCAAAGGTCTCAGGAGTGATTTTGCAGGTCAAACATGGCTTTTAATTGTATCCCAAAGGTCTCAGGAGTGATTTTATATATGTAATATGGTTTTTAATTGTACCAAAAGGTTTCGGGAGTGATAACATACACCCCCTGAAACGTAAAACGTTCCCGTACGAACGTTAAACGGACGAACCAAAAACGATATACGAACGGACGAAGAACGAACGAACGCTCTGATCGTCGAGACGAACCATTTAAAAATTAACCAATCAGAGACAAGCTATACGCTTCAATCGTTCGTATGTGGGAAAACGAATGGAGACGCCTATCATGCTTTGTAAAAGTCAAGAAACATTCGGTCATTTTAAATAAAATCTTGAGAATCAAGCTGGTTTCTAGTAAACAAATAAAAAATTGAAAAGGAATAAATAATAAAATAATTATACTTTATTTTCATTAAATCATCATTTAAATGATTTGTGACAACTCAAACAGGTAATACACACATACAAAACGTGACAACATAACAAGCCTACGAGAAAACTTGTGGGGTTGAGTATTTTTATTAAATATTCATGTTCGTAATTTGGGCTAAACATGGAAATGTTTTAATAATGGACCTATACGTATTTTTATCACAGTGTAAAAAGAAACGAGCTTAGTCGTCCATTTTATTTTGATTACTAACAGTAATTATTACACATTCCCGAGGAAGCTTTTATAATTAATTTTTTATTGCATATAATGAAATGTACTAACCAACTGTATATTTATTATGTGTTATATATTTGTTAAACCTTATAATTTATTACAAAAATTCTCTATTGGAAAATGTTCATCAAGGTGGTTTTCAAATAACACATTTAAAATCACATTTGTAATATCACTCCGAAACCTTTGCAAGAGTATTAAAAACCATATTTAACATAAAAAAAACTACTGAGACCTTCGAGATACAATTAAAAACAAAATGAAATATATAAAATCACTCCTGATACATAAGAAATGCAATCAAAAACCATAATACAAATATAAAATCAATCCTGAGACCTTAGCTATGCAGTTAAAAACCATATAACACATACAATTTCACTACTGAGACTTTAGCAATACAATTAAAAACCATATTTCACATACAAAATCACTCCTGAGACCTTAGCAATACAATTAAAAACCATATTATACATATAAAATCAGTCCCGAGACCTTAGCAATACAATTTAAAACCATATTTCACATACAAAATCAGTCCTGAGACCCTAGAAATACAATTAAAAACTATATTTCTCATATAAAATCACCCCTGAGACCTTTGCGATACAATTAAAAACCATATTTCACCTATAAAAGCACTCCTGAGACCTTTGCGATACAATTAAAAACCATATTACACATATAAAATCACCCCTGAGACCTTTGCGATACAATTAAAAACCATACTTCACATATAAAATCACTCCTGAGACCTTTGCGATACAATTAAAAACAATATTACACATATAAAATCACTCGAGACCTTTGCGATACAATTAAAAACTTTATTACATATACAAAATCACTACTAAGACCCTGGCAATACAATTAAAAACTTTATTTCCCATGCAAAATCACTCCGGAGACCTTTGTGATACAGTTAAAACCAATATTTCACATACAAAATCACTCCTGAGACCTTTGCGATACAATTAAAAACCATATTACACATATAAAATCACTCTTGAGACCTTTGCGATACAATCAAAAACCATATAACATATATAAAATCACTCCTAAGACCCTAGAAATACAATTAAAAAATATTTTCACGTGCAAAATCACTCCTGAGACCTTTGTGATACAATTAAAAACAATATAACACATATAAAATCACTCCTCAGACCTTTGTAATACAATTAAAAACCATATTTCACATGCAAAATCACTCCTGAGACTTTTGCAATACAATTAAAAACCATATTTCACATGTAAAATCACTCCTGAGACCTTTGCGCTACAATTAAAAACCATATTACACATATAAAAACACTCCTCAAACCTTTGCGATACAATTAAAAACTATATTACATATATAAAATCACTCCTGAGACCCTAGCATTACAATTAAAAACCATATTTTACATGCAAAATAACTCCTGAGACCTTTGCAATACAATTTAAACCAATATTTCACATACAAAATCACTCCTGAGACCCTAGCAATACAATTAAAAACCATATTTCACATACAAAAACACTCCTGAGACCTTAGCTATACAATTAAAAACTATATCACACATATAAAATCACTCCTGAGACCATTGCGATACAATTAAAAACCATATTTCACATACAAAATCACTCCTGAACGTTACAAGATGCAATATTAAAACCACTAGATAATTATCTTCTTTGACCTTACTATGAGATGCTAAATCAGTAGTGAGACATTATATATGCAATTTAAAACCTAGGAAATGAAATGTCTGTATATCCAAACAAATATTGTGGCATTAAATTAAGATTTTATGCAAGATTATTCAGTTTTATTAAGTTTGCTGTGTAAACAGCTATTCAGTTTTTGTATCAAATGAAGACAATGTAGGGATGTTCAGAGACTTTAGGATAAAACATACATTTTTAAAATGTTTTAGGTACTAAAATAGAAAAACTTCCTATATGTTTATAAAATTTGGAGAGTGTTCAAATAAATCATATTTATTTGTACAACCTGAATATTGTAGATTTACATATAACAAAGTAGACGAAGAAAGTATTGTTTATGTTTATATTTAATTTACAGTAAAACATGTTCATGGTTTTAATGAATTTATAGTTTTAAAATAAATATAATTTATTTGACATTTTAATGTTCAGGTTATTTTAATTTGATAACAGAATGTAGTATTTTCTATCAGACTAACAAAGTGTAAAATATTTTCTTTTGAGAATGCTGACGAACGAATGAACCGTTATTTTTACCTGTACTGCGCATGCGGACGAACGAACGAACGGGTTTTATTTACTTGTTTTGCGCATGCGGACGAACGAACGAACGAACGGACGAACGGAAAACGATATACGAACGAACGGAAAACGAAATACGAACGCAAAAATGAGAACGTTTTACGTTTCAGGGGGTGTATGTGTTATATGGTTTTTTTATTGATTTGCTAGGGTCTCAGGAGTGATTTTATATGTGTAATTTGGTTTTAATTGTATCGCAAAGGTGTTTGAAGTGAATTTATAGGTGTAATATGGTTCTTAATTGTATTGCAAAGGTCTCAGGAGTGATTTTATAAATGTAATATGGTTTTTAATTGTATTGCATAGGTCTCAGATTTGATTTTGAATGTGGAATATGGTTTTTAATTGATTGCAAAGGTGTTGGGAGTGATTTTATAGGTGTAATAATGGTTTTTACTTGTATCACAAAGTTCTCGGAAGTGATTTTGCATGTTAAATATGGTTTTTAATTGTATCCCAAAGGTGTGAGGAGTGATTTTATATGTGTAATATGGTTTTTAGTTGTATCAAAAAGGTCTCGGGAGTGATTTCATATATATAATATGGTTTTTAATTGTCTTGCTAGGGTCTCAAGAGTGGTTTTATATGTGTAATATGGTTTTTAATTGTATCGCAAAGGTGTTTGGAGTGATTTTATAGGTGTTATATGGTTTTTAATTCTATCGCAAAGGTCCCAGGAGTGATTTTATATGTGCAATATGACTTTTAGTTGTATCACAACGGTTTAAGGAGTGATTTTATAGATGTAATATGGTTTTTAATTGTAATGCAAAGTTCTCAGGAGTGATTTTGCATGTGAAATATGGTTTTTAATTGTATTGCCTGGGTCTTAGGATTGATTGTATATATGTAATATGGTTTTTAATTGTTTTGCAAAGGTCTAAGGAGTGATTTCGCATGTGAAATATGGTTTTTAATTGTGTTGCAAGGGTCTCAGGAGTGATTTTATATATGTAACATGGTTTTTAATTGTATTGAAAAGGCTTCAAGAGTGATTTTGCCAGTGAAATATGATTTTTAATTGTACTTCTAGGGTCTCAGCAGTGATTTTATATATGTAATATGGTTTTTAATTGTATCACAAAGTGTTAGGAGTGATTTAAAATTGTAATATCGTTTTTAATTGTACTGCTAGAGTCTCACGAGTGATTTTCTATATGAAATATGGTTTTAGTTGTATAGCAAAGTGTTTGGAGTGATTTTATAGGTGTAATATGGTTTTTAATTGTATCACAAAGGTTTCAGGAGTGATTTTATATATGCAATATGGTTTTTAATTGTATCACAACGGTGTTAGGAGTGATTTTATTGGTGTAATAATGGTTTTTAATTGTATCCAAAAGGTCTGATTAGTGATTTATATGTGTAATATGGTTTTTAATTATATCAAAAAGGTCTCGGGAGTGATTTCATAGGTGTAATATGGTTTTTAATTGTCTTGCTAGGGTCTCAGGAGTGATTTTATATATGTAATATGGTTTTTAATTGTATCGCAAAGTGTAAGGAGTGATTTCATATGTGTAATACGGTTTTTAATTGTATTGCAAAGGTCTCATAAGTGATGTTGAATGAGAAATATGGCTTTTAATTGTATTGCTAGGGTCTCAGGAGTGATTGTATATATTTAATATTGTTTTCAATTGATTGCAAAGGTGTTAGGAGTGATTCTATAGGTGTAATAAAGGTTTTTAATTGTATCACAAAGATCTCTGGAGTGGTTTTGCATGTGCAAGATGGTTTTTAATTGTATCCCAAAGGTCTGAGGAGTGATTTTATATATGTAATATGGTTTTTAATTGTATCAAAAAGGTTTCGGGAGTGATTACATATGTGTAATATGGTTTTTTTATTGTCTTGCTAGGTCTCAGAAGTGATTTTATATGTGTAATTTGGTTTTAATTGTATTGCAAAGGTGTTTGAAGTGAATTTATAGGTGTTATATGGTTCTTAATTGTATTGCAAAGGTCTCAGGAGTGATTTTATATATGTAATATGGTTTTTAATTGTATTGCATAGGTCTCAGGATTGATTTTGCATGTGGAATATGGTTTTTATTTGATTGCAAAGGTGTTGGGAGTGATTTTATAGGTGTAATAATGGTTTTTAATTGTATCACAAAGTTCTTGAAAGTGATTTTGCATGTTAAATAAGGTTTTTAATTGTATCCCAAAGGTCTGAGGAGTGATTTTATATGTGTAATATGGTTTTTAGTTGAATCAAAAAGGTCTAGGGAGTGATTTCATATGTGTAATATGGTTTTTTAATTGTCTTGCTAGGGTCTCAGGAGTGATTTTATATGTGTAATATTGTTTTTAATTGTATCGCAAAGGTGTTTGGAGTGATTTTATAGGTGTTATATGGTTTTTAATTCTATCGCAAAGGTCACAGGAGTGATTTTTTTAAAGGTGCAATATGACTTTTAGTTGTATCACAACGGTTTAAGGAGTGATTTTATAGATGTAATATGGTTTTTAATTTTAATGCAAAGGTCTCAGGAGTGATTTTGCATGTGAAATATGGTTTTTAATTGTATTGCAAGGGTCTCAGGAGTGATTTTGTATATGTAATATGGTTTTTAATTGTATTGAAAAGGCCTCAAGAGTGATTTTGCCTGTGAAATATGATTTTTAATTGTAGTTCCAGGGTCTCAGCAGTGATTTTATATATGTAATATGGCTTTTAATTGTATCACAAACGTGTTAGGAATGATTTAAAATTGTAATATCGTTTTTAATTGTATTGCCAGAGTCTCACGAGTGATTTTCTATATGTAATATGGTTTTTAATTGTATTGCAAAGGTGTTTGGAGTGATTTTATAGGTGTAATATGGTTTTTAATTGTATCACAAAGGTCTCAGGAGTGATTTTATATATGCAATATGGTTTTTAATTGTATCACAACGGTGTTAGGAGTGATTTTATAGGTGTAATAATGGTTTTTAATTGTATCCCAAAGGTCTGAGGAGTGATTTATATGTGTAATATGGTTTTTATTTATGTCAAAAAGGTCTAGGGAGTGATTTCATAGGTGTAATATGGTTTTTAATTGTCTTGCTAGGGACTCAGGAGTGTTTTTATGTGTGTAATATGGTTTTTAATTGTATCGCAAAGTATAAGGAGTGATTTCATGTGTAATATGGTTTTTAATTGTATTGCAAGGGTCTCATGAGTGATTTTATATATGTTATATGGTTTTTAATTGTATCGCAATGTGTAAGGAGTGATTTCATATGTGTAATATGGTTTTTAATTGTATCACAACGGTGTTAGGAGTGATTTTATAGGTGTAATAATGGTTTTTAATTGTATCCCAAAGGTCTGAGGAGTGATTTTATAGGTGTTATATGATTTTTAATTGTATCGCAAAGGTCTCAGGAGTGATTTTACATGTGCAATATGGTTTTTAGTTTTATCACAATGGTGATAGGAGTGATTTTATAGATGTAATATGGTTTTAAATTGTAAAGCAAAGGTCTCATGAGAGATTTTGCATGTGAAATATGCTTTTTAATTGTATTGCTAGGGTCTCAGGAGTGATTTTATATATGTAATATGGTTTTTAATTCCATTGCAAAGGTCACACTAGTGATTTTGCATTTGGTATATGGTTTTAGTTGCATTGCAAAGGTGTTAGGAGTGATTTTATAGGTGTAATAATGGTTTTTATTTGTATCACAAAGTTCTCGGGAGTGATTTTGCATGTGAAATATGGTTTTTAATTCTATCCCAACGGTCTGAGGAGTGATTTTATATTTGTAATATGGTTTTTAATTGTATCAAAAAAGTCTCGGGAGTGATTTCATATGTGTAATATGGTTTTTAATTGTATCCCAAAGGTCTGAGGAGTGATTTTATATGTGCAATATGGTTTTTAATTGTATCAAAAAGGTCTCGGGAGTGATTTCATATATGTAATATGGTTTTTAATTGTATTGAAAAGGTCTCAAGAGTGATTTTATAGGTGTAATATGGTTTTTAATTGTATTGCAAAGATCTGAGGGGTGATTTTAAATGCAAAATATGGTGTTTAATTGTATTGCCAGAGTCTCAGGAGTGATTTTCTATATGTAATATCGTTTTCAATTGTATCGCAAAGGTGTTTGGAGGGATTTTATAGGTGATATATGGTTTTTAATTGTATGACAAAGGTCTCAGGAGTGATTTTATATATGCAATATGGTTTTTAATTGTATCACAACGATGTAAGGAGTGATTTTATAGATGTAATATGGTCTCTAATTGTATTGGAAAGGTCTCAGGAGTGATTTTGCATGTGAAATATGGTTTTTAATTGTATTCCTAGTGTCTCAGGAGTGATTTTATATATGTAATTTGGTTTTTAATTGTATTGCAAAGGTCTCAGGACTGATTTTGCATGTGGAATATGTTTTAGTTGTATTTCAAAGATGTGATTTTATAGGTGTAATAATGGTTTTTAATTGTATCACAAAGTTCTCGGGATTGATTTTGCATGTGAAATATGGTTTTTAATTGTATCCCAAAGGTCTGAGGAGTGATTTTATATGTGTAATATGGTTTTTAATTGTATCAAAAAAGTCTCGGGAGTGATTTCATATGTGTAATATGGTTTTTAATTGTATCCTAAAGGTCTGATGAGTGATTTTATATGTGTAATATGGTTTTTAATTGTATCAAAAAGGTCTCGGGAGAGATTTCATATGTGTAATATGGTTTTTAATTGTCTTGCCAGGGTCTCAGGAGTGATTTTATATGTGTAATATGGTTTTTAATTGTATCACAAAGGTGTTTATAGTGATTTGAGAATGTGTTATATGGTTTTTAATTGTATCGCAAAGGTCTCAGGAGTGATTTTATATATGCAATATGGTTTTTAATTGTATCACAAAGGTCTCGATAGTTATTTCATATGTGTAGTATGGTTTTTAATTGTCTTGCTAGGGTTTCAGGAGTGATTTTATATGTGTAGTATGGTTTTTAATTGTATCACAAAGGTGTTTATAGTGATTTTATGGATGTAATATGGTTTTTAATTGTATTGCAAAGGTCTCAGGAGTGATTTTGCATGTGAAATATGGTTTTAATTGTATTGCTAGGGTCTAATGAGTGATTTTATATATGTTATATGGTTTTCAATTGTATTGCAAAGGTCTAAGGATTGATTTTGCATGTGAAATATAGTTTTTAGTTGTATCCCAAAGGTCTGAGGAGTGATTTTATATGTGTAATATTGTTTTTAATTGTATCAAAAAGGCCTCGGGAGTGATTACATATGTGTAATATGGTTTTTTATTGTCTTGCTAGGGTCTCAGGAATGATTTTATATGTGTAATATGGTTTTAATTGTATCGCAAAGGTGTTTGGAGTGATTTTATAGGTGTTTTATGGTTCTTAATTGTATTGCAAAGGTCTCAAGAGTGAGTTTAGATATGTATTATGGCTTTTAATTGTATTGCAAAGGTCTCAGGACTGATTTTGCATGTGGAATAGGGTTTTTAATTGATTGCAAAGGTGTTAGGAGTGATTTTATAGGTGTAATAATGGTTTTTAATTGTATCAAAATTTCTAAGGAGTGATTTTGCACGTGAAATATGGCTTTTAATTGTATTGCTAGGGTCTCAGGAGTGATTTTGCATGTGGAATATTGTTTTTAGTTGTATTGCAAACGTGTTAGGAGTAATCTTATAGGTGTAATAATGGTTTGTAATTGTATCACAAAGTTCTCGGGAGTGATTTTGCATGTGAAATATGGTTTTTAATTGTATTGCCAACGGTCTGAGGAGTGATTTTATATGTGTAATATTGTTTTTAATTGTATCAAAAAAGTCTCGGGAGTGATTTCGTATGTGTAATATGGTTTTCAATTGTATCCCAAAGGTCTGAGGAGTGATTTTATATGTGTAATATGGTTTTTAATTGTATCAAAAAGGTCTCGGGAGTGATTTCTTATGTGTAATATGGTTTTTAATTGTAATGCCAGAGTCTCAGGAGTAATTTTCTATATGTAATGTGGTTTTTAATTGTATTGCAAAGGTGTTTGTGGTGATTTTATAGGTGTTATATGGTTTTTAATTGTATCGCAAAGGTCTCAGGAGTGATTTTATATATGCAATATGGTTTTTAATTGTATCACAAAGGTGTTAGGAGTGATTTTATAGATGTAATATGGTTTTTAATTGTATTGCAAAGGTCTCAGGAGTGATTTTGCATGTCAAACATGGCTTTTAATTGTATCCCAAAGGTCTGAGGAGTGATTTTATATATGTAATATGGTTTTTAATTGTATCAAAAAGGTTTCGGGAGTGATAACATATGTGTTATTTGTTTTTTTTTATTGTCTTGCTAGGGTCTCAGGAGTGATTTTATATGTGTAATTTGGTTTTAATTGTATCGCAAAGGTGTTTAAATGAATTTATAGGTGTCATATGGTTCTTAATTGTATTGCAAAGGTCTCAGGAGTGATTTTATATATGTTATATGGTTTTAATTGTATTGCATAGGTCTCAGGATTGATTTTGAATGTGGAATGTGGTTTTGAATTGATTGCAAAGGTGTTGGGAGTGATTTTATAGGTGTAATAATGGTTTTTACTTGTATCACAAAGTTCTCGGAAGTGATTTTGCATGTTAAATATGGTTTTTAATTGTATCCCAAAGGTGTGAGGAGTGATTTTATATGTGTAATATGGTTTTTAGTTGCATCAAAAAGGTCTCGGGAATGATTTCATATATATAATATGGTTTTTAATTGTCTTGCTAGGGTCTCAGGAGTGGTTTTATATGTGTAATATGGTTTTTAATTGTATCGCAAAGGTGTTTGGGGTGATTTTATAGGTGTTATATGGTTTTTAATTGTATCGCAAAGGTCCCAGGAGTGATTTTATATGTGCAATATGACTTTTAGTTGTATCACAACGGTTTAAGGAGTGATTATATAGATGTAATATGGTTTTTAATTGTAATGCAAAGTTCTCAGGAGTGATTTTGCATGTGAAATATGGTTTTTAATTGTATTGCTAGGGTCTTAGGATTGATTTTATATATGTAATATGATTTTTAATTGTATTGCAAAGGTCTAAGGAGTGATTTTGCATGTGAAATATGGTTTTTAATTGTGTTGCAAGGGTCTCAGGAGTGATTTTATATATGTAACATGGTTTTTAATTGTATTGAAAAGGCTTCAAGAGTGATTTTGCCTGTGAAATATGATTTTTAATTGTACTTCTAGGGTCTCAGCAGTGATTTTATATATGTAATAGGGTTTTTAATTGTATCACAAAGGTGTTAGGAGTGATTTAAAATTGTAATATCGTTTTTAATTGTACTGCTAGAGTCTCACGAGTGATTTTCTATATGTAATATGGTTTTTAATTGTATAGCAAAGTGTTTGGAGTGATTTTATATATGCAATATGGTTTTTAATTGTATCACAACGGTGTTAGGGGTGATTTTTTAGGTGTAATAATGGTTTTTAATTGTATCCCAAAGGTCTGAGGAGTGATTTATATGTGTAATATGGTTTTTAATTATATCAAAAAGGTCTCGGGAGTGATTTCATAGGTGTAATATAGTTTTTAATTGTCTTGCTAGGGACTCAGCAGTGATTTTTTGTGTGTAATATGGTTTTTAATAGTATCGCAAAGTAAAAGGAGTGATTTCATGTGTAATATGGTTTTTAATTGTATTGCTAGGGTCTCAGGAGTGATTTTATATATGTAATATGGTTTTTAATTTCATTGCAAAGGTCGCAGGAGTGATTTTGCATTTGGTATATGGTTTTTAATTGCATTGCAAAGGTGTTAGGAGTGATTTTATAGGTGTAATAATGGTTTTTAATTGTATCACAAAGTTCTCGGGAGTGATTTTGCATGTGAAATATGGTTTTTAATTCTATCCCAACGGTCTGAGGAGTGATTTTATATTTGTAATATGGTTTTTAATTGTATCAAAAAAGTCTCGGGAGTGATTACATATGTGTAATATGGTTTTTAATTGTATCCCAAAGGTCTGAGGAGTGATTTTATATGTGCAATATGGTTTTTAATTGTATCAAAAAGGTCTCGGTAGTGATTTCATATGTGTAATATGGTTTGTAATTGTCTTGCTAGGGTCTCAGGAGTGATTTTAGATGTGTAATATGGTTTTTTATTGTATCGCAAAGGTGTTTGGAGGGATTTTATAGGTGATATATGGTTTTTAATTGTATCGCAAAGGTCTCAGGAGTGATTTTGCATGTGAAATATGGTTTTTAATTGTATTGCTAGGGTCTCAGGAGTGATTTTATATATAAATATGATTTTAATTGTATTGCAAAGGTCTCAGGATTGATTTTGCATGTGAAAAATGGTTTTTAATTGTATTGCTAGGGTCTCACGAGTGATTTCATATATGTAATTTGGTTTTTAATTGTATTGCAAAGGTCTCAAGAGTGATTTTATAGGTGTAATATGGTTTTTAATTGCATTGCAAAGATCTGAGGAGTGATTTTGAATGCAAAATATGGTGTTTAATTGTATTGCCATAGTCTCAGGAGTGATTTCCTATATGTAATATCGTTTTCAATTGTATCGCAAAGGTGTTTGGAGGGGTTTTATAGGTGATATATGGTTTTTAATTGTATGACAAAGGTCTCAGGAGTGATTTTATATATGCAATATTGTTTTTAATTGTATCACAACGATGTTAGGAGTGATTTTATAGATGTAATATGGTCTTTAATTGTAGTGGAAAGGTCTCAGGAGTGATTTTGCATGTAAAATATGGTTTTTAATTGTACTCCTAGGGTCTCAGGAGTGATTTTATATATGTAATTTGGTTTTTAATTGTATTGCAAAGGTCTCAGGAGTGATTTTGCATGTGGAATATGTTTTAGTTGCATTTCAAAGATGTGATTTTATAGGTGTAATAATGGTTTTTAATTGTATCACAAAGTTCTCGGGATTGATTTTGCATGTGAAATATGGTTTTTAATTGTATCCCAAAGGTCTGAGGAGTGATTTTATATGTGTAATATGGTTTTTAATTGTATCAAAAAAGTCTCGGGAGTGATTTCATATGTGTATTATGGTTTTTAATTGTATCCCAAAGGTCTGATGAGTGATTTTATATGTGTAATATGGTTTTTAATTGTATCAAAAAGGTCTCGGGAGAGATTTCATATGTGTAATATGGTTTTTAATTGCCTTGCCAGGGTCTCAGCAGTGATTTTATATGTGTAATATGGTTTTTAATTGTATCATAAAGGTGTTTATAGTGATTTGATAGGTGTATATGGTTTTTAATTGTATCGCAAAGGTCTCAGGAGTGATTTTATATATGCAATATGGTTTTTAATTGTATCACAAAGGTCTCGAAAGTTATTTCATATGTGTAGTATGGTTTTTAATTGTCTTGCTAGGGTTTCAGGAGTGATTTTATATGTGTAATATGGTTTTTAATTGTATCACAAAGGTGTTTATAGTGATTTTATAGATGTAATATGGTTTTTAATTGTATTGCAAAGGTCTCAGGAGTGATTTTGCATGTGAAATATGGTTTAAATTGTATTGCTAGGGTCTAAGGAGTGATTTTATATATGTTATATGGTTTTCAATTGTATTGCAAAGGTCTAAGGATTGATTTTGCATGTGAAATATAGTTTTTAGTTGTATCCCAAAGGTCTGAGGAGTGGTTTTATATGTGTAATATTGTTTTTAATTGTATCAAAAAGGCCTCGGGAGTGATTACATATGTGTAATATGGTTTTTTATTGTCTTTTTAGGGTCTCAGGAATGATTTTATATGTGTAATATGGTTTTAATTGTATCGCAAAGGTGTTTGGAGTGATTTTATAGGTGTTATATGGTTCCTAATTGTATTGCAAAGGTCTCAAGAGTGAGTTTAGATATGTAATATGGCTTTAAATTGTATTGCAAAGGTCTCAGGACTGATTTTGCATGTGGAATATGGTTTTTAATTGATTGCAAAGGTGTTAGGAGTGATTTTATAGGTGTAATGATGGTTTTTAATTGTATCACAAATTTCTAAGGAGTGATTTTGCATGTGAAATATGGCTTTTAATTTTAATGCTAGGGTCTCAGGAGTGATTTTATATATGTAATATGGTTTTTAATTGCATTGCAAAGGTCACAGGAGTGATTTTGCATTTGATATATGGTTTTTAGTTGCATTGCAAAGGTGTTAGGAGTGATTTTATAGGTGTAATAATGGTTTTTATTTGTATCACAAAGTTCTCGGGAGTGATTTTGCATGTGAAATATGGTTTTTAATTCTATCCCAACGGTCTGAGGAGTGATTTTATATTTGTAATATGGTTTTTAATTGTATCAAAAAAGTCTCGGGAGTGATTTCATATGTGTAATATGGTTTTTAATTGTATCCCAAAGGTCTGAGGAGTGATTTTATATGTGCAATATGGTTTTTAATTGTATCAAAAAGGTCTCGGGAGTGATTTCATATGTGTAATATGGTTTGTAATTGTCTTGCTAGGGTCTCAGGAGTGATTTTAGATGTGTAATATGGTTTTTAATTGTATCGCAAAGGTGTTTGGAGGGATTTTATAGGTGATATATGGTTTTTAATTGTATCGCAAAGGACTCAGGAGTGATTTTGCATGTGGAATATGGTTTTTAATTGTATTGCTAGGGTCTCAGGAGTGATTTTATATATAAATATGATTTTAATTGTATTGCAAAGGTCTCAGGATTGATTTTGCATGTGAAAAATGGTTTTTAATTGTATTCCTAGCGTCTCACGAGTGATTTCATATATGTAATATGGTTTTTAATTGTATTGAAAAGGACTCAAGAGTGATTTTATAGGTGTAATATGGTTTTTAATTGCATTGGAAAGATCTGAGGAGTGATTTTGAATGCAAAATATGGTGTTTAATTGTATTGCCATAGTCTCAGGAGTGATTTTCAATATGTAATATCGTTTTCAATTGTATCGCAAAGGTGTTTGGAGGGATTTTATAGGTGATATATGGTTTTTAATTGTATAACAAAGGTCTCAGGAGTGATTTTATATATGCAATATGGTTTTTAATTGTATCACAACGATGTTAGGAGTGATTTTATAGATGTAATTTGGTCTTTAATTGTATTGGAAAGTTCTCAGGAGTGATTTTGCATGTGAAATATGGTTTTTAATTGTACTCCTAGTGTCTCAGGAGTGATTTTATATATGTAATTTGGTTTTTAATTGTATTGCAAAGGTCTCAGGAGTGATTTTGCATGTGGAATATGTTTTAGTTGTATTTCAAAGATGTGATTTTATAGGTGTAATAATGGTTTTTAATTGTATCACAAAGTTCTCGGGATTGATTTTGCATGTGAAATATGGTTTTTAATTGTATCCCAAAGGTCTGAGGAGTGATTTTATATGTGTAATATGGTTTTTAATTGTATCAAAAAAGTCTCGGGAGTGATTTCATATGTGTATTATGGTTTTTAATTGTATCCCAAAGGTCTGATGAGTGATTTTATATGTGTAATATGGTTTTTAATTGTATCAAAAAGGTCTCGGGAGAGATTTCATATGTGTAATATGGTTTTTAATTGTCTTGCCAGGGTCTCAGGAGTGATTTTATATGTGTAATATGGTTTTTAATTGTATCATAAAGGTGTTTATAGTGATTTGATAGGTGTTATATGGTTTTTAATTGTATCGCAAAGGTCTCAGGAGTGATTTTATATATGCAATATGGTTTTTAATTGTATCACAAAGGTGTTTATAGTGATTTTATAGATGTAATATGGTTTTTAATTGTATTGCAAAGGTCTCAGGAGTGATTTTGCATGTGAAATATGGTTTTAATTGTATTGCTAGGGTCTAAGGAGTGATTTTATATATGTTATATGGTTTTCAATTGTATTGCAAAGGTCTAAGGATTGATTTTGCATGTGAAATATAGTTTTTAGTTGTATCCCAAAGGTCTGAGGAGTGATTTTATATGTGTAATATTGTTTTTAATTGTATCAAAAAGGCCTCGGGAGTGATTACATACGTGTAATATGGTTTTTTATTGTCTTGCTAGGGTCTCAGGAATGATTTTATATGTGTAATATGGTTTTAATTGTATCGCAAAGGTGTTTGGAGTGATTTTATAGGTGTTATATGGTTCTTAATTGTATTGCAAAGGTCTCAAGAGTGAGTTTAGATATGTAATATGGCTTTTAATTGTATTGCAAAGGTCTCAGGAGTGATTTTGCATGTGAAATATGGTTTTTAATTTTACTCCTAGGGTCTCAGGAGTGATTTTATATATGTAATTTGGTTTTTAATTGTATTGCAAAGGTCTCAAGAGTGATTTTGCATGTGGAATATGTTTTAGTTGTATTTCAAAGATGTGATTTTATAGGTGTAATAATGGTTTTTAATTGTATCACAAAGTTCTCGGGACTGATTTTGCATGTGAAATATGGTTTTTAATTGTATCCCAAAGGTCTGAGGAGTGATTTTATTTGTGTAACATGGTTTTTAATTGTATCAAAAAAGTCTTGGGAGTGATTTCATATGTGTATTATGGTTTTTAATTGTATCCCAAAGGTCTGATGAGTGATTTTATATGTGTAATATGGTTTTCAATTGTATCAAAAAGGTCTCGGGAGAGATTTCATCTGTGTAATATGGTTTTTAATTGTCTTGCGAGGGTCTCAGGAGTGATTTTATATGTGTAATATGGTTTTTAATTGTATCATAAAGGTGTTTATAGTGATTTGATAGGTGTTATATGGTTTTTAATTGTATCGCAAAGGTCTCAGGAGTGATTTTATATATGCAATATGGTTTTTAATTGTATCACAAAGGTCTCGAGAGTTATTTCATATGTGTAGTATGGTTTTTAATTGTCTTTCTAGGGTTTCAGGAGTGATTTTATATGTGTAATATAGTTTTTAATTGTATCACAAAGGTGTTTATAGTGATTTTATAGATGTAATATGGTTTTTAATTGTATTGCAAAGGTCTCAGGAGTGATTTTGCATGTGAAATATGGTTTTAATTGTATTGCTAAGGTCTAAGGAGTGATTTTATATATGTTATATGGTTTTCAATTGTATTGCAAAGGTCTAAGGATTGATTTTGCATGTGAAATATAGTTTTTAGTTGTATCCCAAAGGTCTGAGGAGTGATTTTATATATGCAATATGGTTTTTAATTGTATCAAAAAGGTTTCGGGAGTGATAACATATGTGTTATATGTTTTTTTTATTGTCTTGCTAGGGTCTCAGGAGTGATTTTATATGTGTAATTTGGTTTTAATTGTATCGCAAAGGTGTTTGAAGTGACTTTATAGGTGTCATATGGTTCTTAATTGTATTGCAAAGGTCTCAGGAGTGATTTTATATATGTAATATGGTTTTTAATTGTATTGCATAGGTCTCAGGATTGATTTTGAATGTGGAATGTGGTTTTGAATTGATTGCAAAGGTGTTGGGAGTGATTTTATAGGTGTTATATGGTTTTTAATTGTATCGCAAAGGTCCCAGGAGTGATTTTATATGTGCAATATGACTTTTAGTTGTATCACAACGGTTTAAGGAGTGATTATATAGATGTAATATGGTTTTTAATTGTAATGCAAAGTTCTCAGGAGTGATTTTGCATGTGAAATATGGTTTTTAATTGTATTGCTAGGGTCTTAGGATTGATTTTATATATGTAATATGATTTTTAATTGTATTGCAAAGGTCTAAGGAGTGATTTTGCATGTGAAATATGGTTTTTGATTGTGTCGCAAAGGTCTCAGGAGTGATTTTATATATGTAACATGGTTTTTAATTGTATTGAAAAGGCTTCAAGAGTGATTTTGCCTGTGAAATGTGATTTTTAATTGTACTTCTAGGGTCTCAGCAGTGATTTTATATATGTAATATGGTTTTTAATTGTATTCCTAGGGTCTGAGGAGTGATTTTATATATGTGATTTGGTTTTTAATTGTATTGCAAAGGTCTCAGGAGTGATTTTGCATGTGGAATATGTTTTAGTTGTATTTCAAAGATGTGATTTTATAGGTGTAATAATGGTTTTTAATTGTCTTGCTAGGGTTTCAGGAGTGATTGTATATGTGTAATATGGTTTTTAATTGTATCACAAAGGTGTTTATAGTGATTTTATAGATGTAATATGGTTTTAAATTGTATTGCAAAGGTCTCAGGAGTGATTTTGCATGTGAAATATGGTTTTAATTGTATTGCTAGGGTCTAAGGAGTGATTTTATATATGTTATATGGTTTTTAATTGTATTGCAAAGGTCTAAGGATTGATTTTGCATGTGAAATATAGTTTTTAATTGTATCCCAAAGGTCTGAGGAGTGATTTTATATGTGTAATATTGTTTTTAATTGTATCAAAAAGGCCTCGGGAGTGATTACACATGTGTAATATGGTTTTTTATTGTCTTGCTAGGGTCTCAGGAATGATTTTATATGTGTAATATGGTTTTAATTGTATCGCAAAGGTGTTTGGAGTGATTTTATAGGTGTTATATGGTTCTTAATTGTATTGCAAAGGTCTCAAGAGTGAGTTTAGATATGTAATATGGCTTTTAATTGTATTGCAAAGGTCTCAGGACTGATTTTGCATGTGGAATAGGGTTTTTAATTTGATTGCAAAGGTGTAAGTAGTGATTTTATAGGTGTAATAATGGTTTTTAATTGTATCACAAATTTCTAAGGTGTGATTTTGCATGTGAAATATGGCTTTTAATTGTATTGCGTGTGGAATATGGTTTTTAGTTGTATTGCAAACGTGTTAGAAGTGATCTTATAGGTGTAATAATGGTTTGTAATTGTATCACAAAGTTCTCGGGAGTGATTTTGCATGTGAAATATGGTTTTTAATTGTATTGCCAATGGTCTGAGGAGTGATTTTATATGTGTAATATGGTTTTTAATTGTATCAAAAAAGTCTCGGGAGTGATTTCATATGTGTAATATGGTTTTTAATTGTATCCCAAAGGTCTGAGGAGTGATTTTATATGTGTAATATGGTTTTTAATTGTATCAAAAAGGTCTCGGGAGTGATTTCTTATGTGTAATATGGTTTTTATTTGTATTGCTAGAGTCTCAGCAGTGATTTTCTATATGTAATGTGGTTTTTAATTGTATTGCAAAGGTGTTTGTGGTGATTTTATAGGTGTTATATGGTTTTTAATTGTATCGCAAAGGTCTCAGGAGTGATTTTATATATGCAATATGGTTTTTAATTGTATCACAAAGGTGTTAGGAGTGATTTTATAGATGTAATATGGTTTTTAATTGTATTGCAAAGGTCTCAGGAGTGATTTTGCATGTCAAACATGGCTTTTAATTGTATCCCAAAGGTCTGAGGAGTGATTTTATATATATTTAATTGTATCAAAAAGGTTTCGGGAGTGATAACATATGTGTAATTTGGTTTTAATTGTATCGCAAAGGTGTTTGAAGTGAATTTATAGGTGTCATATGGTTCTTAATTGTATTGCAAAGGTCTCAGGAGTGATTTTATATATGTAATATGGTTTTTAATTGTATTGCATAGGTCTCAGGATTGATTTTGAATGTGGAATGTGGTTTTGAATTGATTGCAAAGGTGTTGGGAGTGATTTTATAGGTCTAATAATGGTTTTTACTTGTATCACAATGTTCTCGGAAGTGATTTTGCATGTTAAATATGGTTTTTAATTGTATCCCAAAGGTCTGTGGAGTGATTTTATATGTGTAATATGGTTTTTAGTTGTATCAAAAAAGTCTCGGGAGTGATTTCATATATATAATATGGTTTTTAATTGTCTTGCTAGGGTCTCAGGAGTGGTTTTATATGTGTAATATGGTTTTTAATTGTATCGCAAAGGTGTTTGGAGTGATTTTATAGGTGTTATATGGTTTTTAATTGTATCGCAAAGGTCCCAAGAGTGATTTTATATGTGCAATATGACTTTTAGTTGTATCACAACGGTTTAAGGAGTGATTATATAGATGTAATATGGTTTTTAATTGTAATGCAAAGTTCTCAGGAGTCATTTTGCATGTGAAATATGGTTTTTAATTGTATTGCTAGGGTCTTAGGATTGATTTTATATATGTAATATGATTTTTAATTGTATTGCAAAGGTCTAAGGAGTGATTTTGCATGTGAAATATGGTTTTTAATTGTGTTGCAAGGGTCTCAGGAGTGATTTTATATATGTAACATGGTTTTTAATTGTATTGAAAAGGCTTCAAGAGTGATTTTGCCTGTGAAATATGATTTTTAATTGTACTTCTAGGGTCTCAGCAGTGATTTTATATATGTAATATGGTTTTAATTGTATCACAAAGGTGTTAGGAGTGATTTAAAATTGTAATATCGTTTTTAATTGTACTGCTAGAGTCTCACGAGTGATTTTCTATATGTAATATGGTTTTTAATTGTATAGCAAAGTGTTTGGAGTGATTTTATAGGTGTAATATGGTTTTTAATTGTATCACAAAGGTTTCAGGAGTGATTTTATATATGCAATATGGTTTTTAATTGTATCACAACGGTGTTAGGAGTGATTTTATAGGTGTAATAATGGTTTTTAATTGTATCCCAAAGGTCTGAGGAGTGATTTATATGTGTAATATGGTTTTTAATTATATCAAAAAGGTCTCGGGAGTGATTTCATAGGTGTAATATGGTTTTTAATTGTCTTGCTAGGGACTCAGGAGTGATTTTTTGTGTGTAATATGGTTTTTAATAGTATCGCAAAGTAAAAGGAGTGATTTCATGTGTAATATGGTTTTAATTGTATTGCTAGGGTCTCATGAGTGATTTTATATATGTAATATGGTTTTTAATTTCATTGCAAAGGTCGCAGGAGTGATTTTGCATTTGGCATATGGTTTTTAGTTGCATTGCAAAGGTGTTATGAGTTATTTTATAGGTGTAATAATGGTTTTTAATTGTATCACAAAGTTCTCGGGAGTGATTTTGCATGTGAAATATGGTTTTTAATTCTATCCCAACGGTCTGAGGAGTGATTTTATATTTGTAATATGGTTTTTAATTGTATCAAAAAAGTATCGGGAGTGATTTCATATGTGTAATATGGTTTTTAATTGTATCCCAAAGGTCTGAGGAGTGATTTTATATGTGCAATATGGTTTTTAATTGTATCAAAAAGGTCTCGGGGGTGATTTCATATGTGTAATATGGTTTTTAATTGTCTTGCTAGGGTCTCATGAGTGATTTTAGATGTGTAATGTGGTTTTTAATTGTATCGCAAAGGTGTTTGGAGGGATTTTATAGGTGATATATAGTTTTTAATTGTATCGCAAAGGTCTCAGGAGTGATTTTGCATGTGAAATATGGTTTTTAATTGTATTGCTAGGGTCTCAGGAGTGATTTTATATATAAATATGATTTTAATTGTATTGCAAAGGTCTCAGGATTTATTTTGCATGTGAAAAATGGTTTTTAATTGTATTGCTAGGGTCTCACGAGTGATTTCATATATGTAATATGATTTTTAATTGTATTGAAAAGGTCTCAAGAGTTATTTTATCGGTGTATTATAGTTTTTAATTGTATTGCAAAGATCTGAGGAGTGATTTTGAATGCAAAATATGGTGTTTAATTGTATTGCCAGAGTCTCGGGAGTGATTTTCTATATGTAATATCGTTTTCAGTTGTATCGCAAAGGTGTTTGGAGGGATTTAATATGTGATATATGGTTTTTAATTGTATGGCAAAGGTCTCAGGAGTGATTTTATATATGCAATATGGTTTTTAATTGTATCACAACGATGTTTGGAGTGATTTTATAGATGTAATATGGTCTTTAATTGTATTGGAAAGGTCTCAGGAATGATTTTGCATGTGAAATATGGTTTTTAATTGTATTCCTAGGGTGTCAGGAGTGATTTTATATATGTAATTTGGTTTTTAATTGTATCCCAAAGGTCTGAGGAGTGATTTTATATGTGTAATATGGTTTTTAATTGTATCAAAAAAGTCTCGGGAGTGATTTTATATGTGTAATATGGTTTTTAATTGTATCCCAAAGGTCTGATGAGTGATTTTATATGTGTAATATGGTTTTTAATTGTATCAAAAAGGTCTTGGGAGAGATTTGATATGTGTAATATGGTTTTTAATTGTCTTGCCAGGGTCTCAGGAGTGATTTTATATGTGTAATATGGTTTTTAATTGTATCACAAAGGTGTTTATGGTGATTTGATAGGTGTTATATGGTTTTTAATTGTATCGCAAAGGTCTCAGGAGTGATTTTATATATGCAATATGGTTTTTAATTGTATCACAAAGGTCTCGAGAGTTATTTCATATGTGTAGTATGGTTTTTAATTGTCTTGCTAGGGTTTCAGGAGTGATTTTATATGTGTAATATGGTTTTTAATTGTATCACAAAGGTGTTTATAGTGATTTTATAGATGTAATATGGTTTTTAATTGTATTGCAAAGGTCTCAGGAGTGATTTTGCATGTGAAATATGGTTTTAATTGTATTGCTAGGGTCTAAGGAGTGATTTTATATATGTTATATGGTTTTTAATTGTATTGCAAAGGTCTAAGGATTGATTTTGCATGTGTAAAATAAGCATCAATTTAACAATGATTTTTATCGATATACTAGTACTACTATTAGTATAGTATCCAAATTAACAAGTATATACAATCTTTTTCTATATAAAACCATTGAAACCAGTAAAAGAGAGAAAAATGTGACATTTACACTATACCCGAAATAATGTATTGTGAATTAATAATACTAGTATTAAATTAACATAAGTACTGTACAATAAATAGTTTTTTTAATACATAGTGCATTTCCAAATTTGCTTTTCTTTTAATTTGAACCACTGTGTTCATTTTCCTACATACAATGAGTTTTCTTTATCATTTTTTATCTACGTAAAAATAAGAACGGTTAATGTACATGTATGGTATGAACTTCTCACTTTCCCCATGACACCATGGAGATGGGTAGCAAAATTTATAATGTTATAGATATTACATCAATATGTATTTCAATTTTTTACCTCAGACAAGGCCATCATCATGTTTTTTCTCTGTTGGTATGATGTTTACACGTTGGCATTTGCTGTTTACACAAGTTTTTATACATTTTACACAGTTTTGCTGAGTAATAAGGATGTTCATATTCCTTGCAGGCTGATCGTCAGTCGGCAAGTATAGCCAATTCACCAACCCTCCGTCCATCTTTTCACTCATCTAAAGCTAGGGTTAAGTGATGATGATGATGATGATGGGGTTTTTTTACGTCCCACACTGATAAATTAATTCCCTCGGTCGGACGGTTGTTATGGTTAGTTGTCCATGGACTCCACCATGGTGGTTTTGTCAAAGCCCGGCCTTCGGGATACCTGGTCGAAGTACTCAGCAGCATATGTCATACTAACGGCCGGGCTGTTCCGATGTAACGTTGGCCTACTTCAGTACCCCACATGGGTAGAAGCGTCCCCACTCTGACCGTCTTGGAGGTCTTACATCTGCAGAGTGTAGGTTTAGTAATTTCCTTTATCATTAACTACTTCTTGTTTAGCACAGCGGGATATATCAGGTGTGGTCAGTTGGCATAATAATCTTTTGTAGCAAAGCGACTTTCCTATAACTACCCAGCGCTTTTGACAGATATTTTCTTCTTCTTTTCATAAGACGAAAACACAATCTTACGTCTAGGCACGGAATAAGACTAAAAAGGTTAAAATCTTATCAAAATTCTTGTCTGACGACATCCCGTGTTTATTCCGGAAGTTGGCGGGTATTTACCGTAAATGTCGTATTTTCTTTGAAAATCAAGTTATTTGTTTAAACATCTGATTTCTTTATATACTATTATTTAATTCATAACAAATCTTTTGTATTTCGTGGATTTCTTTAGTCTATGTTAATTTTTGTGAAGTTTTACTGATAACTACATCAATAATTTTACGGTGCGCAAAGCATAACAAAAATACGACCCGCGAACATCAGAAAATTAACAAATCAATTAACATAATTGTTGTGTAAACAGCGGATTAGTGGTCATTTGATGAACTAATGTGAAGAAAATCGTGCTAATTGAATACCGTAACAACCATTCCGTTGTGATTCCAGTGATTTACATGTTATACGACTTTCTTAGGATGCAACACACCATATTCGGTGTTCTCAGTGCTTTTCATGTAGTAAACGTAATTAAACAGAGATACGAATGCCAATAAAGGCCGGTAAATAAACCCATAACGAACAGCTGGTTATGAAAACGGCAATAATTATCATCACGTATCAATAATGATCGGTCTTAAACAAGAAACGGATAAAAAATTGCGACACTGATATCAAGATTGACCATGACTGCTTATATATGCAACTTTGGACATCAAAGTGCCGGCAGTGATTCACTCCCGCTCTGCTACATTACGAGTAATGGAACTAAATAAGTACCTTCGCAAAAAAGCGAGGGTATGATTATTCGTTATACATGCAGTCATGAAGCTCTTCCAAAATGCAAAATTACTCTACATGTGACATATTTAATGTAGACCAAACTGGGCTTTATACATATTAAACTTTACTGATACAAAAGTCTGAAATAGTCCTCCCTCTTTATACCGCAACCCTCTTATAATGCCAAATAAAGTCCAAAAGGTGGCGTTAAAACGAGGAAGCACTGTAATCCTGTTTTGCCCAATTTACAGTCAATGTTTAATGTTATTGGTATATGAATTCTTTAACTTTACTTTTATCGAAAATACAATTCACTTCCATTTGTTTAGTTTCAAGAGGTTCTGCTAATACTCCACTCAACAACAGATCATGTATGTAATTTAGAGATGTCTTTTTTCCAAACGACAGTAATATTATAAAAGCCGATGTTTGGAACACATCTGTACTTTTCCCGGTAATTAAATAAAAACCGATACACACTGTAAAATATGACTTACATTAGAAGTGACTTTCAATCTCTGCAAATTAAGTGGGTAATGAAATTAATCACTTCGAACGATGAAAACTGGACATATCCTTACCATAATAAGTTGTTCAATATATAAATCGTTTTACGTATACGTAAGCCTAAGTAAAACGATTGACGTCTTCAAAATATTCATTAGCGAATTTATGACATATTTACATATAATGTTGCAGAGAAATACAAACTTACCCACAATTATTAGACATTTCCAAAATAATCTTTAACATCCAGCCAGATCAAAACAAGTGAAACAAATATATCTTCCCCATACTGAATAACAGTAATTTGTCATGCTCCAAAGCTCTCATATAGAACATGAATACAACTATTGTTACACTTTATGCTCGCGCTTCTTGACATTAGCATAAAGTAACACTCGATGAATTAGGTCAACACACGTTTCTAAATTGTACTTTTAATCAAGTCAAAGTCTTTTTGACCTTAAATAGTAATGTAAAATTGTAACTGTGCTATATTGTGATCATTAGTATTTTACACATCTAAACGTTATTATTATTTTCAATAACGAACATTAAAATTTCAAATAAATTGTATTTATTTTGAAACTATCAATTCATTAAAACCATGAACATGTTTTAAATTAAATATAAACATAAACAATTTGAAATACTTTCTTCGTCTATTTTGTTATATGTAAATCTACAATATTCAGGTTCCAGTACAAATAAATATGATTTATTTGAACACTCTCCAAATTTTATAAACACATATGAAATTTTTCTATTTTAGTACCTAAAACGTTTTTTAAATGTATGTTTTATCCTAAAGTCTTTGAACATCCCTAAATTGTCTTCATTTGATACAAAAACTGAATAGCTGTTTACAGAGCAAACTGGATAAAACTGAATAATCTTGCATAAAATCTTTATTTGATGGCACAATATTTGTTTGGAAATACAGACATTTCATATCCTAGGTTTTAAATTGCATATATAATGTCTCACGACTGATATAACATCTCTCAGTTAGGTCAAAGAAGTCAATTATAGTATGCTATGGTTTAATATTGCATCTTGTAAGGTCTCAGGAGTGATTTTGTATGTGAAATATGGTTTTTAATTGTATCGGAAAGGTCTCAGGAGTGATTTTATATGTGTAATATAGTTTTAATTGTATAGCTAGGGTCTCAGGAGTGATTTTGTAATTGAAATATGGTGTTTACTTGTATTGCTAGGGTCTCAGGAGTGATTTTGTATGTGAAATATGGTTTTTAATTGTATTGCAAAAGTCTCAGGAGTGATTTTGCATGTGAAATATGGTTTTTAATTGTATTGCTAGGGCCTCAGGAGTGATTTTATATATGTAATATGGTTTTTAATTGTATCACAAAGGTCTCAGGGGTGATTTTATATGTGTAATATGGTTTTTAATTGTATTGCTAGGGTCTAAGGACTGATTTTATATATGTAATATGGTTTTTGATTGTATCACAAAGGTCTCAGGAGTGATTTTGCATATGAAATATGCTTTTTAATTGTATTGCTATTGTCTTAGGACTGATTTTATATATGTAATATGGTTTTTAATTGTATCGCAAAGGTCTCAGGAGTGATTTTATATGTGTAATATGGTTTTTAATTGTATCGCAAAAGTCTCAGGATGTGATTTTATATGTCAAATATAGTTTTTAATTGTATAGCAAAGGTCTCAGGGGTGATTTTATGAGGAATATAGTTTTTAATTGTATTGCTAGGGTCTCAGGAGTGATATTGTATGTGAAATATGGTTTTTAATTGTATTGCTAGGGTCTCAGGACAGATTTTATATGTGTAATATGGTTTTTAATTGTATTGCTAAGGTCTCAGTAGTGAAATTGTATGTGTTATATGGTTGTTAACTGTATAGGTAAGGTCTCAGGATTGATTTTATATTTGTATTATGTATCAGGAGTGATTTTCATGTTTAATTTAGCTATTAATTGTACCTCGAAGGTCTCAGTAGTTTTTTTTATGTTAAATATGGTTTTTAATATTCTGGCAAAGGTCTCGGGAGTGATATTACAAATGTGATTTTAAATGTGTTATTTGAACACCACCTTGATGAACATTTTCCAATAGAGAATTTTTGTAATAAATTACCCCTTAATTTGTGAAACTATAAGGTTTAACAAATACATACCACATAATAAATATACAATTGGATTAGTACATTTCATTATATTACATATGGTGTGTTAAGTCCTAATTTTGATTGGTTCGTGTAGGCAATGTCCCCCCCCCAAAAAAAATATTCTGTGTATATATTCTATATCTAAAGCAAATTTAAGGCTTGTTACTATTTTTAAAGCATATTTAAGGCATGTTACTATTTATAAAGCATATTTAAGGCTTGTTTCTAAAAATAGATTCGAATGCTTCTATAATTACTATCAATAAGTCAATATTGTATGATGCAATTTATTATTCTAAATTTAAATGAATAGAGAAAAATTCATATGTATTATAACAATTAAGAACTTTTTACTCTGTCAATGCGTAGTTATATGGACCTGTAGAAAAATATTGACCTCGGACATCGTCCTCGGGTCAATATGTATCTCCACTGTCCATATAACTACGTATTGACCTCGTAAAAAGTCCTTATTTGATAATATTCTATAAAGATTAATTATAAAAGCTTCCTCGGGAATGTGTAATACATTTGTAATTACTGTTAGTTATCAAATAAAATGGACGATTAAGCTCGTTTCTTTTTACACTGTGATAAAAAATATTTATAGGTCCATTATTAAAACATTTACATGTTTAGTCCAAAGCACGAACATGAATATTTAATAAAAATACTCAACCCTACACATTTTCTCGTAGGCTTGTTATGTTGTCACGTTTTTTGATGTGTGTATTACCTGTTTGAGCTGTCACAAATCATTTAAATGATGATTTAATGACACTAAAGTATATTTGTTTTATTATTTATTCCTTTTCAATTTTTTATTTGTTTACTATAAACCAGCTTGATTCTCAAGATTTTATTTAAAATGATAGAACGTTTCTTGATTTTTACAAAGCACGATATAGGCGTCTCCCTTCGTTTTCCCACATACGAACGATTGAAGCGTATAGCTTGCCTCTAATTGGTTAATTTTTAAATGGTTCGTCTGGACGATAAGAGCGTTCGCTCTTCGTCCGTTCGTATGTCGTTTTTGGTTCGTCTTTTTAACGTTCGTACGGGAACGTTTTACGTTTCATGGGGTGTATTAATCTGACAGTAATCTAATTCAGTATTTTTGCATATATCATAAAGGATGACAACGTTACTTGTCATACAGTCGCAGTAAGTAAATTATATAGTAATGTGACAACCATCAATTATATATCTATCCAGCGGATTTCTGAATTATCAGAAATACAGGGTTAATATAAAATATTTATATATACGTCTAAAAATTAAACCCAACACTGTTAGAATAGGATTTTTAACACTGTCAATTTTTTGCTTACCCTCAGAGTGAATCGAACCCACACCGTTGTGACATTATGGCACCAGATAGCTTAGACTCGTGGTCTAGACCCCTCGGCCAAATCCGCTATATACACATTTTGCTTCTATAACCGGCTTGAATCGTAGACATAGACATAGTAAATGTGTACTAGCGTGTGACAATGGGATTAGGTCAGCAATTAGATGGCTACCATTCAGTGTTTCAAAATCAGTCAGCAATCGGTCAAAGTGTTGCGTTTTCATGTATAAGTACTGTAATTGTTTTCAATAACAAATAATTACATTCAAATATGTCAACTATGAGGAACTCCGCACATAATTTTGTATGTAGAATGCACTTGTGGATCTATTACTCTTTTATCATTAATCAATGCCTTGTTCTTCTTTATAGCACTAGTAGGAATACTTGAGGGTAAGTCGTTATAATACCGAAATTGTGTCTTATAAATTTTTCTTGCATATCTTTGTATCGATATCCATCCAACTTTTCACGCATAATCTTGATTTAAATATAACCTGTGATCGATTATGCAAGATTTTACGCTGCTCCGAAAATTCCCTCGTGGCATCTCTGTCGTATGCATACACAATCCAGATGTATTAACTGTTAAGATGACCCATGTGCTATTGTTTTTATATAATTTGTTTCTTTGAATGATGTTTTACGCCACGTTCAGCAATTGTTCAACCCTATTATGACTTCCAGTTTTTAAATGAAACAAGTGAAATAACGTAATACATTGCTATACGTCTACAATTTAAGCTCAACGCTATGAGAATTAGATTTGAAAACTGTCTAATTTTTTGCTCATCTTCAGTAGGATTCGAACTCACATCGTTGTGACACTGTGGCAACCATTCGCCTCCATCATGTCTAGCACTCTTCACCATTCAGCCAAATCTGCTATATATATAGACTATGGAATAAAATTCCGCTGAGGAAAATTTAGCAGAGCTTTTATATTTATTATAGACACAGACTAACCAACGAATTGCATTAATCCTTTATTAATTATCAGTTTATGATTTAGGATGTCATTTGTATCGTTGCATAACCTTCTATGCTTCTTTATTATTTTTTGTTTATGCTTTATCGTCATGTTTGTCGATTCAATACTTAATAAGTTTACTGGTTAGTAGCTTTCTTTAGACAATTTATATAATATTTTAAACTACTTTAAACTACCTGTATTGTGTATTTACACTATCCAAATTGCCTTATATTATTCCATCTCCCAATGAAGAATACTATTTTACCATGTCATAATGAAGAATACTATTTTACCATGTCATAATGAAGAATACTATTTTACCATGTCATAATGAAGAATATCTTAATGATTTAGAGTTAAACGCCTCTGATGAGTCTTGAAAAGACGAAACGCGCGTCTGGCGTAACGAATTTGTTACCTTGGTAATTTTTCTAAAATATAGTTGGAATATTTGAGCAAAGCCAAGTGACAGCTCGCCCCGCGTAGGGGATTGTTAGGCAATGTATAGCAGTTTTAAGTTCAGTTAAAGTGATAGTCTGTGTCAATAATCTTGACAAAACACCGTCATTTGTATCGTTGCATGTATATATATATATATATATATATATATATATATATATACAAACGTCTAAGTATTGTGACAACCATATAATATATCTATCCAGCGGATTTCTGAAACATCAGAAATACAGGGTTAATATCAAATATTTATATATACGTCTACAAATTAAGCCCAACACTGTTTGAATTAGATTTTTAACACTGTCAAATTTTTGCTTTCCCTTAGCGGGATTCGAACTCACACCGTTGTGACACTGTGGCACCAATTCGCCTGCACTATGTCCAGCGGTCTAGACCCCTCGGCCGAATCCGCTATATAAAAATATAGCTTCATTAACCGGGGTGAATCTTAGACATAGACATAGTACATGTGTACTAGCGTGTGACGATGGAATTTTCGTAACCAATAGGTATTAATCTGACAGTAATCTAATTCAGCATTTTTGTATATATTATATAGGATGACAAAGTTACTTGTCATGCAGTCACAGTAAGTAAATTATATACAAACGTCTAAGTATTGTGACAACCATATAATATATCTATCCAGCGGATTTCTGAAACATCAGAAATACAGGGTTAATATCAAATATTTATATATACGTCTACAAATTAAGCCCAACACTGTTTGAATTAGATTTTTAACACTGTCAAATTTTTGCTTTCCCTCAGCGGGATTCGAACTCACACCGTTGTGACACTGTGGCACCAATTCGCCTGCACTATGTCCAGCGGTCTAGACCCCTCGGCCGAATCCGCTATATAAAAATATAGCTTCATTAACCGGGGTGAATCTTAGACATAGACATAGTACATAGACATTTGTAGACGTATATATAAATATTTGATATTAACCCTGTATTTCTGATGTTTCAGAAATCCGCTGGATAGATATATTATATGGTTGTCACAATACTTAGACGTTTGTATATAATTTACTTACTGTGACTGCATGACAAGTAACTTTGTCATCCTATATAATATATACAAAAATGCTGAATTAGATTACTGTCAGATTAATACCTATTGGTTACGAAAATTCCATCGTCACACGCTAGTACACATGTACTATGTCTATGTCTAAGATTCACCCCGGTTAATGAAGCTATATTTTTATATAGCGGATTCGGCCGAGGGGTCTAGACCGCTGGACATAGTGCAGGCGAATTGGTGCCACAGTGTCACAACGGTGTGAGTTCGAATCCTGCTGAGGGAAAGCAAAAAATTGACAGTGTTAAAAATCTAATTCAAACAGTGTTGGGCTTAATTTGTAGACGTATATATAAATATTTGATATTAACCCTGTATTTCTGATGTTTCAGAAATCCGCTGGATAGATATATTATATGGTTGTCACAATACTTAGACGTTTGTATATAATTTACTTACTGTGACTGCATGACAAGTAACTTTGTCATCCTATATAATATATACAAAAATGCTGAATTAGATTACTGTCAGATTAATACCTATTGGTTACGAAAATTCCATCGTCACACGCTAGTACACTTGTACTATGTCTATGTCTAAGATTCACCCCGGTTAATGAAGCTATATTTTTATATAGCGGATTCGGCCGAGGGGTCTAGACCGCTGGACATAGTGCAGGCGAATTGGTGCCACAGTGTCACAACGGTGTGAGTTCGAATCCCGCTGAGGGAAAGCAAAAATTTGACAGTGTTAAAAATCTAATTCAAACAGTGTTGGGCTTAATTTGTAGACGTAT
This sequence comes from Limnoperna fortunei, assembly GCA_944474755.1. Taxonomy (NCBI): domain Eukaryota; kingdom Metazoa; phylum Mollusca; class Bivalvia; order Mytilida; family Modiolidae; genus Limnoperna; species Limnoperna fortunei. The sequence continues at coordinate 36,001,878 of OX104115.1, forward strand.
ATATATATATATATATATATATATATATATATGTCTATTTATATATGCCCAACATCTGATTGTATTTCAACATTGGATCTTTAGAAATGCACTAAAGATACATAGTTAAGATAAATGATATTTATAAGTGTCTAATGAATTAACCAAACAATGTCGTTGTAATTTCCACTCTGAAAATCATCTGTACACACAGATTTGATTTTTGAGCCGTCCCACCTCGGGAATCGAACTCGTGTCAGTTTATAACATCTATGGCTACTGCGCCTAGCATGTAAAGACAGAGGTGTAACCTCTAGACCAGATCCGTCCGCTAAAAAACGGAGTTTCACTGGCCTAGTGTTACTTTTGGTTGAACATGTCATTTACATACCCAATGTTTTTGTGCGACCTGAGCTTTAATTACAACGATTTTCATACAATCAGAATGGATCTGTAAGCAATTATACAGATGCGTGCATATAGTTGTTTTGAATTTCTATTTATAATTGTCTACTTATATATGCCCAACATCTGATTGTATTTCAACATTGGATCTTTAGAAATGCACTAAAGATACATAGTTAAGATAAATGATATTTATAAGTGTCTAATGAATTAACCAAACAATGTCGTTGTAATTTCCACTCTGAAAATCATCTGTACACACAAATTTGATTTTTGAGCCGTCCCACCTCGGGAATCGAACTCGTGTGTATATATATATATATATATATAGTCTAAAGGAAGCTACCAACCAATGCACTTACTAAGTATCGGATCGCCAACATGACGATACAGAATAAACGAAAAAATAATATATAAGTCTAGAGAATTATGCAGCGATACAAATATAAAGATGTTTCTACTATAAAATAGTTATATTAATAAAAATGACAACATTTTCGACCAACTGATGGCCATATATATATGTGTGTGTGTGTGTGTGTGTGTGTGTGAGGGTGTGTGTGTGTGTGTGTGTGAGTGAGGGTGAGTGTGGGTGTGTGTGTATGTGTGTATGTGTGAGGTTGTGTGTGGTGGTGGGGGTGTGGGTGTGTGTTTGTGTGTGTGTTGCCATCCCAAAATTTTAACCACATTGTTTACATTTTGTTCCCACATATAGAAACACATTTTTATTTTTTACCTCTGTGTTCTGTTTTCTAACATTGTTGTTAAAGATGTTAAATTGGTTTGGTTTATAATTGTTTAAACCATATACTTATCAAATAGACAATCTTTTGGGATGGCGTAAATCTTAATATCAAGGAGCATAATTACAACAATGGACATCTATTTAAAATTTCAATATCCCTCTATTGAATTATTCTTTGTTTTATAGATGACGAATTACTTTCACGTGGTAAGTTGTCGTCCTACCTAATATTTTGCGATTAAATGTTATATTTATATAGTAATTATATATTATTATTAAACTTGCATGCAGTAGAGTTTACTGCTACAGAAAACACACGTCACCAAAAGTAGGTTGCTCATAAAAACTTGCTTGATTTGCATGTAAAAGATTATGTACTAAATTGTTATCTGTGTGTTGTTATCATTGTGTAAAAATTGTTATACATTTGATGTAAAATTATATAAACTATTGGTTATGTTTTTCTATAACTAAAGAGAAATATGCAATAAAAATGTGGATGTACATTGTATTTTGTAAACGTCATCGTGTAAGTGCCCTAAGTTTACGCACGTTGTTGCTGATTTTATCAGCAGTACACATCAAAAAGAAAATTTGAATGTACATGCATGAAATAGTCATAACCGCATTCAAAGAATAGCATAAAAATAAACAATATTCAGCAATTATATCGAATTGCTATTGCCATTATTTTTTAACACTGCGCTACTCTTAGTAGCATTTCAAATATATATGTAGGACGTAGTACACACAATTGATTTGCTATAAAAACAGGCTTGGTTTATAGCTTTGTTAAACTTAAAATGTTGCACATATACAAAAGGAAACCTGCTTGGGGCGGTATATGTATTAAAATCGAAGCTTAAATATGCCAATGAACACTTGTACATACATCTAGGTATTCTTGTCTTTTTTTATAGAAAATGAATCACTTTCATCTGGTAAGTTATTATCCTAATGAAATATATTTTTTCTGTCATATTTACATTTCTACTTTATATTATTATTATATTAGTAAACGAAAGTCTATACAGATGTAAAGAAAAATTATCAAAATAAAATATAAAAAAATATTATAATGCAACTTATCACATATTTATAAGTAAATTGTGTAATTCAGCATATGTATTAAACGTTAAAGTAAGCAATCCATATCTTTGCCCGGGCAGATAACCCACATATGCCATGTTGTTATCTTCCCTATGTTGGTGACGTCATACGCAAATAGATAAGACCGGAGAGAGTTTCCATATCTAAAAATATGATTTAGTTTAGACGAAACGCACGTTTGGCGTAGTAAAACTGAATAACATTGGTATCTTTGATGACTTTTTATGTGCAACCACTGAGTCGATGCCTCTGCTGGTGGATTTTTTAGTCCTCAGGTGTGGATGTCTCAAAATCGCGCTGTTCTAATAATGATTACTTTTACTACACCTTAATATACTTTAATCTCCATATAAATATTTTACCGCTGCTAACATTAATCAATGTATTTTTTCTAGATAAACTGCTTTCTACTCATCCTGAAATTCATGACAGTAAGTCGTCATCATGCTGAAATATGTGTTTCTTTTTAGTTGTCTCACTAAATATCACAATATTATTGTAATGATATGCAACCACATTAATCAATGTAAACAAATGTTGTTTTCAAATAAGAATAATCAACATGACAAAGAATATAATGTGTGCTTATGTTTAATGTTAGAATTAACAATGCTCCATTTGATCAGCATGCAGTAAATGTCTTATGCACATATTAAAAGAAATGAATCTTACAATCATCATGCATTATTAGTGATTTATATTGTATTTGTAAATAAATTAAGATAACCACAATTTGTTTTATTGATTTCCTGTCATTTTATTACTATTCTGTCTGTTTTTTGATATTTCAAATAAACAGATTTACATAAACATATAGGTAAACTATGAAAAAAAGAAACTTGTTTATAAAAAACTGTCTAAATTTATAGTTGTTTTAAACCTCACAAATGTTTACTTACACAAAAACGATTTTTTAGCATTACGTAAGTCTCAATATCAGGGAGCTAAAATACAATCATGGACACATTTATTTTTCAATATCCCTCTATAACCACTGTTAACATTCTTCTATGTATTCTTCTCTTTTTGTAGATGATGCATTACTTTCCTCCGGTAAGTTGTTATCGTACCACCTTTTGTTTCTATCATATTCCCTATTTTCGATAGTAATCTTTTTATATTATCGTTATATTGGCATGCAATAAAAATTATTGATACAAGAAACTAGTTTAAACGTATACTTCATCAAAGTGGTTAAAACAATCTGCGTTTGATTGACGTGTTAAATATTCTGTAAATTTGTATCTATGTGACTGTAATGTTTCCTTTCGATTTTTTATAGGATGAAACACTGTTTTTTCAGGAAATTATCCATGTGTAAACTCCGGTGACTTACTTATCGAATAAATAAAACGCAGAGTTTAAACGGTGATTCTTTCACAATGCAGTCATAGAAACTTATCTAGACCTCCAAATGTACTTAGTACTTAGTACGAAATGAATCTCTGTTCTTTAGACATTAATACCAGCGAAATGAAACCTTTTGTATTTATATTATATATTATATGAAATCTCAATCGATGTAAATAGAAATCATTGCGATATACTAAACATTGTTCCCTCTATTATTCGATACGCAAAGCAAGCTATTTTATTAACATTTGATAATACAAGTACTCCGCTAAGAGGATTGATATATTATCAGAGATGAAGTAATTTAGGTGTTTTTATCCAAATAAAGCCCTTAATATAAATACATTATAGGGTGAATAGAATTAGATTTACTTTTGGTGCAGTCCTAACATAATATGTTAGGTAACTTGTATGATTCTGACTACTTTGTGTTAACTTCTAGCATATAATTTGACTGATTTGAACAAAAAAATTGACAACCCATGTTAACTCAGGCTGTTTATTAAGAAGTTTTTTGTTCAATATATGTATGGCCATAATTTTTTTCTTATTCTGACAATTTCTTTCCTCTGGACTTTTGTCTCTTGACCATTCTGTCTCGGGACCTGTTTGTCCACTCGACATTGTTATTATTTTGACAATTTTGCTTTATTAATTTTATTATTTTGCCTTGTCTACTGCTAACTTCAAGCCACTTCAAACTTTTACATTTTCATGACTGTTTGACAAGATATTTAGTTTTCGTTTTTGTTTGTTTGATTGAATGGTGTTGTAACCCCACTTTCAGCAATTTTTCAGCTATTTTATGGCGTCCATTTTTGATCGGGGAGGAAGCCGGAGTACCCGGGGAAAACCCTCGACCTGCGGTAGTAAAATTGGCACTCCTTGTCGAGTTAGATTGGAGTCGAATGCACCTGCCTGCAGTCAGAATTGAACCCGCCATCTGTGTTGACTAAATCTCATTATATTCCAATACCACTTAGCAAAAATGTAAAAAAATATCTAATATGTGCAAGTCTGGCCCAAAAGATCTCGTTATATGCAAACATTTGCATAATTTGTTCAATATATCGTAAATTGAATAATCTTCCTTTAAGTATAATACAGATATTCCAGGTAAGATTGTTAAAGCCTTAAATACTAAAACTGTGTGCACACTCATACACAATAACAATATACTGATATCCTAAGATATTTTTATATTTAATTCTTTAATCACATTACTTAATAATGATCTTTGTAATGTAATACCTTTGAACCAAGATATCTTTCGTTATGCATGCATTCTCATGGTATTACGTTTTGGAATTTTTGTCATAAAATCTCTACAACATCTCATTCATTTGGATTTTAAATATTGTTCGAACGCCAGTAATGGGTCTTGGTTAGACGAAACGCGCGTCTGGCGTAGTAAATTCTATAAACCTATGTATCTTTGATGGCTGTTTATAAAATATGTTGCTTTAATGTAAACGCACCGGGTAGAATAAATGGCGAATGCACTTGAATACAATGATAAAATTGACAAGACGTTATTCATGTGTGATTTTATAGGGTTAGCAATAAAATGTGCGGATTTTAATATGTCTACTTTTACCATCAGCCCGTTTCATTTGTTTTAGATGAATGAATATTCCATAAGTCATTGGTTTTGATGTCAATTTGCTTTCATTACAACATTTTCAATTAAATGTGCACATTTGAATATAAATTCATTACCATTTATATTAATATGGTCTCTCTTTATAGTAAATGGTTTATCTCGAGCAAGATGTGATGATTCCGGTAATAACAAATTTCTATAAATTAAAGCGATTTTTTTACACTAAATGTTCAATTTCCGCATTCATACATTGCACCTGTTCGCATCAATCATACTCCTAGTCTCTGTTTATATGACCTGCATAACGATCACAAAATATTTCACCAGATCCGACTTATAGTTTGTACTTTACATTTAAAAGCAACTAACAATAAAGTATAGTTCTATATCGATATTAAACTTATCGGTTGTAAAAAACTGTTTTTCCTATGACAAATAGAAGGACTTAACACTTTTAAAATGAGTGCTTAGTACAAAACATACAGCGTACCATTAATCACTTAGGCACCTAAAAACCGGTAAACATTTGGAATTCTAAATTTTGTGATTTATAGTGGGTTCGCCATAACGTGAGCGGATTTTAATATCTAAACTTTTATTATCACCCAATTCATTGAATTTTGGATGATTAATGTTCAAGAGGTTACTTTAGTTGACACCAATTTGTTTCCATTAGAAAATACTCAACCCGGATACATCTTTCATATTGTCTCCTTAACCTACTATGAAAACACGTTGATGTTTTTGTTGTGTTTGTAAAGTGTTTTCAATTTTGTGTAAGAAAAGATATTCAAAAATATTGCAATTCTGAACCAATTCAATACGAAGCCTATTGCTAGCTGTAGAATTCACAGTGTTAGACTGTTTATAATTAAAACAAATTATTAAAAAGATCGCAGCAGATCTTTGTTTTTGCTCTTTAAACAGGTAAGTTGTTTATCGATTTCAGATTGGTTTATACTATTTTAAAACTGTCGAAACTGTTGTCAATTTGGGAAAGTTTACATTTAATATGGAGGTTTTATTAAAATTTGGCAAATGTTATTACTACAGTTTTCATTGATTGCGTCCTATATATTTATAGAATATGTTTCTTCCCGTACAAGATCTAGTGGTCCTGGTAAGTTTTTATTTCTGTTAAATATAGTATTCAAATAAATTTTCAATTTCATTATTTATTTATTGCTATTGCTCACATCAATATGAGTCATCGTGTCTTTTTATATTACGTGCATTCTGGTTAAAAGATAATTCACCATTTTCGACAAATGTTTTTCACCTCACATTTACTAGCACCTTACATTATATTATCGTTTTATATTGATAATAACCTTATCTGTTGTTACCACAAATCGTTTTCTAGTATGCGTCATGGAATTCATTAATAGATTTAAAATATTTGATTGTTATTATGTTTCGTGTGTAATGCTAGTAATATACCGCGTACCATAAATGGCTGAAACATATACAAAAAAGGGATAACATTTACAATTATGACGTCATTATAACTTGTTGTGTACGGCTTTGTCATATAATGAACAGATTTTCGTTTTCTTCCCCCCACCCCATTTTATTGATTTTTATATGAATTAATGTTCAGTAAGTCACTTCATTTTATGCCAATTTGTATTTCCACTACAAAATTGTCTATATCATTATTTGTTCTACTTTCGTTACTATTAAACATTTTGGTGTACTGTAAATAGCTACATCTTAACGTTTTTTTCCATTGGGTCTTAAATTATTTTAAAAATATTCCAAATTGGATCGCATGTCAATCAGAAAGCCAATATCTGGCCGTATAATGAACAATGTAAATCTTTTTATACTTCAAACACACTACTATTGAGAACCCCAGACACCTTATTGCTTGCTCTGTGAGGGTCAATAATATATTTAATATATTCCTTTATAAGATGCCAATTTGTTTAAAGTACAAAATGTTTAACCCAATCATATGCAGTATATTTGTCTCCGCTCGATTGAAACACATTGTGAAACAGTGTGTTTTTAAATAATCATGTTTGTAAACTATTTTACATAGGTTTAGCACTATTTTTAAAATCTTAAGATTTTGGTCCCATATCAATTAAATAGATGTTTCTGACAAAAGAATTCTTAGTACATGACAATATTTTTAATTTATATCGTGGCGTTCATTTTTTAGTGCTAGTCATTTCTTACAGTTGTCTTAGGTCATGTTTGACGCCTCTAAAATCAATTGTCAAAGCTTTATGTGTATATTCAAGTCTGATATTCTATTATTCATACGACCTCATAACTGCTGTTCAACATACCTAAGTGAAGATAAGCTAAGTTATAAAATGTTGCTTTACTGAATAGTTTTGGAAACCTTAAATACAAATATCTGGCTGCTTGTAGGTCTTTCTTAGAAATTTATGTCAGTCATAAGTCCAAAGTAAAAAATAAATCTTCGAATGACTAAATTATAGAAAGGTTGTTTTTTCGTAATGACAACAGATGGTGGACGTAGTTTTCAACATACAATTATTCTCTAAATTGGCACGAATTGTGCACGATGGCTTTCCGAGTTTTTATTTCATTCATCTGAAGATGACTTCATATCAAACAATCGCTTTGACATTAGAAAAACACAAACTAGCCCAATCCTTTACTCTCAGCTGTTGTTACATTGTTATTGCCATTTTGGTGACTTTCTACATTTCTTTTAATAAAATTTGGGGTTGACATTATAAATGACACAACAAAAATTAAAAGGTCCGCTTCATACACGCACTTCCATCTCAAAATCAGAACTGAAGTAGGAGATTTTGCTAAAGTCTATGACAAACATGAAGACTAACGGTTTAATCGTCGACTTTCACTACTTTATCAGCAACATCTCATTTGATCCAACATTTACATTATACGTTTTTCAACTTATACTTTGTATAGAGAGATTGGTAGGAATATCACGATTTACATGATGAAGGCGCATATTGCAAAATTATGGTTCTGTAGCTCAAAAATTAGTTTACTAATTCACAAAAATTACTGGACGACATCATGTACTTGTATACAACGAACAATATCTGTCTATCATTCGATTAAAGGTGTATCTTTGTCGTAAAGTTTTCTAGTAGCTTCCTTTATTTGACTTACCCTGGATTAACTACCAACGAGCGACGTGTGTTTTAAATCAGGCAGAAAATTCATAATCTGCTGGAGCCCCTGAGTTCACTCTAATTTATTTGATAGCTCGTTTCGCTGTCGTTTTGTTTGTGTGCTGTTTTGTTTTTGTTTTTTTTCTTGTTTGTCCCATTGCTTGAACAAGTATTTTGGACATTAAACTTTGATTGCATCTTTTTTTGTTAACTTATTTTCGAACGTATAGTAAACATCTCTTGATTTGTGTGCTATAATTATACTAATGGCTATAGTTAGTCCTGATTACACTTTCCGTATCTTACACAGAGGTTCTTATAAATGCAAAGTTAAAAAAAATAACTAAATATCTATGAATTGAAAATATTTTATGCGAATGTAAAAACATTTATGATATAGCGAATCCCAAGACACATAGGGTATAAAGGAATATACGTTTAGCCAAATGCCGCGGCATAGAGTAGAGAAAAGGAATGTTTTATAAATATACATTATTAGGTTTGACAATGTACTACAATACCTTAAAAATAAACCTGCTATCAACCGGTCAAAGTCGGGATTCATAATATATTGTTATTCATATCATTTAAAACAGTAAAAAATGATAAACAAAACTATAAACTGCACAGACATTTCTTATTATACATGTAGCACAAACACTATCCATTCAACAGTAATTTAGAAACTCGGATGTCGATAAAAGATTTAAATATCTTATTGAAAGACAATTTAAGAACTGCACTTATTAATAATCTGATTTGGTTTCAAAATGCTGCCTGCAAAACATTGTTATAGAAAATTAATAATGAGATAAAAGTTTGAATATATCAGGTGTTTTATGAATATGTTTCATTAAAAGACTTACATAAGTATAAATTGTTTTATAAAGTCGCTAATTGCTTGTGTTAAGGTTTACCAACCTAGAAAAGAGAAAACACATTACAGAGAACAAAACATTATTTAAAAAAAGATATTTTCTGACGATATATAGAATTTACTTATAACGCGATTTAAAGTGTAATATCTCTTTATATTTTTTGAACTGAAAATTGTATTATATGAACAAGATTCCCAAATTAACTGTTTCCTATCTAATCGATACCTCACCAAAATAAAAAAACAGTTTTGACTTGACGAGAAAACTAAACAATTGCTAGAAGTGACGTAAAGAATATTCAAACAAACAAGAAGCTTCAAATAAAATTTAATTGATTTAATTTAAAAAATCGATATATAAGTTCTTGTAAGCACAAGTATTATTGGGATAAAAATTGTGTTGATGATAAGACTTTTAAACATCTGCATAGATATTATTTCTTTTAAAATTTTCTGCCATATATAAGATTAAGGCACCATGTGTTCTTTCAGCAATTTGATCATCATTTGAAACATTTTATAATTCTTGTATTATTTGAAATTAATTAAATACGTAAAAAGAATATTTAAAATGCCCAATTATGTCTCAATTGACAGCCGAAAAATGTACGTAACAATTTATTTGCCACTATGGTCTAACCAATTCTAAACATAGCTAAATAATAATTTACGCTGCAAACTTAGCTCGGTGCTATCGGGCTGAAAGTATACAATGCTTCATAAACGTTTAAAACTTTAAGCGTAATCTAGCTTATTGTGAATCAATATTCTTGTTTGTAAGCCCGTAGAACACAAGAATCAGGCCAAAATAGCCCTGTCAAAAACGCCGTCACGTTTGGCTTAGTAAAACTGAATATCATTGGTATCTTTGATGACATTGTATTTGCAACCACTGAGTCGATGCCTCTGCTGGTGGATTTTTTAGTCCTCAGGTGTAGATGTCTCAAGTTCGCACTGTTTTAATGATGATTACTTTTACGACATCTTAATATACTTTAATCTCCATATAAATATTTAACAGCTGTTAACATTAATCAGTCTTTTTTCTAGATAAACTGCTTACTACTACGCCAGAAATGTATGAGGGTAAGTCGTACTCATACTGAAATATGTGTGCTTCTTGTTATTTGTCTCACTGAATATCACAATATCTTTGTAATGATATGCAACCACATTTATCAATGTAACAAAATGTTGTTTTCAAATATGAATAATCAACATTATTAAGAATATAACGTGTGCTTCATTGTAATGTTTAAATTTACAATGCTCCAAAGGTTCCTCATGCAGTAAATGTCTTATGCACATATGCAAAAATATAGCACTTACATTCACCACGCATTATTTGTGATTTATATTGTATTTGTAAATAAATTAAGATAAACATAATTTGTTCTACTGTTTTCCTGTCATTTCATTTGTATTCTGTCTGTTTTATTGACATTTCAAATAAACATATTTGCACTAACAAATAGGTAAACTATGAAAAAAACTTTATCCCTCTATTACCACGGTTAACATTCTTCAATGTATTCTTCTGTTCTTGTAGATGATGAATTACTTTCATCTGGTAAGTTGTTATCCTACCGACTTTTGTTTCCACAGTCCCTGGAACGTATAAATTCACGATTTTATCATTCGTAAATCGTGCGTTTATCGTTCGTGCAACGTCCGTACATCGTGCGTATATCTTTCGTATATGGTACCGTCTGAGGTATAGTATTTCGTACATCGGTTTCTCCAGCGTGCATCGTATGCTGGATCATTTGTTCTATTGTTCATCGTGTGGTGTTCCTGTTATATTAGCGTATATCGTATGGTTTATCGTACGTCGTATGGTTTATCTTACATCGTATGTTTTATCGTTTGTGTAATCGTTCGCTGTATGGTTTTTCTGTTGTATTAGTGTACATCATATAATCCTTGATCAATTTGATTTTACATGCACATTGTTATTTACGTTTAATACACTGCAACACAAAATAACATCGTTCTTCTCTAAGGATAATAACTGTGCATTAATAGATTTCAAATGACTTAATGAATCACTGACGTAAAAAAGTTCCTATACGATGCTACAATATTGCGTTAGACAGGTTCTGAATTTTATTGACCTAATATAAACTGTAATTTAGTCGTCAGTTAAAAAGTAACAAAATATAACAAATGAATAAATAAATAAATAAATAAATAAATAAATAAATAAATAAATAAATAAATAAATAAATAAATAAATAAATAAATAAATAAATAATAAATAAATAAATAAATAAATAAATAAATAAATAAATAAATGAATAAATAAATAAATAAATAAATAAATAAATAAATAAGTAAACAAATAAATCAATCAATCAATCAATCAATCAATCAATCAATAAATATTCTAGTTTAGTCGATACGAATACATTGCACCATACAGAAAATTTGTATTTAATTTCGATATGGTTTATAAGAAACGAACACTATTCAGCTATCCCATCTGGTATTTAACCGACATTGTCCTAAGGAGCATGTCCACTTATGTGTAGTTTATATATGCTCTTTAATGATACAAGTAATAAACAAGAACACTGAACAGGAGATATGGTACCGTTTTTTTAAATTAAATAAATGCCTTGATAAATTATGAAGAACATATTTATAGCAGATGCTACAGATCCAAAAACAGTAGCCGCTACATTTATGTACAATAGCTACAGTAATGTAGTTACGCTGAGATAAAACAATGTTGAAAGGAGTTACTTTAATGCAGCTTTTGTGCGTAATTGCATGTACGAGACACTCCTATTTCAAATTGATTTTATACCTCTGTTATAAGTAATACTTGATTGTATCTGTCCAATGGATGAGTATTTGTACATATCTAATTTAATTTAAACATATTTAATTTAAGAAATGAAATGGATTGGATAGCAGGCATAGCCTATATAAATCCTCCCCATACAAGGCAACATACAGATGTACAACATGTGGGATATATAATACAAACATATACTGAGAACACATTCAAAGAAAGAAGACTCTAATTTATAAATATAAGGTTTCAAAAATCATTACTAAGATAACACAGTACTTTCATTTAATGTTAGTGTACATGTAAAAAGAACAGAGAAGATATATTTGAATTTTAAATTTGTAAACTGGCATTTAGAAGCAAAAATATTTTCATGGTATTAAATATTATTCTCAATATATCTCTCTTGGTAAAATAAAGATTAGTGCTGTATGTTGACCTTACTACTATTTGTTCATATTATTATTTCTTTTTACTTAATCACAATATGGTTTACTTAGAAAAGGCAATAAATTTTACTTCAAGTACACATTCTACCAAATGTGTATTTTAAAATGTTTTTCATTCAATAGAATAATTAAATAATTAACATGTATATATAGTATAAATGGCATTTTAAGGTATCCGGACCATAATTGACCACGTGATCATATTTGGTGTCCCGGATGTCCATTGTATTTCAATCGATCAGACCTCGGTAATCTTCGGCAAACATCGGAAATACTATTTGAGTAACTTAATTTTTTGCTCAAAATGTTAACATTGACTCAAAGTAGCACAATATATATTATTTGCATCATTAATTAGCAATATGTTTATTTAATAAAGCCACATTTTGTGGTCGAAAAATAAAATTAAACGGGAATTTCAAATATGGGTCGAATAACTTAATATAAACAAAACAACAGTCTGTCAACGATAACTAGTAGTTGGATCATTAGTGTATTAACATCATCCATTTGTGTATACTTCAAAAACACTTTGTACTTTTAATATATGTTTGCACTGCCAACATGAGCTTAACATTGTCAGTATAAGAAAGAAGCTCATTTCCATGCAGTAAGTTTATTATGTTAAAAACAATATGCAATTCCATGCACATACTTGCAGTGACCTCCTCTACAGTTAATAGGTCGGGCACGATATTTAATAATGAAAGTTATCTTCAACAGTGTCTCTACAGTGTGGGCAATATGGATTATCAACAAGGAATTGAAGATGCAAGTGAGAGTTCAGGTTGCTTGCTTCACATCTCAACTGAGAATGCCATATATTCTCTTTTCTATTACCAGTGTTGAAGTATTCAGGGGCTCTTGGGTTTTCTAAAGTTAGGTCTTTCTTGAAAACATCAACAGAAGGACTATTCTTTGTTGATGATGAAAGCTGGTTCCAGAGTTTAATAGTTGAGGGTACATAGCTCTTATAATATGCCATAGTATTACATACAGGCAATCTCAAGTTATCATTATTTATTTCTCGCCTGAGATTATAATCATGTATACTATTGATATGTGGTTGCACATGATTTGATTATCTTGTACATCAATATAAGCCTATGCTTCTTCCGTCTCTTGAAAAGTGGTTCCCACCCTAATTCCTCATATATCTTTGATTTTGAGGAATTTATTCGTAATCCAGTAATAATTCTACCAGCTTCTACTTGGACACTCTCCAAAAGATTAGATTCATACAAAGAACAGTTATCCCATACAATATCCCCATATTCTAATACTGGTCTAACAAATGAAAAATAAATATTAATCACGGCCTTTCAAGATACCTGGTACTGCAGTATTCTGAGTAATTTAAGTCTTTCACATGCCTTCTGTAAATTCTATTAATATGGTTATTCCATTTTGCATTATTCTGAAATTCAAGACCCAAGTGAATTTGCACTTAACATCATTCACTTGGTTATCTGCCAAAATAAACATATATGTAGGAACGCGGGTTTTTTCATACTCATGTAAGAAGCGGGACTAGTATATTATGTTTGCTGACAAATAAGGATTTTTTTCATAAGTACCTATGGTATGTTTAATTAAAAGGCAACTTCATGCATTTAATAATATCTGAACTTTTAATATCTGACCGTTTGCATCCGGGTTGATTCAAATGTATACTATATATCCACAATCAAAACGATGAAATATAAATACCGGCAATAAAGATGTTTTCTTTGTCTTCACTAACAGATAGTTTACGATATATGTTAAAAATACATTTATCTCCATCTTTTCATCAAATAAATATGGCCGTATGACAAATGATAATCAAGTTGCTATAAAAATTACACTGTAATCAAATCAATTTAAAGGGACACGTTATCCTCTATTACCTGTGTTGATTGCAATAAATATATTAAAAATTAACGTCTCTTACTAGTGTACCTTTGCTATATGTAGATGACTCGTATACATGAAATAAAATACAAATTGTATACATATTAACAATCCTTAAAATAAAATTACGTTTTCCTACTCACTTTATAGTGCCTCATGTGTCTCTTGCATATTTTAACAATTTTATTTCACTATAAAATTTATTAAAAAAAACGTATGGTTGGAATACAAAATGCATCTATGGTCTTGTATTATTAAAGTGCTTTGAAGACATATTCAAATGCTGTGCAACTAACTAAACTAACCGAACAGTGTGTGCTCGACTCCATCCCTCTTTCCTTGCCAAAAAAGTGGGGCTTCCACTAGGTTCTCGGAATTCCTTCTCCATTTAAAATTTGATCAGGCCCCTTTTGTTGAAAAATGCTGAAAGTGGCGTATAACTTCAAACAAGAAATCAAATTACTTTTGATACAATCAAAAACCTTTACTCATGCTAAACTTTAGTGCAAATATTTGGAGTTTTAACGAGTTAAACTGTTAAAAAAAAATTTTCAGCTCACTTAAATCACAGTACATTACTTTTCTTTTTTTAGTTTGATTGTTTAGCGGATATTTTATGTAATTTAATCCTCTATATTATAAATGCTGACGTAATTCGTGCGTGACATTTCAAGGTGAAAACAAATGGTGCAAAAGATTTGAATTAATGTTTGTCAGGAACTTGTCAAGGGTTTGTGATTCTCTCTGTCGTCCTTTGTAAAGATTTAAAGAATTCGATTTTGAAGCTAGTTTGCTATACTTTCGACAATTAAGAAGAATTGGCCTTAACAACACTACATACAGTTTTTCGATTTTTACAACAGGGAAGATATAACGTCTTGTTTAAACAAACTTACTTTACATAGCGGCAAATGGGTTTATTACATTATAAAGTGATAAATCTGAATCGTTGTCGTGGATGGTCGCTCAAAATTACCTGTCATTTAATACACAAATGTGTCTTTCTTGACGATTGGTAACTTCCTGCCACGATGCACACTTATTTACCACCTAATACATATAAACAATCATTATATGTAGATAAGAAAAAAACATAATTCTGTCTTAAAAACAAAATAATGACAATAATTTTGTAGTTTAACACTTAGTACTGTAAAAACGCGATTGCGAATATAGTTTACGATCTTTTCAATTTTTAAAAAAGAGGTGTCAGTAATATTATTGAATAAAAATATAGTTTAAAGAATATACTATTATACAAGAATATATGAATAATTGATTGATTGATTGATAGATGGATTGCTTGACTTCCACCAAACAATATTTTAGCTTATATTCAGGACTTATGAATATTTGAATTTACATATAAACAAAGCACACATTTAATGATAGTGAACTAAGATTTATGTAGAATCAATTTACCGTCAGCACAAAATAGGCAATTTTCAGGTACACATACGGCGACAGAAAAAGTTTAATGATAGTATTTTTTTTAATAAAACCGCAACAATGTTACTATTTGTAAATGTAAGGTAGGATCTTGGTGAAATGTACAGGAGTTCCTGCTGCACTAACGCTCTTGTTTAAGATCTAGAGCGTATACGCATGTTAAAACATATAGAAAGGATTGTTTAACTTTGTCGGCTTTTTCAATCATATTACACTTTTATTAAGAAATTTAGATAAAGTTTAAGTTATTTCTCAAGAAATATTTTAAACAGAGGTGACATTAATGTTATTGATCAATGGTGTTCCATAACAAAATACATAGCGTTATGTATGAATGCTAAAATTTACGCGAATGGTTGTGCTTCATTATCAATCAAGTAACTTTTAAATTATTATGAGTATAGCAAAACTATTAAATGCCTTAAATACTGGAGTAAAACACTGAAAAACCACGCGGTTGTGTTCAGACAACCACGGATTTATATGGACGTAAAATGATATATAACAGGGTATCAATATAAAAACCGTACTACACATACAAAACCACGTTTTAAAAGTATTAATATATGTTTAACATGTAATGGTGTCGCCCAAACAACCTCTTGTGAAATAAGATTTGTAGTCATGTTCTCCTTACTGTAACGTGACTTGTGAATGGAACAAGTTGTGTGTCCCAAAATGCCCGGTGCACCAAGTAGATCTATTCAGTTTTTTTTCAAAACCTGGTATTGTTGTGTTCGGAATTAAAATACCAAAGCTTAACCATCTGCTATTAGTATATATCCATAGTTCCTTTATTCAAGACAACTTTCTAATTGTATACAATACCTCCCTTGTACCTTAACGATAGCGTGTTCGATCATTTGACAAATATGCATCAGACAATCTAGTGCACCGAGATTGAATTAACAGTCAACACCATCTGCCTAGCTGTAAAATTGTATTAGATCTGACCTCATCTTCAATAGGCGCTGGTGCAATTTATAACCGATTTTAAACTTATTTCCTTATTTGGCGATTGAAATTTGCGTATTAAAACGCAGGAGTGACTACACCAGTTCCGAAACGGCCTAAAAACGGCATCGACGTTATCGACGTCAAGCTTCGAATGATTACGAAAGCGCATATACCATATTTCTTGTTCTTATTAATACAAAAACATAAATACATTCTATCTTACTTTGCAAAATAATGTTACAATAGGTTACTCTTAGATAAATAAATCCTGATCTAATTAAAAAAAAACCTCAACAACTTCTTATTTGATATTTTATGCAAAATATCGGAATAAACTAATTGCAAACAAAACAATAAGTTCCAGTAAACTGCAACTACATTTCTGTTGGTTAAAGCAACATGTGAGGTCCTGTCTGCAGCCATTGGCAGTGTTTATCCATAATTGTTATAAATGTAAATAATCACCATGAATGGCTGAATTTTAATATGATATTTGCATTGAGATATTTGTCATTTAGGTAATATTTGTCAATTTTGAACCGTTCACAATCTAAACATGATAAAAAGGGGTGTGATGCTATGTGATGCTATGTGCGTATGCAATGTATCACATTTGGCTACTTTTTCTAGATCTTCTTGAAAATACAGTTAAGTGTAGTCATAGTATCATCAGACATATACATGTAAATCTATAAATGGTTTCAGCCCATGGACTATTGTTATCCAAGCAATAAAATTTATTAAAAACTTCCTTCCTGGTCTTAGACATTGTTTCTGCAAATTCTCATGTGTATATGATCTAACACATTTAAATCCGAAATTACATTCTAAATTTGACATGGATTGTATGAGTTTTGTCTCCTGGCAAAGGAATTATATGAAGAATAATAAAAAATAAAAATACATTTACATATATTCACTTTTCTTTTAATTATTAAAGATCACATGGACTACAACTTTTGGATTTTGTAGGTATTAAGTAAATTTAGATCTAAATACTTATATGCTGCATGTTACAATTTGTTCGATTAAATCTTAAATACATCTTGGAATATCAGCTGCATCTTTTGTGGCAAAGTCCATTAGGAAATAGGTCACATGACATAATTTTCCATAATATATGACAAGGAACATATGCTTACTAAGATTTTCTGTTAAAGCGTATGTAAATTGTATTTGTCATTTTCAGCACAAATTTAAAATCCATGACATTTGGCGGATGAAAATACTGTTCCAGAATTACTTGAAATTTTGTCAATTGAGATCTAAATATGTGTTATGTAGCTCTTCTTTCCATCAGATTTAAAATAAATCAGCTGTGTCTTTTGTAGCAAAGTGCACTATGAAATAGACCACATGACTTCTAATTATCCATATTAATTGCCAATAAATATGTTCACTAAGATTTTCTGTATAAGTAAACTGCATCAGTGTCAGCACCAATTATCCATGACACTGTCAGAAAATGTCGAAACAGACTTAAACTATCTATCAAATCTTTCATTCTTTTTTTCTACAACTGAGTTTGTAACTGATGAATTGACCATGTTTCAACATATGTATGTGATATTTTTAATTTCTTTTAATTGTTTATCAACATCCAGACCAAATGCTTTTTTACTTACTGTTTGAGCAACATATGTAAGCTAGCATTTCTGTTTAATGTTTTAGCATGAAAATAAAAAAAAAACAATGTACTTATATGGAATTGTGTAAAATTAAGTTGTAGTTAAAAGTTACATGGTTTGATTATATTGTGTGAAGTTTATTTTTTATTGGGGGTGTAAGCTTCATATGGCTTAAGTTAATTTTAAAAATTAGCTGGTTCTCACTAGCACGTTAAAAGCAATAATCTGTTTCACGTTGACGTTACCGGAAGCTGCGTTAGTTTGTGTACTTTATGTCATACAGAATGCTCCACAAGTCAACGAAATTTGACTAAATATTTAACTGACTCTAAAGAATAAAAAACAATGTATAATTTCAATACCTAGGAAACTTTTATTGAGAGTTGTCATTTTCTCCTAACCTAAAACCAATTGACCAATCAAAATGCTGTAACCATGGGAATGTCTGTTATCGGTAGATTGCAATGCGATCATCAAATAAATTAATAAACTTGCCTTAACCTACCCGCGAAATCATGTATGCCAAGACTAATTACTATACCATGCATTGGTGGTATAGGAAACGATGCACCATACGATATACCATGCGATAAATTGATTGATTAATGGTGTTTAACGCCCGAGCAGCAATATTTCAGCTATATTCAGGCGACCATGCGATAAAGGAAACGTTGCACGATACGATATACCATACGATAGACGAACGATCTATCAAAACGATCAACGCCGTCTCGCCGTTTCCATCGTACATTGTATATCGTATCGTATATCGTTTCGTGCATCGTGCGTAAATCGTTCGTATATCGTGCGCACAACGTTCGTATATCTTCGTTCAACGTTCGTACATCGATCGTGCATCGTGCGTTTTGTTAAGTTATACGTTACCGGGACTGTATAATATTCCCTATTAACAATAGTAATTTTATGCCCCGCGCAACGACATGTCGGAGTATTGTTTTATTCATGTCCGTCTGTCTCTCCGTCTGTCCGTCTGTCCCTAAGTACGTACGTACGTTCGTACGAATTTCCGTCAACCTCTTTTCAGAAACTGTACATGAAAACAATTTGAAATTTGGCAGGGTCGTTCAGCATCAAACGTTGTACGTCCTAAACGACTTTCGAACCTGTAGGACAACTACTTCCTATTTTGGGAATATATTGAACTTACCAACGACCGTCCGTCCGTACGAATTTCCGTCAACCTCTTTTCAGAAACTGTACATGAAAACAATTTGAAGTTTGGCAGGGTGGTTCAGTATCACAAGTTTTACGACCTAAGCGACTTTCAGACCTGTCGGACATCTACTTCATGTTTGGAACTTCATTATGCGGGCATCTGTGTCACATGGACACATTCTTCGATTTGTTATATTATCGTCATATTGGCATGCAATAAAAATAATGATACAAGAAACTAAAGTTTAAACGTATACTTCATCAAAGAGGTTAACAAATCTGCGTTTGACTGACATGTTAAATATTCTGTGTGTAATGTTTCCTTTCGATTTTTTATAAGATAAAACACTGTTTTTTAGGAAATTATCAATGTGTAAACTCCGGCGACTCACAACAAAAATCATTGCAACAAACAAAACATTGTTCCCGCTATTGTGCGATACGCAAGTCGGGGATATTTTTTTAACACAAGTACTCCGTTAAGAGGATTGGTATATTATCAGAGATGAAGTAATTTAAGTTTTTTTTCCAAATAAAGCCCTTAATATAAATGCTTTACAGGGTGAATAGAGTTATAATTACTTTTGGTACAGTACTTAGATAAAATGTTAGGTAACTTGTATGATTCTGGCTATTTTGTGTTAATTTATAGCTTAGAATTTGACTGATTTGAACAAAGATTTTGACAATCCGTGTTAACTCAGGCTGTTTATTTAGAAGTTTCTTGTTCAATATCTTTCTGTTCATTTGTGCTTTCTTATTCTGACAATTTCTGTTCTCTGGACTTTTGTCTCTTGACCATTCTGTCTCGAGACATGTTTGTCCACTGGACATTGTTATTCCGTTGACAATTTTATTTTATTAATTTTATTATTTTTTACCTTGCCTACTGCTAACTTCAAACCACTTCAGACTTTTACTTTTAATGACTGTTTGACAATATATTAAGAAAAGACCCGTCAATTTACTTACTGTCCACAGGTTGTCGTATTTTTTGCTTGTTTGAATGGTGTTTTAATGCCACTTTCAGCAATTTGTCAGCTGTATCATGGCGTCCAGACATTATTGGAAAGCAAGCCGGAATACTCGGAAAGAACACACGACCTGCGGTAGGAAAACTGGCACTCCTTGTCAAGGAAGATTGGAGTCGAAATCACCCTGCCTGCTGTGAGAATAGAACCCGCAATCTCAGTGTTGACAGACCACGTGATCAATAGTAAATGAACTACCTTAACCAATCGGCCACCGAGACCCTTACACGTTGTCGGAACGACACGCATTCGAAAGATGAAATCCAGTCGTTTATTAAAATAATTACATACCAGTACTGACACCTAATTTATATTTAAAGATCTACAGTTGGGTATGAGTGGCCGTTCATGTCAATGGCGCGCTATTTTAACGCGTTAATACTTTTAACGCGCTATTTATACATCTTAACGCGTTATTTCTCCATTTTAGCGCGCTTTTTTGTCATTCTAACGCGTTATTTATCAAAATATACGCATATATAAAGTTTTATGAAAATAACGCGTTAATTTGGTTATATACGCGTTAGTTTGTTTAAAATTACGCGCTATTTATTAAGAAACTAACGCGCTATTTTGAATGAAAATAACGCGCTATTAAAAAAAAACATAATAACGCGCTATTTCATCTGTCTGTCAGCGGTAACTTCCACCAATCACATGTGGTGTTACAAATTTGACAAAGGGAGAGAACTAGCGATATTCGGCGCCATTCTATAGAAAGAAGATGTCCCTTGCGCGAATCCACAATTTGCTAAGACGTGCAAGGGAGAGAGCGCCCCGGGAAGAGAGCGACGAGGAATTGTTTGCTACTGGGTAAAGCATACAGTATATCTATAGAGGTTTCCCTAGCTAAATTTAGCATGGTGCTGCACCATGCCTCCATTATGTAGCACCATGCTGCCCTGAAAATCAACTTTTCAATGTGCCCTCAGGTGTCAACTGTCAACACTTCACACATGCTACTTATTAATTTATCTACTTAATTTTATATTTATTATTTGGATTAAATATTATATTATATTCCTGCTGATAAAAACCAATTTTATTATATTCTCAGTAGGTTAATGATATCAATAATTTATACATAATTCCGAACATCCGGGCATTTTTTAGATCTTGAGTTATTTCCCTTTATTTTGTAACTAAGGAGGTGAAGCGGTCGCCATATCGTTATCTAAATTATCGAAAAAGAATCATCGACACCGCCTTTGATTTCAATTGTCATCATTCCAAAACATGACATTTGATCACATTTTAGTTTTTCTACAAGTACATGTATCTTAAGAACGTTATGCATGGTAGAAAATCACCTTGAAAAGCCCTGAAAGTCGACTACTACGGGTGTATCTATGTGATGAACATGCATTGTTTGTGTTATTAAAATAAATTTCAAAAAATTTGTTTAGTTTATGTATTCCAATTTTATAGAAGAAGCAAAGAGATACCAACTGTTTCATTTGTATTGTTAAATGTTGTCGTGTATACACAAATTAATGATACTATATGTTAATTGTCATTGCCTCTCGAGGGCCTTTGATTGGATAATAAAAAATATTTGATTTGATATTTGTATGTCATAAGTTAATTCAAGAGGGCATGCATGCAGTGACAAAACTATTAGGGACCGGGAACATTCTGAAGGGTTTTGCCCATCAGTTTTGAAAAGATGAATAGCCATAGATTAAAAGTGAACATATATATATTGCTTTAATACAGATATGGAACATCAACTTATACCTTGATCCAGCGTGTCGCCACTTTAAAACTGTTTTTTTTTTAATTCAACTTGTATTCCTATTACACTTCCACCCGGGCTTTGTCTTCGGACATGGACCTTTGATATCGGTAGCCCCTTTTGATACCTCATTGCTTCTTGTAACCTGTATGTATTACTTTATTTTATTCACGACGTAGTAAAAAAATAGACCTTTTCATTTTTTAAACTTTTATTGTCAGAGATTTAGTTCAATAACATAAAAATATGAGAAAATCATATTAACTGTGGAAAGTGGCTGAGATTGTTTATGAATTGAAATATTAATGGATGGAATCCTGTCATCAGCTTTAAGTTGGTTTTGCGGTTGAATATGTCTTGCTGAAAATCTTCTTGCTCTCTTCCATACCATTGGTGCTGCATTGAGGTGCTTTGGAAATAGATCACAGTTATTCTTCATTACATAATTGGGGGGTTTGCTTACTAGGGAAGTGAGCAAAAGATTATTCAATACGGCGAACTGTTAGTGTTTCAACCATGTTAAAAAGTTGTTATGTCTCAAGGATTTGCAATGAGTCTAAAATTTGTGCTGAGAAAATGAAATGTTTCATTTCATTTTCTCAGATTTGTGTGAATGAGGGTCATCAACTGCGCAGCGTTCATCTATTCTCAAGATACTGCTGTTAAATGTTAAGTTTCAATGTAAAAAAATGTGCCGTGTATATACAACGGTCTTGGGGACACATTTCTAAAAAAATTAAGAATTTGTTGCTACTGATGTAAACTTTCTATTTCTTCTTTTATGCTGTTTTGGCTTTCCCTTTATAAAACTATGTCATTGGTATCGGCATCTTCGTAAAGTGCAGGGCATTAAAAACCAACCCAGGCTCCGTTCTAAGCGGCTTGATAGTGGAAGACAATCTGTACCCAATCAAAGACTGTTTGGCACACCCTAGAAAAATATAGATCTTGATTTTTATTATTTGAAAACGCTTCTTGTGAACATGGTTAATAAAAAATTGTGAGAACTGATACCCGCACATGGAACCTGTTAAACTACATAATACTATCATCAGGACATGAAGAAATAGCTCAACAACGAAAATTATTTTAAGAACCAGCCACCCAGAAATGCAATGTGGATACATTAATACCAAAATCATTTAAAAAGGGTGATATATTAATTTATTTGGTTTAGTTTTTGAATCTTTAAGATATAATCTTTTGTATATAATATTCATGATCATCATATCAATTAAGTATTTTTACTAAAATGTTAGTCAATTAATTTCCAGCTACACGTGAAGAATATCTACCAGTAGCTAACAGGTGCATAGTAATAAATAACAGGTTTCTGTTTAATGTCAATTAATTTAATTAAGAGGATGCGATCTAGTTTCCAGCAGGGGACAATTAACGTGTAAGCAAGCACATCTTCATTTATGATTGAACGAGATGCAGACTTGAATATATATAATAAATACTCTAATTTTATACAGATTTTTGAAAATGTTTAATTCAACTGAAACACTTACTTCAAATACAATATAATGAATCAAAAACATACAATATACAGGTACCACATTCAATATTTTGTCATATATATATAAATTTAAATTCATTTTTTTAAGTAGCAATAATCTAAAATTTAGGATATCAATTTACAATTGAATTTATCCAAAAAAGTTAATACAAAGTTTATGATCTATCTTAATATTTTAATATTTGAAAAAAAGTTTCCACCACTAATAATAAAACAACATACATGCACATAATAAGAATTGGATAAGAATATCCGACACACCTAAAGATATGACCATTTACAAACCACCTGCTGGAAACAAGGACACCCTTAAACTGATTAAAGTAATTAACACTGATAAAGTCTCAAAGCTTTCCCCTTAAATAATCTTAAAAACACAGTGGGACATTCTGATCAACTAATTAACAGATGATAAAGATGGAAAATACAAGTCAGGTAGTTTCCCTTAATTACTCAGTATATATATATATATATATATATATATATATATATATATATATATATATATATATATATATATATATATATATACGTATCCCATTGTATCCAAGGCATGGCTTCACCCCTCCAATATGGCGGATACTGTAACTAACCGGAAGTGACATCACGTCGAAATTATGTATTGCCCTCTCATCGTTGTTGGATGCCCCCAAAATTAGACTTTTTACGAACTGAGTGCCCCCAATTTACAAAATTCACCATGCCTTTACTAATTTCTTGGGAAAATGCTAATCTATATCCAAAAAATCTTTCACCCAAAGCTATGCATTAACGCAGGCAGGTATTTATGACAAGGAGATTACCACAGGTTTGCTCGACCTCGATAATATTAACAACAGCAGAACTAGAGGGAATGACAAAAACCTGAAAAAACACCGCTCCAAAGCACTATTTTACAAACAGGATTGTAGAAACATGGAACAGTCTACCAAATGATGTAATAAATGCTAGGACAGTGAAACAATTCGAGATACACTTGGACAAACACTGGGAAAACCAAGAGATGCGATTCAATCATGAAGCAGATATAAAGTTAAACATCAGAGATAGACATCTCGGAAGTGACAGAACGTTCAACTCAGACAAACAAACAAATGAAGAGGTGGATACAGTGGTTGTTGAAGCCGACTATAACCAGCTATGGAGAACACTGATTTTATCTATTTACGATGAATTTAATGGCCCAAACACTTTTTAAATGGTTTTGTTAAATTTAAAGTTTACGACACTGAAAAATCACCTTTGGACAACCATTTGATTTGGAAAGGGGGGGAGGAATATGAGATTACATGTACATACTAAAATTTTATTTCAACCATTCAGGACAAGATAATTGATTTGCTTTATTGCCATAATTATGTGAATCTTGGGGGGGGATAATGTTTTTAACCCTGACAAATTGAACAGTATGTATGACAAAACAGCTGAGACCTATGGTACAGTACTGTAGCTACTTCAATAAACACCAGGTGCACCATTGTGCTAAGTCATAATTTTAAAAAATTAGTTTTTGCGTCTAATATTGATGTTTAATTAATTGAAACACCAGACATATTTTATAACAGAACGATAAAAATGTCTTTGTGTGTGTTCGTTAACACTCTTTATCAACACACCTGGGTCATGTAGGGCGGTCAGTTTTATTGGTGGAGAAAACCAGCGACATTTGGCAGGTAACTCAAATTTAACTGACAAACCTAAATTTTATACATACAGGATGGGAAAGTCTTTAAAAATGTCTTTAAAAACAAAAATTTTGTCAGTCTTGAAAAAGCGGTAGAGTACACAAAAAGTCAGGAGGATGGGAGATGGATCAAAAAGTCTGGAGATTTTGACTCCAATAGGGAATATCACATGTATGAAACAAAACAAAACAAGCTTGGTGGATCACGAAAATAATGTGTATTTTTCCAGTCTGCATCTGTACATGTATATATGAAACTGGAGCTGTAACGAATGTAGAAGGAACTTGTAGTGATTTCTCTCCCCTTCACTAAATGATACCATTCTCTGAAGTTGAACACACGCAAACCAGCTTTGTTTTTTTTGTACTTGGTTAAATGTTTATAGAAGCAAGACATATAAATAAAGTTTGCAAATCATAATGTGACTTTAGGTAAAAGATAATGACGTGTTGAGGTTTCCCGGCACCTTGCCTACTGCAGCTCGTGGGTTTCACCAGTTTTCAGCTTGGAATATTGTGCTTTCTTCACTCACATGCCTGGCGACCTTGCAAGAGGCCCCAATTAGCCAAACGGTCGTTAATCTTGCTGTTGGTCAAAATCTCTACAGAGCATATGTTGATTGTTTGACTTCGTACACATCCCTGATGTGTACTCACCGACATTTAAATAAATCTTACCTTTTCGTACCATAAATAATTAAATGATAAAAAGGTGATAATAGTCACAATGGTTTTGACTTGGTACAGGCATTGGTGCATTTTAACAAAAAAATATTTGTTAATATCATCAGTCACACAAATTAGGAGAAAACTTATAGAAAATTCTGCTGAATTGGTTATGATCATTTTTCTAGTTGGTGATTATAGTTACCTTGGCCATGGGTAGACAAATGTATACATGTTTTTCTGATTTTTTGGGTAATTCTTTTAAAAATGCAGTAAAAAAGGTGTTAACTTGAAAGTCCTAATTTAATGCCAGGAGAGCACAGGGATCTGTTTTAACAAATATAATTTTACTATCAATGTGCGGCCCCACTGAAAAAAACAATGGGGCTGCACATTGATAGTAAAATTATATTGGATAGTATTTAAAAACGGATCCCTGTGAGGAAAGCCCCAGAATGTAGGATTTTGCTTTATTTACTCTCAATCTTCCTACCAAACACTATGACTTCTATTTCAGTTCAGTTAGGTTTGGCATCTCTGTATACGTCCTAAGGGACTTTCAGACCTGTCGGACTTAACTTCCTGTTTGGGTCTGGACCGATCTGAAACTTAACTTTTCCTATATACAAATTTTCGTCAAACTTTTCTCAGAAATAGTACACGAGAATGATTTGAAACTTGGTATGATGGTTCAGTATGACAAACTATATGTCCTTAGTGATTTTCAGATCTGTATGCCTTCAACTTACTGTTTTCTGCTGTAACGGTCTGAAATTAAACTTTGCGTACGAACAAATTTCCGTAAAGCTTTCCTCGGAAACTGTACATGAGAATAATTTGAAACTTGGTAGAATGATTCAGTTTGGCAAACTATACGTCCTTATTTGACCTTAGACATGATTTTAACTTTTTTGGGAGGCGAGTGGGGGTATTCGTGTCCTATGGACACATTCTTTTTTATTTTTTTCTGAATTTGTAATATGTGAAAATGAAGATTTTGAATATGCATTTTAGGGCACATTTTTGAAAATACAGATAGCAGCAATTTTGTTATAGAATCAAGTTGAAGGAGGTTGATTGCACCTTTGGTTTTGGCTTGGTCTTGATTTAACATAACATGCTAGTTAACTTGTAAAGCAGAGATTCTGACTGCTTTAAGTTAACTTCGAGCAGAGAATTTGACTGGTTTGAGCAGAGATTTTGATAACCCAAGTTAACTTGGGCTGTTCTTTTGACAATTTTTTTATACAATATATTTCTGTCCATTTGACAATTTGTTGACAATTTCTGTCCACTGGAAATTTTTGTTCTTTTGACAATTTTTGTCCACTGGACTTTTTTTTTCTTTTGACAATTTCTGTCCTCTGGACAATTTTTTTTTTCTCTTGACAATTTTGTCACGTGACAAGTTTGTCAACAGGACATTTTTTGTTCTGACAATTTTGTCACGTGACAATTTTGTCCACTGGACATTTTTTATTGTCTTGGAAATTTATGTCCACTATGTCAACTTGCTTACCTTTCGACTGCACTTTAAAACACTTTTAACTTTTACCTTTTTAATGTTTTTTGACAATTTTTTTACGAAAGACCGATTGGTTGTATATATCGTACGTCCATTTATTTTATCTGCGCGTTGTCGGAATGAAAAGTATACGAAAGATGAATCAAATCCTTTGTCGTTTATTAAAATCCTACTACAAAAAAAAAACAATCGATAAAATACAAAATTAGTTAATGAAAGAATTGCAGATTTGTTTGCTATTTACGTGTTTCTGGAGGATATCAAATGTTTTAAATCTTACGGCACGGAAACATAACTTATTGCGCCGTTGTTTCCTTTAATTAAATATTAATGTATAGTCCAATAAAGTGAGACATATCTTTGTTATATAAATATCTATCATTCAAGCAATTCTTCGATATCATAATATAAATTACAACTCTTGAGCTTAGCAATCATTCAAAATATAAATTAAGTCTACATGTATCCAATTGAAAGTACATTGCATATCCAAAATGTGTGATAATAATAAAAAAAGGTTAAAAATCTATGAGAGTTCTGTATTTTAACAACTAAATCTTATTAAAGTACACAACAATTAAACAATAATGTAAAATATCATATATTTACAATGGTTAAACCCACATTTTGGTTGCATCTTTTGGGTATCAGGAATAATTTTACATGTAAAATATGGTTTTAATTCCATCACTAATATCCCCAGAGTGATTTTATACATAAAAATATGGTTTTTACTTTTATAGCTCAGGTCTCAGGATTGATATTATTTGTAAAATATAGTTTTCTTCCCATCACTATGGTCGCAGGAATGATTTTATTTGTGAAATATGGATTTTAATTGCATCTCTTATGTCTCCAGAGTGATTTTATATGTGACATATTGTTTTTATGGCATTACCAAGGCTTCAGGAATGATTTTATATGTGAAATATGGTTTCTAGTTGCATTAGTAAAGTGTCGAGATTGATTTTATATGTTAAATATGGATTTTAATTGCATCTCTTATGTCTCCAGAGTGATTTTATATGTGACATATTGTTTTTTATGGCATTGCCAAGGCTTCAGGAATGATTTTATATGTGAAATATGGTTTCTAGTTGCACTGCTAAAGTCTTGAGATTGGTTTTATATGTTAAATATGGATTTTAATTGCATCTCTTAAGTCTCCAGAGTGATTTTATATGTGACATATTGTTTTTTATGGCATTACCAAGGCTTCAGGAATGATTTTATATGTGAAATATGGTATCTAGTTGCATTGCTAAAGTCTCGAGATTGATTTTATATGTTAAATATGGATTTTAATTGCATCTCTTAGGTCTCCAGAGTGATTCTATATGTGAGATATTGTTTTTTATGGCATAACCAAGGCTTCAGGATTGATTTTATATGTGAAATATGGTTTCTAGTTGCATTGGTAAAGTGTCGAGATTGATTTTATATGTTAAATATGGATTTTAATTGCATCACTTAGGTCTCCAGAGTGATTTTATTTGTGACATATGATTTTTGATTACATTGCTAAAGTCTTTCTATTGATTTTATTTGTTAAATATATTGTTTAATTGTATTGCCAAGGTTTCACGATTGATTTATATGCAGAATATGGTTTTAATTCCATCTATATGGTCTCAGGATTGATTTTATATGTAAAATATGGTTTGGAATTGCATGGCTATTAAGGTCTCCAGAGTGACTTTATATGTGAAATAGAGTTTTTAATTGCATTGCTTCAGTGTCATTATTGATTGTGTATGTTAATTATGGTTTTTAATTCCATCACTTAGGTCTCCAGGGTGATTTTATATGTGAAATATAGTTTTTGATTACATTGCTTCAGTATCATTAGAGATTTAATATGTTAAATATAGATATTAAATGTATTTTAAAAGTTTCAGGATTGATTTTATATGTGACATATGGTTTTTTAATTCCATCACCATGATCACTATGGTGTCAGGATTGATTTTATATGTTGAATATTTTGTTTTAATGGTATTGCCAAGGTTTCAGGATTGAATTTATATGCAAAATATGGTTTTTAATTGCATGGCTAGGGTCATTAGAGTAACTTTATATGTGAAATATAGTTTTTAATTGCATAGCTTTAGTTTCTTTAGTGATTTTATATCTAAAATATTCTTTTTAATCACATGGCTAAGGTCTCCAGAGTAACTTTATATGTGGAATATGGTTTAAATTGCATTGCTATAGTCTCCTGATTGATTTTATATGTTAAATATAGTTTATATTTGCATTATAAATGTCTCAGGATTAAATTCTTATGTGAATTATGGTTCTTAATTGCATTGCTATGGGATCAGGATTGATTTGATATGTGAAATAGGGTTTTCAATTGCATCGCTTAAGTATTTGGAGTGATTTTGTATGAGAAATATGTTTTTTAATTGCATTGCAAAAGTTTCTGGAGTGATATAATGTATTTAATATGGTTGTAATTTTATATTTCTATTTTCTCAGGAGTGATTTGATATGAAAAAGAGGTTTTAATTTGGGATTTTATGGGTGACTTGTTTTAAAATGTGGATTTGAGGTTAAAATGCATATCCTAGGATGTAGGCAGCCAAGATTTGAAAACTAATTAATATTATTTAGTGTAAAATTAAAAGTGAAATGTAAATATTAATAATAGATTTAATGATACCAGCATACAGGTGAGTTGTAACAGTATTTATTATTAAATAAAAATATTACATGTTAGAATTTATACTTTTATATTTTTATTCAACTACACAAAAATATGATTGCTCAATCATAATAACAATAACATAATAATAGAAATGTAGGGAGAGCTACAGTCTAAATATGTAACCACAACGGCTTGCTATACATTTACCGAAACGCGGACGGGAAAGAAATTGCGTTCTTTAAAATAGACTGCCGTAGATTTCGTTAACTAATTTTTGATGATCGTCTAATTGACGATTTGTAACGAAATGATTAAATAAAGCATATATTTTGACTTTTTGTTCAAAGGGACATTTTGTGACTTGAAAATTGAAAAGCAGAGATTTTGTCCACTGGACATTTTTGTCACGTGACTATTGAAAAGCAGAGATTTTGACAATTTTTGTCCACTGGACAATTTGGTCACGTGACAATTGGAAAGCAGAGATTTAGACAATTTTTGTCCTCTGGACATTTTTGTCACGTGACATTTGAAAGCAGAGATTTTGACCGTTTTTGTCAATTTGACAAAAGCAGAGATTTGGACAGTTTTTGTCCACTTGACAAAAGCAGAGAATTTGACAATATTTAAAGCAGAGATTTGGACAAAATTTTGTCCTGTCAAAGCGGTCAAATTGACTGGTTTTTGGTCAAAAAGCAGAGATTTTTTTTCTCAAAAGCAGAGATTTTGACCAGAGATTTGGACTGGTTTAAGTTAACTTTATGTTATGTTAGGACTGCACCTAACTGTATAGATTAAGAAATAGATTACTTATTGCTCCGTTTTACTGTTGTTTCCTTAAAAAAAATAATACATAGTCCAATAATGTGGGACATATTTTTTGTCATACACATATCTATCAACCATGCGATTTTTCGATATCATAATGTTAGTACATTTCCTAAGCTTCAGCAAACATGCAAAACATAAAGTCCAAATGGACCCACATATGGGTTTGAATATTAATAGGGTTAGTCATAGAATGTGCGGATTTAAATATGTCAATTTTTACCATCACCCCAATTGATTTGTTTAGATGAATTAATATTCCATAAGTCACTGTATTTGATGCCAATTTGTTTTCACTACAACATTTAACATTCTTCGTTGTATTCTTAATGATTTTACAATACGATTGCATGTCAACAAAAAAATTCATTGTATTGAGCTCCTTACATTTTAAGCATATTATTACTAAGATCTCTACGCATGTGATATTTTGCTCTGTGAATAGATAAGTTGTTTATCGTTTTCGGTTGGGTTTATAATTATTTTAAAACTGTTCTTATGCAAATAAGGTAGCTTATCTCTGGGGCAGAATTTTTAGTTTAAGACTGCTTATATTTTAAACATATTACTAAGATTCACAACTCATCAATTACTCTATGAATATTTAAGTTTGTGTATCGTTTCCCCTATAATCTTTAATTGTTTTCAGGCTGGTGGAACTGTTGTCGTTTTAAGAAAGAAAGCTTGTGTATATGGGTTGGAAATTTCACTATAAGACATTTAATATGTATTTTTCAGTAAAATTTGCACATTTGAATATTAATCCATTGCCACTTATATTAATATGGTCTCTACTTATAGAATATGGTTTATCTCGAACAAGATTTGATGATGCCGGTAAGAAATAATTTCTATAAAAGCGAATTTTTGCACTAAATGTTCAATTTCAGCATTCATACATTGCGACTGTTCGCATCAATCATACTCCTATTCTTTGTTTATATGACGTGCATAACGTTCACAATATAATTCACGGGTTCCGACAACTAGTTTGTTCTTTACATTGACAAGCAACTAACGATATTACACTTATAGGTTGTAAAAAACTGTTCTTTCTTATGACAAATAGAAGCACACTTAACACTTTTGAGTGCTTAGTACAAAACATACGAATGCACCTACAAAACTGTTAACATTTGCAATTCTCACACTTTGTGATTAATAGTGGGTTGGCCATAAAGTGAGTGGATTTTAATATATTAACTGTTATTATCACCCAATTCATTGAGTTTTGTATGATTAATGTTCAATGGGTCACATTAGTTGACGCCAATTTGTTTACATTAGAAACTATTCAACCCCAATACATCTTTCAGATTTGTCTCCTTTCCCTACTATTAAAACACGTTGTTGTTTTTGCTGTGTCTTTAAAGTGTTTTCAATTTTGTGTAAAATAAAGATATTGAAAAATATTGCAATTTTGATCCAATATCAATACGGAAGCCTATTGCTAGAATTCACTGTGTAAGATTGTTCATAATTAAAAAAAAATAGTTAAAAGATCCCAACAGATCTGTGTTTTTGCTCTGTAAATAGGTAAGCTCTTTATCGATTTTAGTTTGCTCTATACTATTTTAAAACTGTCGAAACTATTGTCAATTTGGGAAAGTTTACATTTAAAATGGAGGTTTTAGTAAAGTTTAGCAAATTTCATTACCACTTTTTTACATTGATTGTGTCCTTTATATTTATAGAATATGTTTTTTCTCGTACAAGATCTAGTGGTCCTGGTAAGTTTTTATTTCTGTTTTAGATAGTTTTCACATTAATTTTCAATTTCGTTATTCATTTATTGATAGTTCTCACATCAATATTAGTCATCGTGTCTTTTTATATTACGTGCATTCTGGTTAAAAGATAATTTATCAGTTTCGACAAATATTTTTTACCTCACATTTACTGTTAATAATGTACCGCGTACCATAAATGTCTTAAGCATATACAAAAAGGGATAACATTTACAATGTGACGTCATTGTTACTTGATTTGTACTAGCTTTGTCATAAAATGATCAGATTTACGTTTACCATCTCTTCATTTTATTGTTTATATGAATTAATGTTCAGTAAGTCACTTTATTATATGCCAATTTGTATTTCCATTACAAAATTGTCTATTCCATTATTTGTTTTAAATTTGTCTGCTTTCTTCACTATTTACTGCCGTACTGTAAATAGTTACAGTTTAAGGTTTTTTCCTCTTGGTTTAAAATTATTTTAAAAATATAATTTTGATCACATGTCAATCAAAGAGCCCGTTTCTGGTGGTATAATGAACAAATCTTTTTATACTTCAAACATATTACTATTTTGATCCTCAGACAGCTTATAGCTTGCTCTGTGAGAATGAATTATATATTTAATAAGTTCCTTGATCAGATGCCAATTTGATTCCATTACAAAATGTTTAACGCCATCATATGCAGTATTTTTTTTACCGTTCGATTGAAACACATTTTGAAACAAAGTGTTTTTAAATAGTCATGCTTGTTAACTATTTTACATAGGTCTAAAATTAAGTTTAAAATCTTACGATTTTGGTCTCATATCAATAAGGATACCTGTTTCAGACAAAAGAATTCTTAGTACAGGACTGTTTATATTGAAGAATATTTTACTGCAAAGATACCTACACCTCTTTTTTGTTTATCATTTTCGGTTGCTTAGTTTAGTTTTTATACATCATATTAAGCCTGCTATAGTTTTCTTCGGTTCTATTGTTGTATCTTCTTAAATCATATTTGTTATGTTTCTTAGCTTGGGGATTAACGCCATTTTTAATTTACATGGTGGCGTTCAGTTTTTAGTGTAAGTTTGCAATAACATTCCTATTTTTATCACATTTCTTACTGTTACCTTAGGTCATGTTTGACACCTCTAAAATCAATTGTCAAAGCTTCATGTGTATATTCAAGTCTGAGATTCTATTATTCATTCGACCTAATAACTGCTGTTCAACATACTTAGGTCAAGATAAGTCAATTTATAAATAGTTGCTTTTCATATTTTTTTGGAAACCGTAGATAAAAATATTTGGCTGGTTGTAGGTCATTCTTAGACATTTTTGTCAGTCTTAAGTCCAAAGCTAAAAATAAATGAATGAATATATTATAGAAAGGGTATTTTTCTTAATGACAACAGATGGTGGACGTCATTTTCAACAGACAATTATTATTCGAAATGGACACCAATTGTGCCCCATTGCTTTCCGATTTTTTCTTTAGTTCATCTGAAGATGACTTCATATAAAAAAAAATCGCTTTGAGATTAGAAAAACACCAACTAGCCCAGTCCTTTACTCTCAGCTATTGTTACATTGTTATTGTCCTATGACTAAACAATGATCCATTTGGTGACTTTCTACATTTCTTTTAATAAAATTTGAGATTGACTATATAAATGACACAACAGAAATTAAAAGGACCGCTTCACTCACGGACTTACATCTCAAAATCAGCACTAAAGGGGGACTTTTTAGTAAACTCTATGACAAACATGGAGACTAACTTTTTAATCGTCGACTTTCACTTCTTGTTCAGCAACATCCAATTAGCTTCAACATTTACACTATACGTTTTTCAACTTATAATTTGCATAGAGGGCTTGTTAGTACTATAACGATTTACAGGATGAAGGCGGATATTGCAGAATTATGGTTCTGTAGCTCAAAAGTCAGTTTCCTAATTGACAAAAATTAATAGACGTCATCATTTACTTGTATTCAAAGAGCACTATCTGTCTCTCATTTAATTAGAGATGAAGATTTGTCGTCAAGTTTGTCTAGTAGCTTCCTTTATTTGACCTACTCTTGATTAACTATCAACGACTCGACGTGTGTTTTGCAGTAGGAAGAAAACTCGAAATCTTCTGGAGCGTCTGAGTTCACTCTCATTTTCTTGATAGCTCGTTTCGCTTGCCTTTTGTTTGTGCGCTGTTATGTTTCTGTTTGTTCTTGTTACTCCCATGGCGTTGAATAGTTGGACATTAAAATCTCATTGCATCTTCGGTTTTTGTTCATTTATTTTCGAACTTATAGTAAAAATCTGTTCATTTTTGTGCGATATTTATAACAATGGCTATAGTTAGTCATGATTAGATTTTTCATATCCCCAACACAGGTTCTAATAAATGCAAGGCAAAAAAAGATAAAAGGACTAAGTATCTATGAATTCGAAACATTTTATGCGAAGGTAAAAAAAATAGTTTTAGCAAATTCCAAGACACATGGGGTAAAAAGGAATACACGTTTCGGCAAATAACATGGCAGAATAGAAAAAAAAGAAATGTTTTAGGAATATACATCAATAGGTCTGACAATGTATTAAAATACTTTAAAAATAAACCTGCTATCAACCGGTCAAAGTCCGAGATTTATAATATAATGTAATTCATATTATGTAAAAAGGTAAAAAATATATAAAAAAAACCTATAAACTACACAGACATTTCTTATTATGGCACGAACACTATCAAGTCAACAGCAATTTAGAAACACGGATGTAGATACAAGATTTAAATATCTTATTGAAAGACAATTTAAGAAGTGAACTTATTAATAATCGGATTTGGTTTAAGAATGCTGCCTCCAAAACAATGTTATGAAAAATTAATAATGAGATAAAAGTTTGAATGTATCAGGTGTTTTATGCATATGTTTCATTTAAAAAGACTTACATAAGTATAAATTGTTTAACAGTTGAATAATGGAATTCTTGATCTCTCAATCAACACTGTTTGAGCAAAGAATGGTCAGTATCATGAAATGACTTATTTTTTTAAAGTCGCTAATTGCTTGTTTTAAGGTTGACCAATCTAGAAAAGAGAAAATACATGCCAGAAAACAAAATATTAATTAAAACAAGATGTTTTCCGACGATACATAGAATTTACAGTGTAATGTCTTATTATATTTTTAACTGAATATTTTATTATATAAACAAGATTCCCAAATTTACTGTTTCCGCTCTAATCGATACCTCTCCTTAAAAAATGACTTGACGAGAAAACTTAACAATAGCTAGAAGTGACGTAAAGAATATTCAAACAAACAAGCAGCTTAAAATAAAATTTAATCGATTTAATTTATAAGATCGATATATAACTTCTTGTAAGCACTAAGTATTATCTGGATACAAATTTTAGTTGTGACAAGACTTTTAAACATTAGCATAGATACAATATATTTTTAAATTTTATACCAAATATAAAATTAAGCTAGCATGTTTTCTTATAACAATTTGATCATAATTTGAACCATTTTATAATTCTTGTATAATTATTAAAATACGTAAAAAGAATATTTAAAATGATCAATTATGTCTCAATTGACAGAGGAAAAATGTACGTAACAATTTATTTGCCACTATGGTCTAACCAATTCTAAACATAGCTAATTCGGTTCTATTGGGCTAAAAGTATGAAATGCTTCTAAAAATTTTAAGCGTTAATCTAGCTTGATTGTGAATCAATATACTTGTCTGTAAGCCCGTAAAACACAAGAATAAGGTAGATTCACCTTACTTTAAACTAGCCTTCAAAAACGCCGTCACGTTTTGCAAATAAAATAACAACTCCCATAAGCAAATAAAGCCCAACCATGACTATATCGCCGCCTTACAAAAATCAGTGTACAGTATAAAGTTTCCACGTTGTGCAAAATTGTTGTGTTGGAAAGCTTTTTTATTCAGACTTTTTCATCTTATATATAATTACACATCAATCTTGTTTATGATCAAAATTCATATACGTTTTATTAAAATTATTTTGTTTTTATTATTACAAATAACCTAATTTAGAACTATAGCAGTAATGCAGTTTAGTAATTATGGCTTCCAAACGAAAGTTTGGAAGACATATTGTTTTTTGCTATAATGTTTTTTATTATTATGGCTCCCAAGCAAAAGTTTGGAAGACATATTGTTTTTCCTCTGTTTCTTATTATTTCTACTAGGGCTGCCAAACGAAAGTTAGGCAGACGTATTGTTTTGCCTCCTTTTTTATTATTATTTTTTCTTCCGCTTTCTGATAAAATTTTGTCCGACCGTTTTCTCGAAGACCATAAATTGGATCGATATGAAACTTCACCCAAGAACAGGTCATGACTTGAAGTGTTGCAAGCCAGCATTTTAATTTTGAAATTGGAGGCCATCTTAAAATGGCGGCCATTTTGAAGATGGAAAAAATCCTTAAAAATCCAAAAGTTAAAGAATTTCAATGAAAATTAGAATATAAGTAGAGTATGATATACCAAACCATATGACGTACATGTTGAACCCAAGATGGCCGCCAAAAATTCAAAATGATCGGAATCGCACGAAAGTTGGTTTTTAGGTAGACTACCATGTTGGGATCAGATGTTAGTCATCAAAATTTGAGTTTAATCATGACAGACATCCTAAAATGGTGGAAATTTTGAAAACGAAAAAAAAACCTTAAAAATACAAACATTAACGGATTACGATGAAAATTGGAATATTAGTAGAATATGACGCACATGTTGACTTTTTATGGCGGTCATTTTGAATCCAAGATGGCCGCCAAAAATTTCAAATGCTCGGACTTGCTCGAAACTTGATTTTCATGTAAATTACCATGTTGTGATCAGATGATAGGCATGAAAATTTGTATTTGAACATGGCGGCCATTCTGAAATTTGAAAAAAATCTTTAAAATCCAAAGGATTTTAATGAAAGTTGGTATATAAGTAGAGTATGTTATAATGCACCTTATGATGCTCATGTCGATAGTCAATGGGACCATTTTGAATCAAAGATGGCGGCCGAAAATAATCAAATGTTCCGATTTGCACAAATTTGCTTCCCTGGCAGATACAGTTGCTGTGAATGAACGGCTGAGCTTGAGGGTCCATTGGGTGGTTGGAAGCCAGTAATGATCCATAAGATCATAATCATGTTTAATATTGTTTCTTCCGCTTTCCGCTAAAATTTAGACCGACCATTTTTCAGAGAAAGTAATTTGGATTGACATGAAACTATACCCCAAAATAGGCCAGGACTTGGAGTAGTGCCCGGCGTTTTTTAAAATCTTGAAATAGCGACCATTTCGAAAATGAAAAAAAATCCTCATAAACTCAAAAGTTAACTAATTTCAATGAAAATTGGAATATAAGTAGAGTATGCTATGCCAAACTATGTGATGCACATGTTGACTTTTTATGGCAGCCATTTTGAATCCAAGATGGCGCCAAAATTCAAAATGATCGGAATCGCACGAAACGTGGTTTTTAGGTAGATTACCATGTTGTTAGTTGTCAGATGTTACTTATCAAAATTTGAAGTTGATAGTGGCATCTATCTTAAAATGGCGGCCATTTCGAAAATGAAAAAAATCCTTTAAAATCAAAAAGTTTACGGAATTTAACGACAATTAGTGTATAAGTAGAGTAGGTTATACCTCACCATGTTTCGCACATGTTGACTTTCTATGGCAGACATTTTGAATCCAAGATGACCGACAAATTCGAAACTGGCTCCGATTTGAATAAAAATTGGTTTCCGGGCAGATAAATTAGCTGTGAATGCATGGTTGAGCTTGAGGGTCCACCGGGGGGGGGGGGGGGTTGGGAGCCAGTTATGATCCATGAGATCATAATAATGTTTAATTATGGCTCCCAAATGAAAGCTTGGGAGACATATTGTTTTTACTCCGTTTACTATTATTATTTCTCCCACTTTCCTCCATAATTTTGTCCGACTTAACACAAAAATAAGTCATGACTTGAAGTGGTGCCTTCAAGTTATACAATTTTAAAATTGACGGCCATCTTGAAATGGCGGCCATTTTGAAAAATAAAAAATCCTTAAAATCCAAAAGTTAACGCATTTTGATAAAAATAGGAATATAAGTAGAGTATGTTGTACCGCACTATATGAAGTACGTATTGACTTTCCATGGCGGCCACTTTGAATCCAAGATGACCGCTAAAAAGTCAAAATGCTCGGAATCGCACGAAACTTGGTTTTTTAAATAGATTACCATGTTGCGATCAGATGTTAATCATCAAAATTTTAATTTTATCATGGCGGCCATCTTAAAATGGCGTCCATTTTCAAAATGAACATAAATCCTTACTAATCCAAAAGTTAACGGATTTCAAAGAAAATTCAAATTTTAGTAGAATATGTTATACCGCACCATGTGACGCACATGTTGCCTTTCAATGGTGGCCATTTAAAAATTCAAAATGTTCACAAACGCACGGAACTTGGTTTTAAGGTAGATTACCATGTTGCGATCAAATGTTAGTAATCAAAATTTGAATTTGAAACCAGGGCGGCCATTTTTGAAAATGAAACAAATCATAAAAAATCTAAAAGTTCATGGATTTCGATGAAAATTGGAATGTAAGTAAATTATGTTATACCGAACCATTTGACGCACATATCGACTTGTTATGGTGGCCATTTT
Organism: Limnoperna fortunei; assembly: GCA_944474755.1. Classification (NCBI taxonomy): domain Eukaryota; kingdom Metazoa; phylum Mollusca; class Bivalvia; order Mytilida; family Modiolidae; genus Limnoperna; species Limnoperna fortunei. The sequence goes on from OX104115.1 coordinate 36,041,491, forward strand.
GGACCCAATATGGCAGCCGAAAATTCAAAATGCTCCGATTTGCGTGAAACTTGCTACGCTGCCAGATAAAATTGCTGTGAATGGATGATTGAGCTTTAGTGTCTACGGATGTCGTTTGGGAGCCAGTTATGATGCATAAGATCATGATCACGTTTCATTATGGCCGCTCCTAAACAAAAGTTCGGAAGACATATTGCTTTTGCTCCGTTTCTGATTATTTTTTTTCCCAAATTTTGTCAGACCATTTTCTCGGAGACCGTAAAGTGTCTTACTATGAAACTTCACCCAAAAATAGGTCATGACTTGAAGTTGTGCCTTCAAGTTTTAAAAGATTTGCGGCCAACTTGAAATAACGGCCATTTCGAAAATAAAAAAAATCCTTAAAAATCCAAAAGTTAACGGATTTTGATTCAAATTGGAATATAAGTAGAGTATGTTATACCGCGCGATATGATGCACACGTTGACTTTCCATGGCGGCCATTTTGAATCTCAGATGGCAGCTGAAAATTCAAAATGCCCCGATTTGCGTGAAACTTGCTACGCTGCCAGATAAAATTGCTGCGAATGGATGGGTGAAGCTTTAGGGTCTACGGAGGTCGTTTGGGAGCCAGTTATGATGCATAAGATCATGATCACGTTTCATTATGGCCGCTCCCAAACAAAAGTTCGGAAGACATATTTCTTTTGCTCCGTTTCTGACTATTTTTTTTTATTTCCAAAATTTTGTCCGACCATTTTCTCGGAGACCGTAAAGTATATTACGATGAAACTTCACCCAAAAATAGGTCATGACTTGAAGTGGTGCCTTCAAGTTTTAAAATTTTCAGATTTGCGGCCAACTTGAAATGGCGGCCATTTCGAAAATAAAAAAAATCCTTAAAAATCCAAAAGTTAACGGATTTTGATTAAAATTGAAATATAAGTAGAGTATGTTATACCGCATGATATGACGCACATGTTGACTTTCCATCGCGGCCATTTTGAATCCAAGATGGCAGCCGAAAATTCAAAATGCTCCGATTTGCGTAAACTTCCTACGCTGCCAGATAAAAATGCTGTGAATGGATGGATGAGATCTAGGGTCTACGGAGGTCGTTTGGGAGCCAGTTATAAGGCATAAGATCATGATCACGTTTCATTATGGCGCTCCAAAACAAAAGTTTGGAAGACATATTGCTTTTGCTCCGTTTCTGATTATTCTTTTTTATTTCCAAAAATTTGTCCGACCATTTTCTCGGAGACCGTAAGGGGTCGTCCATAATTGTCAACCATTTTCATAAGTGTGCAAACCGCACACTTGAGGGAGGGGGTTAAAAATGTCAACATTTTTGCGTACACTTTTTTTTTATCTTCAGAAATTTTTCGTTTCTGTGGAGTTTGGTTTAATGGTTGATGTACACTTTTTGACGGGGGGTGGGGGGGTCTCAAAAAGTGTGTTTTTGGCACACTTGTGAAAATGGTTGACAATTATGGACGACCCCTAAAGTGTATTACTATGAAAATTCACCCAAAAATAGGTCATGACTTGAAGTGGTGCCTTCAAGTTTTAAAATTTTCAGATTTGCGGCCAACTTGAAATGGCGGCCATTTCGGAAATAAAAAAAAATCCTTAAAAATCCAACAGTTAACGGATTTTGATCAAAATTGGAATATAAGTAGAGTATGTTATACCGCACGATATGACGCACATGCTGACTTTCCATTGCGGCCATTTTGAATCCAAGATGGCCGCCAAAAATTCAAAATGCTCGGAATCGCACGAAACTTGGTTTTTAAATAAATTACCATGTAACGATAAGATGTTTGTCATTAAAATTTAAATTTGATCGTGGCGGCCATATTTAAATGGCAGCAATTTTGAATATGAAAATAAATCGTTAAAAATCGAAAAGTTTACTGATTTAAACTAAAATTTGTATATAAGTAGAGTGTGTCATGCCGCAGAATATGACGCACATGTCGACTTTCCATCACGGCCATTTTGAATCAAAGAGGGCCGACAGAATGAAAAAATGCTCCGATTTGCACGAAACTTGGTTTCCTGGAAGATACAGTTGCTGTGAATGAATGATAGAACTCAAGGATCCACAGGGGTCGTTGGGGACCCAGTTATGATCGATAAGATCATAATGTTATTATGTTTAATTATGGCTCCCAAACGCTTCACTTTCCACCCGAATTTTGTCCGACTGTTTTCTCAAAGACCTTAAATTGGATCGACATAAAACTTCACACAAAAATAGGTCATGATATAAAGTTGTGCCTTTCAGGTTTACAATTTTTAAATTGGCGGCCATCTTGAAATGGCGCCCAGTTTGAAAATGAAAAGATCCTTAAAAATCCAACACGGATTTCGATGAAAATTAAAGTATAAGTATGTCATACACACCATATGACGCACATGTTGAGTTTTTATGGCGGTCATTTTGAATCCAAAATGGCCGCCAAAAATTTAAAATGCTCGAAATTGCAGGAAACTTGGTTTTTAGGTAGTGTTGCGATCAGATTCTAGTCATCAAAATAAATTTGAATTTGATCATGACGGCCATATTGGACAAAAGGACAGAATGTTTCCAAATTTATGCATATTTTTAAATTCTCTGTTTTTTGTAAAATTGACAAAAGCGATCCAAATATCTGCTTTCAATTATCTCTTTACACATTGCCAATTTGACACAAATTTTCTAAACCTTGATAAGTATTGTTCACTTAAAAACAAAAATCATGATTCTTTCAACGAAATGTCCGGTAATTTTTTAACTATACTATAATAATTATCATAATTTAAAAAAGCTTATTTTCTGTCCGAATTTCGGTAAATGTAAAGCAATCCGTTGTGGTTCAATTTTTAAATTGTAACTTTCGTTACATGATTATTAAAGCTTCCTTGAGTTTTCTTTCTCCATTATATATTTTGTTTCACAACAGTCATGTAGTTATGACATTTTGTACCATGAATGTATTAGACATTACACTTTAGCAGTTAACCCCGGCACACCGGATTTACGCAGTTATCTCCTCTGTCACAGAAAAGCAGCTAAACTATGATTGCAATACTTTGTCATATGTAACATAAACGAATTTTTCGCCTTCTTCAGGTCACTTACCTTTCTTTACTGGATGTTTATGGTGTTGCTTGTATCTAATGAACCAAATGTGGTTGACTTTTTCCCTGTTTGTCATCATTGACCTTGACCTTGAAAAACGTCATACGGTCAAGGTCACGTTATAATTTTTAACCTTGTGATGTGCTCAGGTATCCTCTGTACCTATAATATATACAAAAGTGAAACCTTAACCAAAATGTAGCTCTTATTAAGTTCTTGAATTGTTATTTTGTTTAAATTGACCTTTTGTTAGAATTATCTTTCCTTTGGTCTAGCATTTTTATGTAAAAAACGATGTAACTGTAGCAGATATTTACATAAGACCTTCACTGTCGGTCATCATGAACTATGACCTTGAAAAAAGTCACACGGGCAAGGTCACGTAAATAATTTTTGACCTTGAGTTGTGTGCAGATAATCTCTGTAACAGATGCAAAAGTGAAACTTTTACCAAACAATGTACTATTTTCATTTATTAATACATTCATTTCGTTTAGCTCAAACAAAATAATTGTATTTCAAATCTGGATGGCTGTATACCCAAATATGATAGACTTTTTTATTAAAACATTTATAATATATAGAAGCGATCCCAAGACCACGGTGCTGCATTAAAACACATATTTGATTTATACAATTAATCCATAGATTTAAGCGAGGCAATTAAAGGTCATTTGAAATATAAATCATTCACAAAACTAAAGCAATGGAATTGAAGAACAAATTACACATATCAATATAATCCTGAGACGAAGTCTTGGTGGCCAAGTGGTTTAGGTAGTTACTATATTATTAATTACGTTCTCTGTCAACTCTGATGTTGCGGGTTCGGGTCTTACTGCGGGTATAGTGCGATCGACTCCATTCTAAATTGACAAGGATTGCTAGTTTGTAGACCTTTGGTTACTCCGTTTACTCACACAATACAAACTGAAATTCAACTTTAAATCACATTTGACATAAAAAATCAATCCGAGACCTAGGCACTGCAACCGAAAACCATATTTGTATATATAAAAACATCTTCGGGCCTTAGCAAGATATTTAAAACCATAGTTGATATTATAAAATCAATCCAAAAATAAAAAGCAGTGCAATTTAAAACCACACTTTACATATTACATCTATTGTGAGACCTTATAGATGCAATTTAAGGACAATTTTTTACATTTCAAATCAATCCTGACGCATATGTGTTTCCATTAAAAGCATTTCATATATAAAATAGATTCTGTGACATTAACGAGCAATATAATTATATATATAATTGTTTAAATTAATCCCAAGACTTTATTACTGCAATTAAAAAACACCATTTTACATTTAAAATCCACCCAGAGACCTCAGCAGTTCAATTTATAACTACTTTACACATATAAGATCAATAAAGAGACCTAAGCAATCAAAATAAACCAAAGTTTGCATAAATAGTCTATCCTGGCGCCTTATCTGTGGAATTAAAATCCATATTTGACACATAAAATTATTTCGTAGACGCTAGAAATGCAAATATAAACACAGTTTAACATACAAATAAATTATGAGATCTAAGCAGAAGAAATTAAAACATATTTCACATAAAAAATAAATACTGAGATCATCACAATTAAAAAAACACATTTTGCATAAAATTGCAATCCTGTTATACAAGAAAAGCAACTATAAAACATATTTCACAAACACAAAAATAGTGCGACCTTCGCGAGCTACATTGTATTCAAAACTATATTTTATATTATAAAATAAATCCAGTTCAATTAACATTTACATTTCTACATTGTACAGTTAGGTGCAGTCCTAACATAACATAAAGCTAACTTAAAGCCAGTCTTTTTGACAAAAAAAACCAAAACAATTGGACCACTTTGACTGGACAAAATTTTGTCCAAATCTCTGCTTTAAATATTGTCAAATTCTCAAAAACGGTCCAAATCTCTGTTTTTTGTCAAATTGACAAAAACGGTCCAAATCTCTGCTTTCAAATGTCACGTGACAGATATATTCAGTGGACAAAAATTGTCAAAATCTCTGCTTTGCAATTGTCACATGACAAATGTCCAGTGGACAAAATTTGTCAAAATCTCTGCTTGCTTTCAATAATCACGCGATAAGAATTCCAGTGGACAAAATCTCTGCTTTTAAATTTTCAAGTCACAAAATGTCCTTTTTTACAAATATACAAAATATATCGAATTGTCCATTAGACATCAACCAAACAAGTTTATAAAGGAAATCTACGGCAGTCTTTTTTAGAGAACGCGATTTCATTGCCTTCCGCGTTTCGGTAAATGTATAGCAAGACGTTGTGGTTACTAATTTAGACTATAGCTATCCCATATGTTACTATTATTATTATGTTATTATTAATATGATTGATCAATTAGATAAGATTGTTTCGTGTAGTTTAATAAAAAGATAAAAGTATAAATCCTAACCGGTAATACTTTTGTTTTATATAAAAGATTTCTGGAGTGATAGTATATATTTGATATAGTTGTAATTTATATTTCTATGTTAATTTAAGAAAATAAATTATGTGAAGGACGTAACAGATACCGAGTTAACTAACTCTATTAACAATTTAAAATTGAATTAAAGACTAGAAAAAACGGACTTATCACAAACTTTTTAACCACTTTTAGAATAAACTGGGACCAACATTTCTTAAAGTCAAAGCACTTGATAATTTGAATGCACCTTTCTCTCAAAAAGAAAGTCTCATAAATTTAATTTTCACAAATTTTAAAGATAACCCACTCCACTTGGGATATTATTGGCCAATCTCTCTATAAAACACGGATTACAAAAGTATATCTTATACTCTAGCTACTAGCATGAACAAAGTACTGGAGAAAGTTATTCATTCCGATAGGATATATTAAAAACAGATTCCTAGGTTTAAATTTAAGACAAATACAAGACGTTATCGACTATGCGGACAAGCTAAATATAGATTGAGCCATACTTGTTATAGACTTTTCAAAAGCTTTTGATACATTAACCTTGATTTTATGTTTCAAACTACAACTCATTTTTGATTAAATGATATCTTTGTGAACTGGATTAGAACTGTTTATATCGATATAAAAACTTGTATAACAAATAACGGTTGGATTTCTACCCATTATGCATAAAGAGAGGGATAAAACAAGAATGCCCATGTTTATCTCCTATAGCCGTAGAAAACAAAGCCCAAAGATTAAGAAACAATAATGATGTGAAATGATATAACAAGGTATAAAAATTAAAATAAACGATAAAACCCATTGTTTACAAATTTCACAATTAGCGGATAACACAGCACCTTTCCTAATAGCAAAGAAAGATATCGACAACACTCCAAATGAAATGGAAATTATTTGGAATCAAATTTAAATACAACAAGACAATGATTGTTGACAGGGAAAAAACATTACAGAAATAAAGTAGGTAATATAAAATTTACGGATTAACCTGTCAAAACCCTAGGTTTATGTGGGAATAATTAAAATTGAATGTTGTAGTCTAAATCGGGATTCAAAAATAGAAAAACCATTAAAAATGATGAAATCTTGGGAACAAAGAAACTTAACAATATTAGGGAAGATACTTGTTTTCTTTTGTAGCTAACGTCAATATATTTAATACATAATACAGAAAAAATTAGAAAGAGTAATATATGGATTGATATGGATAATAAAAAGAAAAGGTTTAAAGAAACACGCTTATTGCGTTACGAAGAATGGGGGCAAAAATGATTGACATTAGAAGTCACTTTCAATCTCTTCAAATTAAGCGGGTCATTAAACTAATCTCTTCGAACGATCAAAACTGGAGATATTCTTACCCTTATAAGTTTTGCAATATATAAATCGTTTTACGTATATGAAAACCTAAGTAAAGCAATTGACGTCTTCGAAATATAAATTTGGGGATTGAAGATATTTTCACTTAATGTTACAGAAAAAAAAAAACTTATACAAAATTATCAGACATTTCCAAAATAACCTTTAACATCTAGTGTAAGCAAAACATATCTTGCCCATATTGAATAACAATAATCTGTAATACTCCAAAGCTTCCACATAGAAAATGAATACAGCTATTGTTACACATTAAACTCGTGCTTCTTGACATTAGCATACAAAAAGTAACACACGATGAATTAGCTCAACAAATGTTTCTAGCTTGTACTTTTAATCAGGTCAAAGTCTTTTCGACCATTTATAATATTGTAAAATTTAACGTGTGCTATATTGTGATCTTTAGTATTTTACCCATCTCAATGATGTATTTATGTTCAATAACGAACTTATAGGTAATATCAGTATATATCTAAAGGGTCTAAGGAAAGCTACCAAAACAGTAAACTTATTTAGTATTTGATCGAAAAACATGACCATAAAACATAATAAAAAATAATATACAAGTCTAGAAGATTATGCAACGATACAAATGACGGTGTTTTTTGTCAAGATTATAGACACTGACTGACCAACGAATTTCCTTAGTTATTGAGTGTCAGTATAAATAAATAAAGTCGAGTCATAAAAATATTGATCTTGAAATTTCTCACTTTGACTGAACTTAAAACTTGTATATATTGCCTTTACAAGTCATAAACAAATTTGCCTTTACCGGGATTCGAACTCAACCCGTTGAGGGTAAGCAAACATTTGACAGTATTAAAGATCTAATTCTAACAGTGTTGGGCTTAATTTTTGGACGTTTATATAAATCTGATATTAACCCTGAATTTCTCATGCATCATAAATCCGCTTGTTATAAATATTATATGGTTGTCATAATACTTAGATGTTTATATATATTTAAGGATTAACTACAAAAAATTTTTATCCATCGAGGGATAACAAAATTTCCGTTTTGCACATTGTATACCCGACCTCACTCCAAAGGATTTTGATCACATAAAAATCCTAATTATCGACCAGAAATGCAAGTGGCGAGACTCTGAAAGGGAGGCCAGAGAGAGATTCTGGATCAAAGAGCTCTGCTCTGTACACCCGAATGGAATAAATTAAAAACAATAAATATCATTCAAAATATAAATAATAAATTCATGAATATCAAGAAGTTAAAGATAAGATGGTTTATACAACTGTACAGTACTCCCTTATGTAATGCTTGATCTTATGTCTCGTTTTTCACATTTTATGCTTCTTCATGCTTTTACTACTGCATCCAATGTGCTTGTCTCATGTTTTGATTTTTATGTCTTGTTTTTTTTAAATATTTTTTAGCCTTTATGCCTGTGCTTCCAAATGTGCTTGTCTGATGTTTGATTTTATGTCTTGATTTAAATGTCTATCCTTTTATTGTTGTGCTTCCATATGTGCTTGTTTAATGTTTCATTTTTGTGTCTTGCTTTTTAAGTTAATGTGCTTATTCTTAAAGTCGTATATTGTCAAATAATTATGTCTTGCATGCTTTGCTTTTTATTACGATCGTGAATAATGTTATTTGTGAGACACTATGTAATTATGTATATGTCGGTTTAAAAGCTCTGCAGAGCTTATGTTTTTCTGTTACTTGTCTTGCCGACTTTAAATAAAGCTTACTTAATTACTAATGACTAATAGATGTGATCCGAGAAGGTTCAAGATCAATAAAATCAGATCCGATCACATTACCACCGGATGCTGATGTATCAATAACAAAATTTTATTGTTTATTATAGATTTATATTGACACTGAAGCAGGCCATCAGTTGGTCGAAAATTTGTCATATTTATTAATATAATTATTTTATAGTAGAAAAATCTTTATCTTTGTATCGCTGCATAATTCTTTAGACTATATTATTTTTTGTTTATGCTGTATCGTCATGTTGGCGATCCCATACATAGTAAGTGTATTGGTTGGTGGTTGTGGTTATGGACAAATCTGCCTATATTCGAGAGGCTGAACGTCAACTGAATGATGACCGGTTGTATATGACCGGTTTTATAAGAAAATCATTTAGACTTTATATATTATATTTTGTACTACCTGTATTGTGTATTAACACGATCCCAGTGAACTTACATTATTCCATCTTTTATAATGTCATATGAAGAACATTACTCCATCTTTTATAATGTCATATGAAGAATACTTTAAACATCTGAGAGTACTTAAACAAAAACAAGGGAAAACTCAACATCACCTATCTAATATTAATAACTATATAGAACGAGGTGTTATACCAAAGGGTTTACAGATCAAACTCTTACCTCAAACACCTGGCAGTGATTCTAACACATGTTATAGAAAATGGGATCAGACTCTGTTTCACTGTTCAAAACGCCTGCTGACCCTTATGAAAAATCACCGTGAAGAACATCTACTTAAACTATCGTCTGATCTTGAAAATGTCATGATAATATGTAAGAAAAAACTACAGATAAAAGAATATGAAAACATTCCTAAGCGTCTAAATGACATCACCCCATCCAAAATTGCACTCTCTCTAAACGCCAACGGCGGAAATTTAATCGCGACGGTATTCCTAACCAACAGAATACCACATTACTATCGTAGATAAAGAGATGCAATACACACTTCAAACGGAAACCCTTTCAACCAACAACGATTCCAACACTGTTGTTAACCTCTCTAGTCACCGTCTTACAGAGAGTGTAACATCTCTACTAGCAAAGGGTATAAATTTGTGTCTAGTTCCTGGTCCTATCAACAGCAGTAAACTATCCCAGGAATTGGATTATTTTGCAAGAAGCTTAAGAATTAAAGAATATTTTGCTTCGAAGAAAGAAGAGGAAGATTATGAGGTGAACTCCAGTAGTGACATAGAAGGAGATACCAAATATAGATTTGTCAAAAAAGTGAATAGGTTGCCAAACCTATTAAGAACACAACGTTAGAGTCATTTATAAACAACGTTAAAACAGAAATAATTGGCACAGTTGAATCTTATACTAAAAATGTTGTCAATCTCTCTCCTGACGAACGAACTGCGTTAAGAAACTTAAGATCAAATGTAGAAATAGCCATCAAACCAGCAGACAAGGGTAGTGCGGTTGTGGTTATGGACAAATCTGCCTATAATCGAGAGGCTGAACGTCAACTGAATGATGACCGGTTTTATATGAAATTAGCAGAGGACCCCAGAGAAAAATTCAGTGATGAACTAACTAGGGAATTAACCAAAATAAACACTCTAGGCTATATTGATGATAAAACTCTCGAATACCTAACACCAGACAATCCAAAAGCCGACAGATTCTACCATCTTCCTAAAATTCACAAACCTAACAATCGTATCAGCTAACGGCCACCCGAAAGATAAAATATCTGAATCTGCGACCACATGTTGAATCACTCCCATCATTTGTGAAGGACACCAACGACTATTTACAAAAGATGGCAGCCCTGAATCCCTTTCCACCGGGTACCACTCTGGTCACTATGGATGTCACCTTTCTCTATACTAACATTCCTCAGGCTGATGGCATAAAAGCATGCAGAGAGGTCTGGGAAAGTCGTTCAGTCAAAGATGCTCCGACTGAATGTTTAGTCGCAATGCTGACATTGGTGCTAAAACGAACAACTTCACTTTTAATGGAGACCAATTCTTGCAAATAAATGAAACAGCTATGGGAACTGAAATGACTCCATCATATGCCAACATATTTATGGGTAAATTAGAAAAAGAACTTCTCCAATCGTCTATTGAAAAACCATTATCTTAGTACAGGTTTATTGATGATGTTGATATGAAGTGGATACGTACTGATTGGGGATTACAAAACTTTATCAACGTGCCAATAACATCCATCCCTCTTTCAAATTTACTTATGAAATCTCAAAATCTAATATATCTTTCCTCGACATTCTAGCTCCTTATCCGCAAATGGTGAGTTGTCCACTGACCTGTATTCCAAACCAACAGACGCCAACCAATACCTTTTACCTAGTAGCTGTCATCCTCCTCATGTGACAAAGAGCATTCGTTATAGTCAAGCTCTTAGACTCAGACGAATCTGTTCCACCGATGATTCGTTTAAAAGGAGACTAGGACAATTAAACGGACACCTTAGAAGAAGAGGGTACAGGAATAATAACATCAAAAAATAATTTCCAAAAAGCACAGCAGACATCGAGGAGTACCTTTCTTCAATATAAAGAAAAAACGATATGCAATAGAGTTCCCCGCGTACTAACTTACCACCTTCGTTTGAAAAACACAATTAGCACTATTCGTCAACATTATAAATCTATTGAAAAAATCCCAGATTGTCAAGAATCTTCCCAGAGCCGCCCCCACCCCACCCCCCCCCCCCGTGGTTGCGTTTTAACAAGCCAACAGTATCCGCAACTTATTGGTACGAGCAGAGATTGCAAAGCCCATCACTGCCGCTGGCAGAAGTCAGTCTTGTGGTGACAAACGCTGCAAATGTTGTAAACATATGGAACCCTTGTCTACATTTAACAGTAAAATCACAGGTAAACAATAAATATTCACTACTGTTTACTGCAAAAGATCGAATGTCATTTACATTCTTGAGTGCCCGATCTGTTTTGTGTTGATGCTGTATCGTCATGTTGGCGATCCGATACTTAGTAAGTGTACCGGTTGGTGACTTTCTTTTAGACTCTTTATATATTTACATATGGTTGGCATAATACTTAGACGTTTGTAAAAATAGCAGCAATCTCTTCTGTGGAATACGTTTGTTCAATCCATCAGGTTCTAGAGTTTTAATTGATATATACAAAATGTTTCTCGATGTCTTATGGTTTATGTATTCTACTTTGGGTTTTGTTTAATAATTTGGAATTTTATAGTATCAAAAGTATGGCCAGTGGTTTTAAGGTGGCGACTTAATGGACAATTTCTGTTTTTCGTGAAAAGGAGCGATGGTTGTTAAGTCGTATATTGAAACAAATAGCAAAGAAAACCGAGCGAACAACAAGAGGCAAAAGTCAAGGGACAGTTACAAATCCGGATATAGACAAAACGCAAAATAAAACCAAAAACACAAAAAAAACAGAAAGAGAGTCACCCGAATCCAATAAAAACCATGGGTGCACTCAGGTGCTCCGGACGAGTAAGCAGTGCCTGCTTCTAATTAGACACCCGTCGAGTTACTTATTCTCATGTCTAAGGAAATGTCAAATCCAGGAATAGGAATCACTACCTATACTCAGAAAACACGACAGATCGTATTTCAGACCCTCATTTCACATAACGATCAATTAAGTCATGGTGACGAGCATAGAACTTCTGGAGAAAAAACATCAACCTAGGTGCAGTAAACCTTTGTTTGGGTAGTTTAGCAGTCAACAGCAGGGATCAGTCTAAAACATCGGAATGCCGATCGCATGATCTAGAATAACGTATAAGTTTGAAATGTACACAACATACGCTGGAGCTGCTGGAATGTTGCTGTCGATGAACTGGAAGTTGACAATTGGAAAGATGAAGTCATCACGTTTGTCGTAGAGTCTATTTTGTAGTTTTCCTGAAACTATTTCTAGAAGTAGGTCTAAGTAAGAGGCTGAGCTTAGTGTATTGGTGGTGTCTTTAATTTCAAGCTCGCTAGGGTAAATTGAATGTAAATAGTCACCTAATTTAGTATTGTTGTGCGACAAAACATCATCAATATAGCGGAATGTTAAATTAAATTTTTGTACCAGTGTCTTTTCTTTCTTCTGGAGCAGGCCTTCTAGGAACTCAGCCTCATAAGAGTACAAAGACAGGTCGGCGAGGAGAGGAGCACAATTAGTACCCATAGGAATACCAACAGTCTGTTGAAAAACATGTCCTCCAAACATGACGAATATGTTGTCAATCAGAAAATCTAACATATGACAGATTTGGTCTTCAGTATATTTAGTATTAGATTTAGAGTCATTAATGACGAAGTAAGTTCTGTTATGACTAGCTACTTGGTATTGACATCGTCTCCTTCCGTTTTTTCTTGAACAAGCAGCGTTTTATAAGATCTTTAAGCCTAGTTTTAAGCTGCATATTAGGGACGGCCTTATAGAGTGTCGAAAAATCGAATTTTTTTAATACTGTTACAATGGGAAAGAGATCCAGACCTTAAGGTGTCTATCATGTCTTTTGAATTTTTTAATATCCACGTTTCATTTATTCCACTCCTGGAGTAGTTTTCTTTGTTTTTCCAACATTATGGATGTTACAAGTTTCATAAATCAGTATGTAAATACAATTGTTGGATTTACAGGAAATATTGGAGTATAATTGTAACGCTTTCTTTGGCTGATTTACAGGAGGATTCGTTTACATTCTTGCAATTTAAAATGATATCTTTTCGACTCCTTGGTCGACGGTATGCAATTATTCCTTACACCCTTACAACATTTGAAATGCGTTTTAACTCAGGGTGATATGTGACGACTAATGATTTTCTTCTGTTTGTTATACTAGTATCTTTGTAATTCAGCAACGAATCTCTGGAAACAGTGTGAGCGTTTCCAAATGCCTCCGGGATGTTTTTGTTTTTGTAGCCTCTTTAGAGTAGATGTTTGCGGAGCTCATTCAAATGATGGATGGCTTGACTGTAAATTTAAATATGCACGAGATAAGATAACACAGCACATGAGTGGCATGCATGTTGCCGGATAAAAGCATATATAAGTAATCTAAAAATAGCAACAACAATCTCGTTTAATACGTAGTTTTAAGGATATAATCACCCTCGTTAAAGAAGGTGAAAATCGTAATACTGATCACGTGACGTCATAAAAATATAGGGCACTTTTAGTTTAAAACTGCAGCACTTGATACAAAACGGGACGGCATAAGAAAAACAATGCAAAACGAAATCTGTGCTGTGTTGTACCGGGGTGCAAAAACATTAAATGTATGGAAATAGTTGAAGTTTTATTCCGTTTATTGATATTAACACGATGTCAAAAGACGGTACGTCGAGGAAAGTGCCCTAAATTAAATCGCGTGATATGATACGTCTAACTACCTATCTTGAAAACGACGTATTATTTTAGAATCGGTCAGATGCAGACTGCTACAATTACACATAAAAATAGTATAGTTGTCTAATGACAATAATTATAACAACACTGCTATATACAAATAATACTTAAGAAGCGCAAAAGATGGCTCACCAGCAAGATAGTTACACTTCTATATCATTGATTGTTTCCGTGATATAGTCACTGTCTAAATTTACACTTTTGAAATTTCATACATGATTAAAATTCCATGGTTTTTCTGTTCGCAAAATTTGCCACAACGTTGATGATAAAAAGCTCTACAATATCTAATTATTTGGATTTTAAATATGTTTTGGGTTTGAAAACCACTCTTGAGTCTTAATAAGACAAAGAAGTACGCGTCTGGTGAAATAAATGTTATATAACTTTTGGTTTTTGATGACATTTGATCTGAGAAGATCCTAATTCGTTTTCGTTCATCCCATTAACAATTTTCACACAAAAAGGAAACTAAATACGATATCAAGCGTGATATTGAAAGCGATGACTAGCTAGAGTAGGAAACATTGTAATATTGAGGACATTGGCAGTGCTAACATGAAATACAATTTTGCTGCTAAGCGATAGACGTTCACAGAACCTCAAATATGAATATAATATAATATTATTAAATAATAAAGTTAATAATATTATATTACTTTCTTTTTAATCACATGTAAATATAAGATAAATAAATTATGACATTTCGAATTCCATATATGTCCCGAAATCTTCCCTCGACCTATATATGCCCTCGCCTGGCAACTCGGGGCAGATACAGGAGTCTCGTGAAGAAAGAATAGACTAATGAGACGCCTTAAGTACATGTGTACCTTTTAAACAACGTCAAAAACAAATAAGAAAAAATGTGTCTTCAATAACATTAAGATAATTAAAAATAATATTAAGTTAAAAAAATCACTGTCGACATTCACTCGATAATTCCTACTAACTATTGCTACACTCCCTAGAGCGATTTCTTGAACTTTCTGTAGTCTTTTTCGCACAATAGCCTTTTGAGTATTTCCTTTGTTTTGTTCCTCATAATAAACTAGTTCGCTTATCATACCGTTTACTGTTTTTTCAGCAATTTCTCAATACAGGAAAATTTCGTAAGGCAAGCGCTAAAATTGTCAACTTCTTCCTTCATTTTTGAAATTGATGTCTCAAGTTCCCATTGTTTTAAAATGATTACTTTTACTACACCGTAATATACTTTAATCTCCAAATGAATATTTTACCGCTGTTTACATTAATCAATGTCTTTTTTCTAAATATACTGCTAACTACTAATCAAGAAATTCCTGAGGGTAAGTCGTCATCATACTGAAATATATGTGTTTTATTTATCGTACCAAATGTTATAATATCCTTGTAATGCTATTCAACCACATTTACCGACGTAAACACATGTTGTTTTCGAATATGAATAATCAACTTGATTAGGAATAAACTTTGTGCTTAATTTTGGTTTAAACATATTGTATTTCATAATTTAAGCAGGATCGCACGAAACAATACAAAGAAATCATGACCATTGGGATTCAGAAACAAAACAAAGTTGCTTTTCTAGTCTGTCTCCTAAGGAAAAATATACCAAACATTCGCACATAACATGATTGTGATATCATGCGCATGCTCCTATCATGAAAGAAAAGAAATAATTAAGTATGAAAAAAGACTGAATGTGTTGAGGTTAGTGGGGGGATGGGATGCGGGTAGCTAGGTGTGATAGACAAAAATGCATGCAGAAGTGATTGGAGGTGACAGTTAGTAGCAATGTGAATATCTATACAGTAAATCTTTTAGATTTATAATAAATTTTTGAGTTTGATGGGAAATGTGCACATTGTCTTAATCGGAAAGTTGGTCAGATCCATACAAGAGCAAGTTAACATCAACTGGGTGTGGTAGACTTGATAAAGAGTAAAGTAAATCACGTCTGATGTTGTTGTACAAAGGACAGGACAAAAGAAAATGTACGGTTGTTTCAAGACAGCCACATCGACAATTTGCCGAATAAACTAAATTTCTGACAAATAAGTGAGAATTTAACGAGCTCGAGTTCATACGTATTATGGCATGTAGTATTTGCCCTAAACGACTGCCGGTGTAGAAGTGTACGGGAAACCGAATCGTTCTGGCATCGCAATGATTTCTTAAATACGTTGAGGGATATACAGTTTTTAACATCTGTTGGCATTCCATAACTTGACATCCGAAGGGATAAAGTAATTAGCATATAGTGTAGTCCGAGTTTTAGCTTCAATTAAATTTGTTTTCTTCCTAGTTTTGTGGTCGTGTCTGCTATCTACTCGAGACGGTAACAGGTTTTGTAAGTATTTCGGTGCACTTTTGTTTACAATTTTGTGCAGGAAGATTAGTCTATGTTGTTTTCATCTGTCTGATAGTTTTTTCCAGTGGGTTTCTTCGTAAAGTTTTGCAATACTAGTAAGTTTTGTTCCACCAGTAACTATTCGGGCGGCGTCGAGCTGAAATTTTTCTAATTTTTCTAATAGGGTTTGGTTGTTGGTATCCCAAATACCGTCAGCATATTCTAAGATCGGACGAATAAAAGACATACAATTTTTCAAGAACCTATCAAGTATATTCCTAACTAATCTCAAAATATTGATTCTCCTATATGATTTTTGCAAAATATATTCTATGTGGTCGTTCCACAGGCCGGATTTTGAAAAATAAACACCTAGATATTTATGTTTTTCAATTTCTTGTATTATTTGATTATCCATTTGAATTGGAGGATGAGATGTTTAAATTGTTTTACGACTTATAATCATGGTTTCAGTTTTTTGTGGATTGAAGTTAACTAACTATTTTTGAAACCATTCATGAATTTTGTACAAATCTCGGCTTAGTTTCTCGGCGCTTAATTTTAATGTTAGAATTTACACTGCTCCAAAGGTTCCGCATGCATTTATCAAATACTTATGATGAAATAAAACGTTTTATTTGTAATTGTTGTAATTGTCATTTGCAAAAAAAACAATGAAGACGTCTGTTGGTCAGGCAAAATATTTCTGCAATTTTTAAAGTGTACAGCTATTTTGCCGCTTTAATTATGTAACTAAATGCAGTTGTAAATGCATCTATAATTCTCCTAGTGTCTATCGCTCATTAAGAAAACTTCTGTGCTGACAGGGTTATCATTGATTTTTTTAAATGATAAGAGTCATTATCTTCATGTACCTCCTGAAATTTCTAAAATTATTTAGAATTCTAAGGTTTTCCTATTTTCAAGGTGTAGATAGCCTTAGCAGGATTTGGAATAAGGTTTTGGAATTTGATGATAAAAGTTCTACAACGTATTTATCATTTGGATTTTTAACATTGTTTTGGTTTAAACGCAACTGATGAGTCTTGATAAGATGAAACACGCATCTGGCGTAGTAAATTCAATAAACGTTTTATATTTGATGATATTTTCGTAACAAAAAATGAGATGTGTCTCTCATTAATGGACTGTACATTGAATTTCAACGGTTCAAACAGATCTATACGTTACTATTGTTGTAAGATGGATTCGCATTGGTATTTAAACATCAATACTGGAATGAAATTCAAACGATTTGAAAACACGTTTAATTAAATGGCGAACCGATTTAGAAATAATTTAATAACGGATTAGTGATTTGGACGCATGTATACGTCAGCAATTAGTCGGCTAGCATTCAGCGGTCCAAAATCAGTCGGCAATCGGTCAAAGTGATTTTAGTGTGTAAGTACTGTAATTGTTTTAATAACAAATTGGCACATTTCAATATGTCAATTATGAGGAACTCCACACATCGTTTTATGTAAAATATACTTGTGGATTTTTTACTCTGTTAACATTAATCAATGCATTGTTCTTCTTTATAGCACTAGTAGGAATACTTGAGGGTAAGTCGTCATAATTGTGTGTTGTAATTTTTCTCTGCATATCTTTGTATCGTTATCCAATCACCTTCACTGTTTTCATAATCTTGATTTAAAATATAACATGCGATTGATTATGTTAGACTTTAGGCTGCTCCAAAAATTCCCTCATGGCATCTCTGTCTTGTGCACAAACAATCCACAAGTCATACTTGTCAGATATATAAGTGTGTTCGATATGAAATGTACACATTAATATTAAGATGACCCGTATGCTATTGGTTTTATATGAAACAACTGAAATAACGTAATACATTGCTTTACGCCTAAGCATTAGGCCCGACGCTATCAAAATTAGATTTTAAAACTGTCAAATTTTAGCTTACCCTCAGTGGAATTCAAACTCACACCGTGGTGGCACCCATTCGCCTCCATTATGTCCAGCGCTCTTGATATATAATATAAAATGGTATCAAAATAAATTTTTCACCTTGGTAATTTTGATAACATTTTATTGGAATATTTGAACAAAGCCAAGTGAAAGCTCATCCCCGGGAAGCGGATGGTAAAGGCAATATATAGAAGTTTTAAGTTCAGTTAAAGTGAGAAGGTTCAAGATCAATATGTAATGACTTGTTTACGTTATTAATTTATATTGACACCCAATGACTAAGGCCTTTCGTTGGTCAGTCTGTGTCTGTAATCATGACAAAAACACCGTCATTTGTATCGTTGTATAATCTTCTAGACTTGTATATATGTGTGTGTTTTAACAACATTGCTTGCATATTGTTCCCTCTTTTTTCTCAAATAGAACCGCATTTTTATTTTTATTATATAATTTGTTACCTCTGTGTGTTGTTTTCTTTCACATCGTTGTTAAAGATTTTAATCTGGTTTGCTTTGTAATTATTTAAAACCATGCAATTGTTCACTTATTAAAAAGACAACTTTTTGGGCTGGCGTAAATCTTAATATCAATGAGCTTAATTATAACAATGAACAATTATTTTAAATTTCAATATTTCTCTATTGTATTTTTCTTTTTTTATAGATGACTAATTACTTTCATGCGATAAGTTGTCATCCTACCTAGTTGTTTTCTATCAAATGTTATATTTCAACAATAATTATTATTATTATACTTGCATTCAATAGCGCTGCAAGAAACAATTAAAACGTATACTTTATCAAAAGTGGTGGATAAAAAAAACGCTGATTGATTTTCATGTTACAGATTAGGTACTAAATTGTTATCTGTGTATTGGTTTATGTTTCTGTATAACCAAATAGAAATATGCAATACAAAATGTGTGGTTGTGTTTTCTAAACGTTATCGTGTAAAGTTCCGTAAGATGTTGCTGATTTTATCAGCAGTACACATCAACAGGAAAATTTAAATGTACTTGCATAAAAAAGCTTATATCTCCACATAAAGAAAGCAAAGCAATAAACAATATTCAGCAATTATATTGTATTGCTACTGCCATTACATTTTAACATTGCGCTACTCTTTTTTTCTCTTTATTAGTATTTCAAATATATATGTAGGGCGTGTAGATCATTTAAATAGTATAATCATGGTAGTACGAACGATTGATTTGCTATCAAACAGGCTTGGTTTATAGTTTTGTTAAACTTGACATGTTGCACATATACAAAAGGAAACCTGCTCGGAACGGTATAAATATTAAAATCGAAGCTTAAATATACCAATCAACATTTGCGTTTAAAATCTAAATATACATCTGCTGAAATTACCTACATCCACCTATGTATTCTTGTCTTTTTATAGAAAATGAATCACTTTCATCTGGTAAGTTGTCATCCTAATGAAATATATATCGTCCATGCTTCTAACTTCGTGATGAATGCAAGTTCGTAACTTTGTAGCATCACAATTTTATCGTATGACGTCATCGGTAAATATTTACCTTCTGCTTTTTACTGAACCTTGAGAGTTTTACTACGTCTTCCTAGAGACAGTTGGAAAAAAGATGGACACTCGGGTAAGATATATGTAGTTTACAATATTTCAATAAAAAATGGCTACTTTCACTATTCCTTTTTGTTTGATAATTTGTTGACCTGGAATTCCTGGATACCCCCTACGTTTCGATCAGTTTACATTTCCAAACAATGTGTCATCATCAGGTCAAGCATCAATGAACATTATTTTTAGAAAAAGGCCAAACAAATAGTTTTTTTTTTAAATTAATTTATGTTCAGTTAGTTTTAAGGCTGGATTATGATTTCAATGATAATTTTCATGATAATATTTTTTTACAAATGTGTGAAATATGTTCCAAAAATATAACAAATTATCTTGTATTATTATTAAGTAAATATCCTGTTAACATTAACTTGATTTTAACACAAGTTTGCTAATTTTATTAATATTTTTCTGTTTTAGGTGAAGGAGTCAAAGAAATATCGCCAGTACTCGCCAAGTTCCCTTATAAATGCATATCAAAAGGTCTTAGATTGTATGTCAGTAAGAGGAGCATCACGTCAGTATGGAGTTCCAATGCAGACACTCAGGGATCGTGTATAAGGGAAAATTGACCCTGAATGTGTTACTACTGGTCGTGTACCACTATTTTCCATTGATGAAGAACTTGAAATTGTTAATCATCTTAAAAGTGTTGCTGAACTAGGATGCGGTTATACAAGGGCAGAAGTAACTGAAATTGCCACAGACTGTGCTGTTCAGCTTGGCATGCGCACAAAGAATACTCCTTTTACCAGAAACTGGATGGATGGTTTTCTTAAGAGGTGGCCTGAATTGAAGGTGTTGCGTCCGAGGAGCCTTGAAATAGCCAGAGCTAAATCAGCATCTCCTGAGGTTGTTGCCAAGTATTTTAAGGAGTTGTCAGAAACTAAAATACAATCTGGAGCGCTATCCACATCTTATATTTAATGTGGATGAAAAAGGTGTTTCTTCAAACCACACTCCTCCTTCTGTTGTTGGGGTGAAGGTTACCAGCCTCCAGCTGTTACCCGTGGAAAGTCGGAGACCACCACTATTATTGGATGTGGCAGTGCGGTATGAGTGGCCATTCCTCCATATTTGGTCTTTGCAAGTAAACGGGGGATGGTCACACTTCTTGTTGGTGCAACACCTGGAGTTTCTGGAACAGTGTCTGAAACTGGATGGAGCGATGCTACAACATTTCGTTTGAGCATTGGACATTTAGATTAGGCAAAAGAACATCGTATTGTATTATTTATATTGCCTGCTCATACATCCCCTGTGCTACAGCCTTAAGATGTGTCCTGTTATGGTCCATTCCAAAAAATGTATGACAATGAATGTCACAAGAGAATAAGATTATCAGCCTCAGTTATTACTAGATACAACATCTGTGAAATTGTTTGTAGCGTATACAACAAAGCATTAAGTCTTGATAATCTCTTGTCTGGATATCGAAATTAGGCATTTACCCTACAAATTCATCTGTAATTGATTCGACTGTCCTTAAACATTCAGAGGTGTTCATTTCATGTAGCTCAAAAGATGAAATATCAGAGAAAGAACAAACATCAGATTCAGAATCAAGTATTCCGGTAGAAAACAATGACGAGTCTCAGTTTGACAGCCACCATTCTAGCCCACTGATTTCAGCTGGATTTTTCCAAAAGAAATTAAACAGAATTAAGGATACTAAGGCAAGACGAGTACAGAAAAAACCCAGAAAAGGCTTGAGTAGAATAGTTGCAGGAACAGCAATACTTGAAGAGAAAACTGAAATGTTGGTAAGAGAATATGAGGACTCAAAAAATCAGAAAAGGAAAAACTCAAAATCAGAATCAACAAATGGCACAAAACAAAAAACAAGTAGCAGGACCATCACACATTAGAATAAGTGATTCAGAGGACCTTTTTGACTTAGAACTAGAAGAAGACGGAGAACCATGTTGTGTGTGAGGTAAATTTTATGATGATGCCATCCAAGGGTCAGACTTGATAAAACTTGTAAAGTGGGTTCAGGGTGACAAATGTGGACACTAGGTGCATTTGCAAAGCTGCACTCCTATTTGTGTGGTGAGGAGAGGGGATGCATTCTTGTGTCCTCACTGTTTACAGAAAATTTTTACCCAAAACAGTCAGCTGTAAATATGTTGTTTTAAAGTTTAACTGTTACTTGTTTAGTGTTTAAATTTGTTTCCATTATTATTCACAATAGGATTATTAATTAGTTAAAGGAACTGGATTATCTAATTGACCCACTAACTGTATGAGGAAAACACTACTGTATTTGTAAGTACATTTATTATTATTGTTATTGTTTTTTATAATAATATCAATATTATCATTGGAAGTCTTTTTTACAGACAACACAAGTAAAAGAATATGAGTGGCCTTTTTATTGTTTCAGTACGCATGTCAGAATAAATACGTAATTTTGTAAAGTCACGAACTTGCAATCATCACATCCGGTATTCTATAAATGCTGTTTCAGAATGTAAACAAAAGTTTCTCTGATGTTAAGTTTAATTGAGACAAATTACCCAATATATAAGATGCTCCATAACTTAAAGACTGTTTTAACTATAAATAAAAATTTATTACACGCGTTCTTTCTTTAGACTGTTTCATCAACCGCTAAGGGTAATGAACTTTCAAGCATCGAAGATATTTTTCTTTCATATTTCCAATTCTACTTTTATATTATTATTATATAAGTATACAAAAGCCTATACATCTGTAAAGAACAAATATAAAAATAAAATCTAAAATAAAAATATTATAATGTCACTTATCACATATTTATAAGTAAATTGTGTAATTCAGCATATGCAGTAAACGTTACAGTAAGCAACTCATATTATTGCCCGGGTCAGATAACCCACATATGCCTTTTGGTTATCTATCCTACGTTGATGACGTCATATGTAGATAGATAAGACAGGAAAGAGTTTCTGAATCTTAAATAATGATTTAGTTTAGACGAAACGCCCGTATGCCGTAGTAAAACTGAATAACATTGGTACCTTTGATGACATTTTATTTGCAACCACTGAGTCGATGCCTCTGTTGGTGGAGTTTTAATCCTCGGGTGTAGATGTCTTAAGTTCGCACTGTTTTGAAATGATTACTTTTACTACACCGTAATATACTATCTCCAAATGAATATTTTACGGCTGTTAACATTAATCAATGTCTTTTTTAGATAAACTACTTACTACTACTCTAGAAATTTCTGAGGGTAAGTCGTCATCATACTGAAATATGTGTGTTTCTTTTTATTTGTCGCACTAAATATTATTATATCCTAGTAATGATATGTAACCACATTTACATACGTAAACAAATGTTGTTTTCAAATATGAATAATCAACATTATAAAGAATATAATGTGTGCCTAATATTAATATTAGAATTTACAATGTTCCAAAGGTTCCGCATGCAGTAAATGTCTTATGCACATATGAAAAGATATAGCACTTACAATCATCGCGCATATTGTATTTGTAAATAAATTAAGATAACCACAATTTGTTCTACTGTTTTCTTCTCATTTCATTACTATTCTGTCTGTTTTTGTTAATATTTCAAATGAACTTATGTACACAAACAAATAGGTAAACTATGAAAAATAACAAACTTGCCTATTAAAACAATTGGCTAAATTGATAGTTGTTGTAAATTTCACAAATGTTTACTTTAAAGCGATTTTTCAAATGGCGCAAGTCTCAATATCAGACAACTTAAATATAATCATGGGCACATTTATGCTAAATTTCAATATCCCTCATTACCACTGATAACATTCTTCAATGCATTCTTCTTTTTTTGTAGATGATGCATTTCTTACATCTGGTGAGTTGTTATCCTACCACCTTTTCTTTCTATCATATTTCCTATTTTCAATAGTAATGTTTATGTCCCCGCGACGATATGCTTTACTCATGTCTGTCCGACTGTCCGTACGTACGTACGTACGTACATCCGTTCGAATTTCCGTGAAGCTTTTCTCAGAAACCGTACATGAGAACAATTTGAAATTTCTCAGGGTGGTTCAGTATCACAAGTTGTGCGTCCTAAGCGACTTTCAGACCTATCGGACAGCTACTTTCTGTTTTGGGACTTCATTTAGCGGGAGCATCTGTCTCTCATGGAAACATTCTTTGATTTTTTTATATTATCGTTATATTGGCATGCAATAAAAATTAACGATACAAGAAACTAAAGTTTGAACGTATACTTCATCAAAGTGGTTAAAACAAATCTGCGTTTTTTTGACATGTTCAATATTCTTTAAATTTTTATCTGTGTGTAATATTTCATTTCGATTTTTAGAGGATGAAAAAACTGCTTTTGAGGAAATTATGTGTAAACTCCGATGACTCAACTATAAAGTGAATAAAATACAGAGTTTACACGGTGTTACTTTCATAATGCAGTCATATAAACTTATCTAGACCTCCAAATGTACTTAGTTCATAGTACGAAATGATTCCCAGTTCTTTAGACATTAATACCAGCGAATTGAAACCTTTTGAAAACAATATTATATTATATGTGAAATCTCAATCGATGAATAGAAATCGTTGCGACAAACAAAACATTGTTCCCTCTAATGTGCGTTACGCAAGGCGGGGCTATTTTATTAACATTGGACAATACAAATAATCCACTGAAGTTACTTTTTGTGCAGTCCTAACATAACATGTTAGGTTACTTGTATGATTCTGCTTTCCGTTAACTGATGGCATATAATTTGACTGATTTGAACAAAGATTTTGACAACTCAAATTAACTCAGGTTGTTTATTTAGAAGTTTGTTGTACAATATATTGATGTCCATTTTTTTTTCTAGTTCTGACAATTTTTTTCCTCTGGACTTTTGTCTCTTGACCACTCTGTCTCGGGATTTGTTTGTCCACTGGACATTGTTATGATTTTGACAATTTTGTTTTATTAATTTTATTATGTCTATTTTGTCTACTGATAGCTTCAATCTTTTACGTTTTAATGATTGCTCGACAATATATTTAGAAAAGACGTTTATTTACTTACACGTTGTCGGTTTTTGCTTGTTTGTTTGAATGGTGTTTTAACCCCACTTTCAGCAATTTTTCAGCTATATCATATCGTCCAGTTTTGGTTGGGAGGAAGCCGGACTACCCGGAAAAAACCTCGACCTGTGGTAGGAAAACTGGCACTCCTTGTCAAGTAAGATTGGAGTCGAATGCACCTGCCTGCAGTGAGAATTGAACCCGCAATCTCAGTGTTAACAGACCACGTGATCAATAGTCGACGAACTACCTTAACCACTCGGCTACAGAATTTATATTTAAAAATCTGTAGTTTAAGAAACAGATAACTTATTGCGCCGTTTTACTGTTGTTTCTTCTAAAAAGATAATAATCAGTCCAATAATTTTGGACATATTTTTTGTTATACAAATATCTATCAATCATGCGATTTTTCAATATCAAAAATTTAGTACACCTGCTTAACTTCACAATCCATGCACAGCATAAAGTCTACATGTACCCACATATTTTGTTTTGAATAAATTGCAGTATCTGAATTTTGTAAAAAAATTATATCAAAAATGTTTAAAAAAACTCTGCCACTTTTACATTTTAACAATTAAATCTCATTATATTCCACAACTTTTTAACAATAATGTAAAATATCTAATATTTGCATGTCTGGCCTAAAAGATCTCGTTATATGCAAACATTCTCATAATTTGATCAATATATCGTAAATTGAATAATCTTGCTTTAAACTTTTAATCGATGCCACAGAAAGTATTTGTTGATACCCAACTATGTTCTTTTATAGTGCATTTAGTGAATAATCTTGTTGTTTTAAGTTTAAGAATATATTCCAGGTTAGGTTTTTAATGCCGCAAATAATAAAACTGTGTGCATACTCATACAGAACAACAATATACTGATGTCAAAAGATATTTTTATATTTAATTTTTTAATCGCATAACTCAATAATGATCTTTGTAATGCAATTCATATGAACCAAGATATCTTTCTTTATGCATGCATTTTACGGTATGACTTTTGGAATTTTGTGATGAAATCTCTACAACATCAAATATTGTTTCATTCGAGTCTTGGTTAGACGAAACGAGTGTCTAGAGTAGACAATTCTATTAACCTTGGTGTCTTTGATGGCTTTTTATTAAATATGTTGCGTTAATGTTAACGCACCGTTTAGAATAAATGGCATATGCACTTGCATAAATGATAAAATTGACAATTTACAAGTTATTCATGTGTGATTTTATAGGGTAGGTCATAAAATGTGCTGATTTTAATATGTCAACTTTTACCATCACCCATTTTTTTGTTTTAAATGAATAAATATTCCATAAGTCACTGTATTTGATGCAAATTTGCTTTCATTACAACATTTTCAATTAAATGTGCACATTTTAATTGTTAATTTATTACCATTTATATTAATATGATCTCTATTTGTAGAATATGGTTTATCTCGAGCACGACATGATGATTCCGGTAAGAAAAAAATTCTATAAAAGCGCATTTTTTACGCTAAATGTTCAATTTCGGCATTCATATATTGCACCTGTTCGCATCAATCATATTTCTATTCTCTGTTTATATGACGTGCATAACGATCTCAAGACAATTCACCAGATCCGACAAATAGTTTGTTCTTTACATTTACAAGCAACTTATATTTAAACATATTTCTATGTCGATATTAAACTTATCGGTTGTAAAAAAAACTTTTTTTTTCTCGTATGACAAATAGAAGAACTTAACACTTTCAAAATGAGTGCTTAGTACAAAACATACCGCGTACCATTAATCACGAATGCACCTACTAAACGGATAACATATGCAATTCTCTTATTTTGGGATTTATATTGGGTTCGCCATAAAGTGAGCGGATTTTAATATATCAACTTTTACCATCACCCCATTTGACTTGTTTTAAATGAATAAATATTACAAGGCACTTATGCCAATTTGCTTTCATTACAGATTTTCAATTATGTTTATATTGTTTGGAAATTTCAATATAAGACAGTTTACATTTAATATGTATTTTTCAGTAAAATGTGCACATTTGAATATTAATTCATTGCCATTTATATTAATATGGTCTCCATTTATAGAAAATGGTTTATCTTGAAAAAAATATGATTCCCGTAAATAAAACATTTCTATTTAAGCGAGTTTTTTACACTAAATGTTCAATTGGCATATATACATTGCACTTGTTCGCAACAATCATACTCTTCACATTTACAAGCAACTAACAATCATGTATAGTTTTATGTCGATATGAAACTTATCGGTTGTAAGAAACTGTTTTCTCGTATGACATATAGAAGCACTTAACGCTTTTAAAATGAGCGCTTAGTATTAATCAAGAATGCAACTACAAAACGGATAACATTTGCAATTCTCATATTTTGTGATTTATAATGGCTTCGCTATAAAGTGAGCTTATTTAAATCTATTACTTTTTATTATCATCCAGTTCATTGACTTTCGGATGATAAATGTTCAATAGGTCACTTTAGTTGTCGCCAATTTGTTTCAATTAGAAAATATTTAACCCCAATACATGTTTCATATTTGTCTCCGTTCACTACTATTAAAACACGCTGTTGTTTTTGTTGTGTTTGTAAAGTGTTATCAATTTTGTGTAAAATAAAGATATTTAAAAAAAAATGAAATTCTGAACCAATATCAATACGGAAGCCTATTGATAGCTGTAAAAATCACAGTGTTAGACTGTTTATAATTTAAACACATTATTAAAAAGATCTCAACAGATCTTTGTATTTGCTTTTTAAATAGGTTAGTTGTTTCACGATTTTGGTCTGTACTATTTTAAAACTCTCGACTCTGTTGTCAATAGGGGAAAGTTTACATTTAATATGTTGGTTGTATTAAAATTTGGCAAATTTTATTACCACAGTTTACATTGATTTCGTCCTATATATTTATAGAATATGTTTCTCCCCGTACAAGATCTGGTGGTCCGGGTAAGTTTGTATTTCTGTTTAAGATAGTTTTCAATTTAATTTTCAATTTCATGATTTATTTATTGCTATTGCTCAAATTAATATTAGTCATCGTGTCTTATTATATTACGTGCATTCTGGTTAAAAGATGATTCGTTCGTTTCATAAAATATTTTTTACCTCCCATTTACTTGCACCTTACACTATATTATCTGATAATAACCTTATTTGTTGTAACCAAAAACAGATAGCTAGTACGAATCATGAAATTGATTAACATATTTAAAATATTTGCTGGATTATTATGTCTCATGTCTAATGTGAATAATGTACCACGTACCATAAATGGCTTAAGCATATACAAAAAGGGTTGACATTTACAATTATGACGTCATTGTACGGCTTTGTCACACAATTTGTATTTACACTACAAAATTTTCTATTCCATTATTTGTTTAAAATTGTCTACTTTCGTTACTATTAAATACATTGTGTACTGTAAATATTTACATTTTAAAGTTTTTTCCATTCGGTCCAATTTGGATCACATGTTAATCAAAAAGCCCGTTTCTGGCCGTATAATGAACAGTGTAAATCTTTTTATACTTCAAACATATTACTATTGAGATTTCTTAATGGCAACAGATGGTTGACGTAGTTTTCAACATGCAATTACTATTCTAAATGAGCACAAATTGTGCAGCATTACTTTCCGATTTTTTCTCCCATTTATCTTAAAATGACTTTATATTAAACAATCTCTTTGAGATTGGAAAACACAAACTAGCGCAGTCCTCTCAGCTGTTGTTGTTTGTGTTATTTACCTATGACTAAACAATGATCCCTTTGGTGACTTCCTACATTTCCTTTAATAAAATTTGAGGTTGACATTATAAATGACACAATAGAAATTAAAAGGTCCGCTCAACACACGACTTACGTCGCAAAATCAGCACTGAAGTAGGACCTTTTTACTAAACTCTATCACAAACATGAGGACTAACTTTTCAATCGTCAACTTTGACAAGAGTTGGGTGCCGTCCTAACATAACATGCTAGTTAACTTGTAAAGCAGAGATTCTGACTGCTATGTTAACTTCGAGCTGAGAATATGACAGCCTAAGTTAACTACAGCTGTTCTTTTTACAATTTTGTATACAATATATTTCTGTCCACATGACAATTTTTTGACTATTTCTGTCCACTTGACATTTTTGTTTCTTTTGACAATTTCTGTCATCTGGGCATTTTTTTTTCTTTTGACAATTTTGTCACGTGACGAGTTTGTCAACAGGACATTTTTTGTTCCAACAATTTTGTCACGTGACAAGTTTGTCAACTGGACATTTTTTATTTTGGAAATATATTTCCACTTTGTTAACCTGCTAACCTTTCGACTGACACTTTAAACCACTTTTAACTTTTACTTTTTTAGTTTATTTTTTTCGCAATGTATTTAGGAAAGACTGGCTGGTTATTATTATACGTCGATTTATATATTTTATCTGCGAGTTGTCGGAATAAAAAGTATACGAAAGATGAAAATCAAATCGTGTGTCGTTTATTAAAATAATATTACCAAAACAACCTATAAAATACAAATTAGTAATGAAAAGGATTTTATATTGAAGATTTGTTTACTATTTACGCGTTTCTGGATTTGCCGAGGAATAAAATGTTTTAAATCTTACGTTTCGGAAACATATTACATATTGCGACGTTGTGTCGTTTAATTAAATATTAATGCACATTATCATAATATTAATTAATACAACTCGTGAACCAAAGTGTGTGATAATAATATAAAAAATCTATGACAGTTCTGTATTTTAACCACTCAATCTCATTATAGTAAACAACTACTTAACATTATGAATGTAAAATATATTGTATATTTGCAATTGCAACACTCACATTTTGTCTATACCAGTGTGTGTAACATGGTTTTTAATTTCATCTCTGAGGTCCTGTGAGTGAGTTTATATATGTAATATTTGTTGAATTGCATCCCTCAGGTCTCACAATTAAATTTGTATGTAAAATATGGTTTTAATTGCATCGTTATGGTCTCGGAATTGATTTTATACATGTAAAGTGGCATTGCTAAAGTCTCAAGATTGATTTTATGTGTAAAATATGGTTTGTAATTGCCGGGATAAGTTCTCTAGAGTAATTTTAAATGTGAAATATAGTTTTTAATTTCATGGCAACAGTCTCATTAGGGATTTTGTATGTTAAGTATGGTTTTTAATTGCATCACTTCGGTCTCCAAAGTGATTTTATGTGTGAAATATTGTTTTTGATTACATTTCTTTAGACTCACTAAAGATTTTATATGTTAAAAATAGATTTTAATTGTATTGCAAAAGTTTCGGCATTGATTTTATATGTAAAATATGTTTTCTAATTCCATCACTAAGGTGTCAGGATTGATTTTATATGTTGAATATGTATTTTAATGGTATTGACAAGGTTTCAGGATTGAATTTATATGCAAAAATGGTTTTTAATTGCATGGGTAAAGTCTTGATAAGTATTGTTCACTTTAAAACAAAAATCATGATTCTTTCAACGAAATGTCCGGCACTAATAATTATTATACTATAATAATTATTATAATTTAAAAAAGCTTCTTTTCTGTCAGCATTTTTGGTAAATGTAAAGCAATCCGTTGTGGTTTAAGTTTTAAATTGTAGCTTTCCTGACATGGTTATTAAGGCTTCCTAATTTCGAGTTTTCTTTCTTCCTATATAAATTTTGTTTCACAACATGTAGTTAAGACATTTTGTAGCATGAAGGTATTTGACATTACGTTTTAGCAGTTAACCCTGGCACACCGGATTTACGCAGTTATTTTCTCTGTCACAGAAAAGCAGCTAAACTATGATTGCTGTACTTTGTAATATATAACATAAACGAATTGTTCACCTTCTTGGTGTTACTTACCTTTCTTTACTGGATAGTTATGGTATTACTTGTATCTAATGAACCAAATGTGGTTGGCTTTTTCTCTGTTTGTCTTCATTGACCTTGACCTTGAAAAACGTCACACGGTCAAGGTCACGTTATCATTTTTGACCTTGTGATGTGCGCATGTATACTCTGTAACTATAATATATACAAAAGTGAAACCTTAACCAAAAGTTAGCACTTTTTAAGTTTTTGAATTGTTATTTTTTTTATTGACCTTTTGTTAGAATTATCTTACCTTTGATCTAGCATTTTTAAATAACGATGTATCCTTAACTGTACCAGATATTTACATATGACCTTCACTGTCGGCTATCATGAACCTTGACCTTGAAAAAAGTCACACAGGTAAGGTCACGTTAAAATATTTGACCTTGAGTTGTGTGCAGATAATCTCTGTAACAGATGCAAAAGTGAACCTTTTACCAAACAATGTACTATTTTCATTTAATAATACATTCATTTCGTTGATGTCAAACAAAATAATTGTATTTCAAATCTGGATGTCTGTATACCCAAATATGATAGATAAATCTTAGTCAAGCAATTAAAAATCATATACAACATCATCCAAAGAGACTTTTATATTAAAATATTTATAATATATAAAAGCAACACGGTGTTGAATTAAAAACCATATTTGATTATACAATTAATCCGTAGATTTAAGCGAGGCAATTAAAGGTCTTTTGAAATATAAAATCATTCACAAAACTAAAGCAATGGATTTGAAGAACATATCACACATATCAATGTAATCCTGAGACGAAGTCTTGTTAGCCAAGTGGTTTAGGTAGTTCGCCTATCATTACTTACGCGTGTCTGTCAACTCTGATGTTGCGGGTTCGGGTCTTACTGCAGGTATAGTGCGATCGACTCCATTCTAAATTGACAAGGATTGCTAGTTTGCATACCTTTGGTTACTCCGGTTTACTCCCCAAATACAAACTGGAATTCAACTTTAAATCACATTTCACATGAAAAAAAAATCAATCGGAGACCTACGCAAAGCAATTGAAAACCTTATTTGTATATATAAAAAACATCTTCGGGCCTTAGTAAGATATTTAAAACCATAGTTGATATTATAAAATCCAAAAACCAAAAGGAGTGCAATTAAAAACCACACTTTACATTTTACATATATTCTGAGTCCTAATAGATGCAATTTAAGGACAATATTTGTACATTTCAAATCAATCCTGACGCATATGTGTTTCCATTAAAAGCATTTCATATATAAAATCAATCAGGTGACCATAGAGAGCAATATAAATCTATATATTATTGTTTCAATTAATCCTAAGACTTTAGTAATACAATTAAAAACCACCATTTTACATTTAAAATCCACCCGGAGACCTCAGCTGTTCAATTTATAAATACATTACACATATAAAATCAATAAAGAGACCTTAGCAATCCAAATAAAACCAAAGTTTGCATAATTAGTCTATCATGACACCTTATCTGTGGAATTAAAATCCATATTTGACACATAAAATAAATTCGTAGACGCTAGAAATGCAAATATAAACCCAGTTTAACATAGAAATCAATTCTGAGATCTAAGCAGAAGCAGTTAAAACATATTTCACATACAAAAAATAAATACTGAGACCTTCATATTAAAAAAACACATTTTGCATACAATTTCAATCCTTTTATACAAGAAAAGATATTATAAATCATATTTCACAAACACAAAAATAGTGCGACCTTCGCGAGCTAAATGGTATTCAAAACTACATTTCATATTATAAAATAAATCCAGTTCAATTAACATTGACATTTCTACATATACAGTTAGGTGCAGTCCTATCATAACATAAAGCTAATTTAGACCAGTCCCAATCTCCAGTCAAAATAAACAGCCAATTGGACCACTTTGACTGGACAAAATTTTGTCCAAATCTCTGCTTTAAAGATTGTCAAATTCTCAAAAGCCAACCAAATCTATGCTTTTGTCAAATTAAAAAAACGGTCAATTTTAAAGTCACAAAATGTCTTTTTTTACAAATATTCAAAATATATCAAATTGTCAATTAGACTTCAACCAAACAAGTTAATTAAGGAAATCTATTACAGTCTGTTTTACAGAACGCGATTACATTACCTTCCGCGTTTCGGTAAATGTATAGCAAGCCGTTGTTGTTACTAATTTAGACTATCTCTTATATTACTATTATTATTATGTTATTATTTATATCATTGAGCAATTAGATAAGATTTTTTCGTGTAGTTTAATAAAAAGATAAAAGTATAAATCCTAACCTGTAATACTTTTATTGTATAAAATAATACTATTGTTAAAACTCACATGTATAGTTGGGTGCAGTCCTAACATAACGTGCTAGTAAACTTGTAAAACAGAGGTTCTGACTGCTTTCAGTTAACTTCGAGCAGAAAATTTGACAGGTTTGAGCAGAGATTTTGACAACCCAAGTTAACTTGGGCTGTTCTTTTGACCACTTTTTCACATTATATTTCTGTCCACTTGACAATTTTTGACAATTTTTGTCCACTGGACATTTTTTTCTTTGACAATTTCTGTCCTCGGGAAATTTTGTTTCTCTTGACAATTTTGTCACGTGATAAGTTGTCAACAGAATAGTTTTTGTTCTCAAAATTTTGTCTTGTGACAAGTTGGTCCACTGGACATTTTTTATTTTGGAAATTTATGTCCACTTTGTCAACTTGCTAACCATTCGACTGACACTTTACTCCACTTTTTAATGTTTTTGACATTTTTTATTAGGAAAGACCGGCTGGTTGTACCGTACGTCAATTTATTTTATCTGCGCGTTGTTGGAATGAAAAGTCTACGAAGGATTAAAATCATATCCTTTGTCTTTTATTAAAATCCTTTTACCAAAAAAAAAAACAATCGATATAATACAAATTATTAATGGAAGAATGTTACATTGAACATCTGTTTGCTATTTGCGTGTTTTTGGATATCATAGAGGAGAACTTTTTTTTAATCTTACGTCTTGGAAACATATTACTTATTGCGACGTTGTTTATTTTAATTAAATATTAATGTATAGTCGAATAAACGGAGACACATCTTTGTTTTATAAATCTATCTATCAATCAAGAGATCCTTCGATATCATTATATTTATCAATGCAACTCTTGAAATTAACAATCATTCAAAATATAAGTTAAGTCTACATGTATCCAATTGAAAGTACATTGCAATATCCAACACGTGTGATAATAATAAAAAAGGTTAAAAATCTATAAGAGTTCTGTATTTTAACCACTAAATCTTATTAAAGTACACACCTACTTAACAATAATGTATATCTTATATGTTTAATGGTAATACCCACAATTTTCCTAAACCAGTGTGTGTAACATGGTTTTTTAATTTCATCTCAGAGATTGTGTTTATATAATACAGTACTTGCACCTGTAAACGCAACACTTTGACTGATTGATAACTGATTGCTGACGGATTTTGGAACGCTGACGGATCGCTGACTGATTGATGATGACGACATCCGTCCAAAATTATGAATCTGTCATTACCTTGGTAACCGTCAGCGATCAGTGCGATCAATCCAATCAGTGCGATCCTGAATCCGTCATTTAATTATATGCATAAATCGGTTAGTTTATTGACGGATTCGTATAAATTAATAATTTAAAGATAAAACGGATTCTGCGTCATTTGTATATAATATATGCATTTATTATACCTTTTTTATAATAAAATAAAAACATGCGTTTAAAAGAATTGTAAATACAATGTCTCGTTCTAAATGAATAAATAAACATATTAAAAGAAATTTTTTTTCTTTATATTATATAATTAAGCACATTTCTTTAAAGCAGGACATATGTGGGAACCGAGTCCTGTAAACCTTCAAAAAGCTTCTATTTAAGGCACATCAGTAACGAAGAGATAAATGTTTTTTTTCGTAATCCATTATTGATTCTCTTTTTTTATTCCCGCGACTCGTGATTTTTTGCGACCTGTTACATGTTTATTTTTTGTCATATATTAAGCCGACCCGACTCCCCCAATTAGTAACAGATTTATTTCACATTTAAGAAAGAACGTGGCCTCTTTTTGACATCATTATTAGTTACTTAAATGTATGCCTGCGTGTTTTTATTTTGTCTACAACATTTTAAATACAATTATAAAACTGTTGTGTATAACAATTGTTCAACTGTTAAACAATCATTGTCAATCAAAACGCAGTGTTTACTAAACAAAAGTTGTATTGTAAAATATACAGCAATTCTTGTCGGAGTTTTATTGGACAGGCAATACAATTTGTTTAAAAAAGTATACATACAATTACGCTGGATTGTTCCATTTGTTTCATGGCGTCCATTTTTTATTGGGGGTGGGTGGGAGAAAGCCGGAGTACAGGTAAAAAACCGACAGTCTTTTGTCAATTAAAGTGGAGTCGGGGGCACCCTCTCTGCAGTCGTTCGAAAATCCGCAACCTGTTGACAGGCATGTGACAACTAGTAGATGACTAACCAATCAGTCACCTAGGCCCCAATAACGCCGGGGAGAATTGTCTGCGAATACTGACGTTAAGCGTAAAAATGTGTTACAGATAGACACATGTTTCAGTACGAAATAGTAATTTTTTTAACAAAACGTTATAAATTGTTTAGGTCTTAACATTGTCATTACAGTGTCATATCGATGAAACAGAACCATTTCAAAACTTGCCTTTAAAAGAGTGTCATTCAATTTAAACAATAACTTATTGTATTGATTGATTGTTTGCTTTTCTTTCAGCGAGAGTATTTCAGCTCTATTCATGACGAGAATAAGTTAAATATAAATCAATTAGATTTGTTTGCTTGTTTAAATATTGTTTAATCCACTTTCAGCAATTTTTCAGCTATATCATGGCGTCCAGTTTTTATTTGAGAAGGAAACCGGAGTACCCGGATAAAACACCCGTCCTCCAGTAGGAAAACTGGCTCCCTTTCAATTAAGTCGAGTGTACCCTGCCTGCAGTGAGATTCGAACACGAAACCTCAGTGTTGACAGACCACGTGATCAATAGTTGATGAACTAACATCACCTCTCGGCTCCTTCAATCAATTAGATAAAGATGGACAAAAGGGCAATTTTGAAAAATATGGGGCATGGGTTGGGGAGTAAGATTTACTTTTTTTCGTACAAGGAGCGTGACACTCTCTAAACATGTCACTATGGGGTTCGCGGCAATTTTAATATGACCTGAACCTAAATAACGGGAGAACATCCCATGTGCGCCAGCTGAGGATGCGCTGGGCAGCTCTGTTAAACCTATCAACCAATTTCAAGTACTTCCTTATTTAAAGTAAACCATTTATACTTATACATCATTAATTGTGGAATGACTTTAAAAGAAATCGTAAAATAAACAATTGCGACGGCTAAAATGCGAAAGCAGAATTGATTTTCGTATCACGCTTACATATACGCATTTTTAACTCATAAGCTTCGATATACAAACGCTGTAAGTAGTTTAATCTTTATTTGAGATTTAATTCTGTGTAAATTCATGTGACGTAATGAGATAGTGAATAAAATATATAAATAGATGTTTTCGCTTTTGTCGTGAATCTTATTCAGTATTATACAGCGGAATTTTTAGGAACAGTGGCACATAAGTTTATTCTTTATTTAATTCTGTGTAAATTCATGTGACACTATGGGGTAGTTAATAAAATATATAAATAGATGTTTTCGCTTTTGTCGTAAATCTTATTCAGTATTATACACCGGAATTCATAGGAACTGTGGCAAAGAAAAAAACTGATCAAACCACGACAAATGATCTTTTTAAGCGTTTACAATAAAAAAACCACGACCTCGGAGGTTAAGGTAGCAGTAACCTATTATTGATCACAAAGTTGTATGTTTGATCTTTACAGCGAGATGGTGTGCTCGACCACATCCCTATAAATTTGCAAAGAGCACCAGTTTTCCTGTCGAAACTTTGCTGTTTCGTTGGGTTCTCCAGCTCTCCCCAATAAACACTCGACGTCATATTATATAAACTAATATAATTTTTTAAAAATAGTGTTAAACAAACTTCAAACATACATATAATGCTAACGCGAAAAGGCGAAGTGGAAAAATGTTACGATTTCGCCTTCACGTTTTTCGTGTTTCTCGCTTTTTCCGCTTTAAAACTTTTCGAAGACAAATACGAGATGTACGCCTTGGCATGCAAGGTCAAATATTTTTTGAATTTATTGTGTGTGTGGTTTTTTTCATTTCTTTTTTTAATTATTTTTTAATAAAATGACACTATGTGATGTTTATATGCCGTCAAAGATGCATTAGTGATAGATTTTCTTCGGGGGGGGGGGGCGATTTCCATTTATCATTTATAACTTTAGACTAGACGTTTTCCGCTTTCAAAGTACGGACGTGCGCCTTGGCACGCGAGATGCTTTTTTAAAGTCATTGTGTGTGTGCGTTTTTAAATTTACTTTGTTTTAATTATTTTGTTACACTATATGTAATGTTTATATTTCGTCACAGATGCATTAGTAATAGATTGGGGGGAATTTCCATTTTTTTTATTAATAACTTTAGACCAGTTTTAGCCTTAATATTAGATAAAACGATCCATCAATGAGGACATAACAGTTGACATTTTTATACTTCTAATATTTGCGAGTGAAACGAATTTTCACATTTCGAAATATTAGTTTTACTAACCGGAAGTTGAATGGACGGATTGGAGCGATCAGTCCAAATCAATCCGTCAGATCAGTCAAATCGTTCCATATCCGTCAATTGACGGATGGACGGATTGGGAACGATCTGACGGATTGGGAACGATTTGACTGATCTGACTGATTGATAACTGATTGGTGACGGATTTTGGAACGCTGACGGATCGCTGACGGATTGATAAAAGTGTTGCGTCTTCAATCTCAAGTACTGTATTTAATATTTGTTTAATTGCATACTTTAGGACTCACAATTAAATTTTTATGTAAAATATGGTTGCGGTCTCCGGATTGGTTTTATAATTTGAAGTGGTTTTTAATTGCATCGCCAAAGTCTCAGGATTTATTTTATGTTGTGTAAAATGATTTTTAATTGCAACGCAAAATCTCATGCATGTTTTATATGTTTAGTATTTTAATTTTTCAAGGTCTCAGGATTGATTTTATATGTAGAATAAGGTTTTTTTGTTGCATTGCTAATATCACTGGCTTAATTTTGTATGTGAAATATGGTTTTAATTGCATCCCCCAGGCCTTTGGGTTGATTTTATATGTGTTCTATGATTAATAATTGCTTCATTTAATTTTTCAAACCAATTTCATACTTGTCCTATGGTTTTTTTTATTGATTATTTTGGGTATCAAGAATGATTTTATATGTAAAATATGGTTTTGATTCAATTACTAATATCACCAGAGTGATCTTATACATAAAATATGGGTTTTAATTCAACAGCTAAGGTCTCATTATGGATTTTATAAGTAAAATATAGTTCTTGTTTTCATCACTAAGGTCACAGAAATCATTTTATATGTGAAATATAGTTTTTAATTGCATTGCTAAAGTCGCAAGATTGATTTTATATGTTAAATATGGTTTTTAATTGCATTCCTATGGTCTCCAACGTATTTTTATATGTGAGATATTTTTTTATGGCATTACCAAGGTTTAATGAATGATTTTATATGTGAAATGTGGTTTCTAGTTGCATTTTTAAAGTCTCTAGTGTGACTTTATAGCTGACATATGGTTTTTTATTTCATTGCTATAATCTTATTGGTGATTTTAAATGTTAAATGTATTTTTTTGTAAAATATGGTTTGTAATTGCATGTCTCGAGTGACTGTATCTGTGATATATAGTATTTATTTTGATTTGAACAGTCTTATTAGTTATTTTGTATGTTAAGTGGGGTTTTTAATTGCATCACTTAGGTCTCCAAAGTGATTTTATATGTGAAATATGGTTTTTGATTACATTGCTTTAGTCTCATTAGAGATTTTATATGATAAATATAGCTTTTAATTGTATTTCAAAAGTTTTGGGACTGATTTTATATATGAAATATGGTTTTTAATTCCATCACTAAGTTGTCCGGATTAATTTTATATGTTGAATATGTAATTCAATGGATTGCCAAGGTTTCAGGATTGAATTTATAGGCAAAATATTGTTCTCAATTGCATGGCTAAGGTCTCCAGAGTAACTTAATATGTGGAATATGGTTTTTAATTTTCATAGCTATAGTCTCATGGCTGATTGTACATGCAGATGTTAAATACAGCTTTTAGCTGTATTGTTAATGTCTCAGGATTAATTGCATATATTAAATATGGTTCTTAATTGTATTATTATGGGATGCGGATTGATTTTATATGTGAAATGGTTTTCAATTACATCGCTTAAGTATTTGGAGTGAATTTATATTAGAAATATGCCTTTTTTAATTGCATCTCAAAGGTTTCTGGAGTGATAGTATGTATTTGATATGGTTGTAATTTATAGTTCTATGTTAATTTAAGAAAGTAAATTATGTGAAGGATGTAACAGTTACCGAGTTAACTAACTCTATTAACAATTTAAAATTGAATTGAAGCCTAGAAAAAGACAGACTTATCACAAACTTGTATAACCACTTTTGGAGTAAACTGGGACCAATATTACTTAAAGTCAAAGCATATGATAATATGAAACTACCTTTCTCTCAAAAAAAAGTCATAAATTTAATGTACACAAATTTTAAAGATGACCCACTCCACTTGGGACATTATAGGTCAAACAGGGATTACAAAATTGTATCTGATATTCTAGCTACTAGGATGAACAAAGAACTGGAGAAATTTATTCATTCCGATAGGTTATACTAAAAACATAATCTATGCGGACAAGCTAAATATAGATGGAGCCATACTTGTTATAGACTTCAGCTTTTGATACACTAATCTGGGATTTTATGTTTCAAACTCTAACTCATTTTGGATTAAATGATAGCTTTGTGAAATGGATTAGAACTGTTAATATCGATATAAAAACTTGTATAACAAATAACCGTTGGATTTCTACCCATTATGCATAAAGAGAGGGTTAAAACCAGGATGCCCATGTTCATCTCTTATAGAGTAGAAATAATAGCCCGTAGATTAAGAAACAATAATGATGTGAAATGATATACAAAGGTATAAAAATAAACGATCAAACCCAATGTTTACAAATTTCACAATTAGCGGATGACACAACACTTTTCCTAATAGCAAAGAAAGATATCGAAAACGCTCTAAATGATATTGAAATTATTTTGAATCAAAATTAAATACAACAAGACAGAAGGATTG
The DNA here is from genome assembly GCA_944474755.1 of Limnoperna fortunei. Classification (NCBI taxonomy): domain Eukaryota; kingdom Metazoa; phylum Mollusca; class Bivalvia; order Mytilida; family Modiolidae; genus Limnoperna; species Limnoperna fortunei. The sequence goes on from OX104115.1 coordinate 36,081,709, forward strand.
TTGATAGGAAAACAAAACATTACAAAGATAAAGTGGGTAATATAAAGTTTACGGATAAACCTGTCAAAGACCTAGGTTTATGTGGCAATAAATAAAAATGAATGTTGTAATCTAAATCGGCATTCAAAAAGAGAAAATGCATTAAAAATGATGAAATCTTGGGAACAAAGAAACTTAACAATATTAGGGAAGATACTTATTGTAAAAGCTTTAATACTTCCCGTGTTTACTTTTGTAGCTAACGTTAAAATATTTAATACATAATACATAAATAAATTATAAATTGTAATATATGGATTGATATGGATAATAAAAAAAAGGTTTAAAGAAACAAGCTTATTGAGTTACGAAGCTTGGGGGCAAAAATGATTGACTTTAGCAGTCACTTTCAATTTCTGCAAATTAAGTGGGTCATTAAATTAATCTCTTCGAACGATCAAAACTGGAGATATTCTTACCCTTATAAGTTTTGCAATATATAAATCGTTTTACGTATACGAAAACCTAAGTAAAGCATTTGACGTCTTCAAAATATCAATTTGCGAATTGAAGATATTTTCACATAATGTTACAGAACAAAACAAACTCATACAAAATTATCATACAAAACATTACAATATCATACATAATTTCCAAAATAACCTTTAACATCTAGTTAAGAAAAAGTGTAAGCAAAACATATCTTGCCCATATTGAATAACAGTAATCTGTATTTTACACATCTCAACGTTGTATTTATGTTCAAAAACGAACTTATAGTTAATATTAGTATATATCTAAAGGGTCTAATGAAAGCTACCAAATACTAAACTTCTGTAGTATCGGATCGAAAAACATGACCATACAGCATAATAAAAGATAATATACAAGTCTAGAAGATTATGCAACGATACAAATGGCGGTGTTTTTGTCAAGATTATAGAAAAGACTGACCAACGAATGGCCTTAGTTATTGAGTGTCAGTATAAATAAAGAACGTAGAGTCATACAAATATTGATCTGGAAATTTCTCACTTTTTGCTGAACTTAAAACTTCGGTGTGAGTTCGAATCCGCAATATAAAAATAGAGCTTCATTAACCGGGGTGAAACGTAGACATAGACATAGTACATGTGTACTAGCGTGTGAGGATGGAATTTTCATCAACCATCATCGTCGTTTAGCGGATTTGCCCGAGGGGTCTAGACCGTTGGACATAGTGCAGGCGAATTGGTGCCGCAGTGTCACAACGGTGTGAGTTCGAATCCCGCTGAGGGTAAACAAAAATTTGACAGTGTTAAAAATCTAATTTGACAGTGTTGGGCTTAATTTGTAGACGTATATATAAATATTTGATATTAACCCTGTTTCAGAAATCCGCTGGAAAGATATATTATATGGTTGTCACAATACTTAGACGTTTGTATATAAATTACTTACTGTGACTGTATGACAAGTAACTTTGTCATCCTATATAATATATACAAAAATGCAGAATTAGATTACAATCAAATTAATACGTATTGGTTACGAAAATTCCATCGTCACACGCTAGTACACATGTACTATGTCTATGTCTACGATTCACCCCGGTTAATGAAGCTATATTTTTTATATAGCGGATTTGGCCGAGGGGTCTAGACCACTGGACATAGTGCAGGCGAATTGGTGCCACAGTCTCACAACGGTGTGAGTTCGAATCCCGCTGAGGGTAAACAAAAATTTGACAGTGTTGAGCTTAATTTGTAGAGGTATACAAATGACGATGTTTCTTGTCAAAAGTTAGATACAGCCTGACCAACGAATGGCCTAATTCATTGATTTTCAATGAAAAAAATTAACGTAAACAATCATAACATATATTAAGACTCATCTGTGGCGTTTAACTCTAAATGTTTAAGATATTCTTCATTGGGAGATGGAGTAATTTTTTTTCATTGGGATATGGAATAAAATAAGTACACTGGGATCGTGTAAATACAAAATGCAGGCAGTTCAAAATATTATATAAAGAGTGTAAAAAAAGCTGCTAAACCAGTACACTTATTTAGTATCGGATCGACAAACATGACGATACAGCATAACAAAAAATACCCGCAAATTCATTACGCCACTGATGAATCTTACGTAGACGAAACGCGCGTCTGGCGTAATGAATTTGATATCTTGATCATTTTGATTACATCTTGTTGGAATATTTGAGCAAAGCCAAGTTACAGCACGGCACATCCACGGTTAGCGGACTGAGAAGCAACTATAAAAAGTTTTGGGTTCAGATGAAATGGGAAAGTTTAAGATCAATATGTTATGATTGTTTACGTTATTTATTTTTATTGACTTCTAGACTTGTATATTATTATTTTTTATATTTATATTTGTCATAATACTTAGACGTTTATAAAAATAGCAACAATCTCTTCTGTGGAATACGTTCGTTCAATCCATCAGGTTCTAGAGTTTTAATTGATTATACAAAATGTTTCTCGATGTCTTATGGTTGATGTATTCTACTTTGGGTTTTGATCAATAATTTGGAATTTTACAGTATCAAAAGTATGGCCATTGGTTTTAAGGTGGCAACTTAATGGACAATTTCTGTCTTTCGTGAAAAGGAGAGATGGTTGGTTAAGTTAGCAAAGAAAACCGACCTAACAATAAGAGGCAAAAGTCAAGGGACAGTTACAAATCCGGATATAGACAAAACACAACACAAAAACCAAAAACACAAAAAACAGAAAGAGCGTAACCCAAATCCAATAAAAGCCATGGGTGCACTCAGGTGCTCCGGACGAGTAAGCAGTGTCTGCCTCTAATTAGACATCCGTCGAGTTACTCATTGCCATGTCTAAGGAAAGGTCAAATCCATGAATATGAATCACTACCTATGACTCAGCAAACATGTCAGATCGTATTTGAGAAACTGATTTCCAATAACGACCAATTAAGTCATGGTGACTACCATATAACTTGTGGAGAGATAACATCAACCTAGGTGCAGCAAACCCTTGTTTGAGTAGTTTAGAAGTCAACAGCAGGGATCGGTCTAAAAAGTTAACAATTGGAAAGATGAAGTCATAAAGTTTGTCGTAGAGTCTATTTATAGAAATAGGTATAAGTGAGAGGCTGGGCCTTGTGTATTGGTGGTGTCTTTAATTTCAAGCTCGCTAGGGTAAATTGAATGTAAATAGTCACCAAATTTAGCATTGTGGAGGGACAAAACATCATCAATATAGCGAATGTTAAATTAAATGTTTGGGCCAGTGTCTTTTCTTTCTTCTTAAGCAGGCCTTCTACTAACTCAGCTTCATAAGAGTGCAAAGACAGGTCGGCGAGGGGAGGAGCACAATTAGTACCCATAAGAATACCAACAGTCTGTTGAAAAACATGTCCTCCAAACATGACGAATATGTTGTCAGTCAAAAAATCTAACATATGACATATTTGGTCTTCAGTATATTAGTATTAGAATTAGAGTCATTAATGACGAAGTAAGTACTGTCATGACTAATTATTAGGTATTTATATCGTCTCTTTCCGTTTTTTCTTGAAAAGACAGCGTTTTATAAGATCTTAAAAGGGTGGCCGTATAGAGTGTTGAAAAATCAAATGTTTTAATGCTGGTTTAATGGGAAAGAGATCGAGACCTTAAGATGTATATCAGGTCTTTTGAATTTTTTAATATTCACGTTTCATTTATTCTACTCCTGGAGTAGGTTTCAATGTTTCCTTACACCCTTACAACATTTGAAATGCGTTTTAACTCAGGGTGATATGTGACGACTAATGATTTTTTCTGTTTGTTATACTAGTATCTTTGTAATTCAGCAACGAATCTCTGGAAACAGTGTGAGCGTTTCCAAATGCCTCAGGGATGTTTTTGTTTTTGTAGCCTCTTTAGAGTAGATGTTTGCGGAGCTCATTCAAACGATGGATGGCTTGACTGTAAATTTAAATTTGAACGAGATATGATTACACAGCACGTGAGTGTCATGAATGTTGCCGGATAAAAGCATAGAAGTAATCTAAAAACAGCAACAACAATCTCATGTAATACGTAGTTTTAAGGATATAATCCCCCTCGTTAAAGGAGGTGAAAATCGTAATACTGATCACGTGACGTCATAAAAATATAGGGCACTTTTAGTTTAAAACTGCAGCACTTGATACAAAATGGGACGGCATAAGAGAAACAATGCAAAACGAAATCTGTGCTGTTTTGTACCGGGGTGCAAAAAAACATAAAATGTATGGAAAGAGTTGAAGTTTTATTCCGTTTAATGATATTAACACGATGTCAAAAGACGGTACGTCGAGGAAACTGCCCTAAATAAAATCACGTGATATTATGCACCTATCTTGAAAACGACGTATTAGTTTAGGATCGGTCAGATGCAGACTGATAAAATTACACATAAAAATATTATAGTTGTCTAATGAAAATAATTATAGCAACACTGATATAAACAATAATATGTAAGAAGCACAATAGATGACTCACCAGAAAGATAGTTACTCTTCGGTGCTGTATATCATTGATTTTTTCAGTGATATTGTCACTGTCTAAATTTACTCTTTTTAAATTTCATACATGATTTAAATTCAATGGTTTTTCTGTTCGCAAAATTTGCCATAACGTTGATGATAAAAAGCTCTACCACATCTAATTATTTGGATTTTAAATATGTTTTGGGTTTGAACACCACTCTTGAGTCTTAGTAAGACAAAGAAGTCCGCGTCTGGTCAATTAAATGTTATAACTTTGGTTTTTTATTACATTTTATTTGAAAAGAACCTAATTCGTTTTCGAAAACTAAATACGGTATCAAAGTAGGAAAACATTTTAATATTGAGGACACTGGCATGCTAAAATGAAATAAAATTTTGCTGCTAAGTGATAGACGTTCACAGAACTTCAAAGATAAATATAAAATAACATTATTAAATAATAAAGTTAATAATATTATATTACTTTCTTTTAAATCACATGTAAATATGAGATAAATAAATTACAACATTTCGAATTCCATATATGTCCTGATATCTTCCCTCGACCTATATATGCCCTCGCCTGGCGACTCGGGGCAGATACTGGCGTCTTGGGAGGAAATAATAGACTTATGAGACGCCTTAAGTACATGTGAATCTTTCAAACAACGCCAAAAAACAAATAAGAAAAAAGATTCTTCAAAAACATTAAGATGGCTAAAAATAATATTAAGTAAACAAAATCACTGTCGACATTCACTCGATAATGCATACTAACTATCGCTACACTCCCTCGAGCGATTTCGTGAACTCTCCATAGTCTCAAGTCGTAGTCACAATAACCTTTTGAGTATTTCCTTTGTTTTGGCCTTCATAACAAAACTAGTTCTCTTATCATACCGTTTACTGTTTTTTCAGCAAACTCACAATACAGGAAAACTTCGTAAGGCGAGCGATAAAATTGTCAACTTCTTCCTTCATTTTTGAAATTGATGTCTCAAGTTCGCATTGTTTTAAAATGATTACTTTTACTACACCTTAATATACTTTAATCTCCAAATGAATTTTTTACCGCTGTTAACATTAATCAATGTCTTTTTTTTCTAAATATACTGCTAACTACTAATCAAGAAATTCATGAGGGTAAGTCGTCATCATACTGAAATATATGTGTTTCTTTTTAATTTGTCGCACCAAATGTTATAATATCCTTGTAATGATGTGCAACCACATTCACCGACGTAAACACATGTTGTTTTGAAATATGAATAATCAACTTGATTAGGAATATACTGTGTGCTTAATTTTAATGTTAGAATTTACCCTGCTCCAGAAGTTCCGCATGCATTTATCAAATACTTATAATGAAATAAAACGTTTTATTTGTAACTGTTCTAATTGTCATTTGTAGAAAAACAATGAAGACGTCTGTTGGTCTGGCAAAATATATGCAATTTTGAAAGTGTACAGCTTTTTTCCGCTTTAATTATGTAACTAAATGCAGTTGGAAATGCATCTTTAAATTCCCTAGTCTCTATCGCTCATTACGAAAACTTTGGTGCTGACAGAGTTATCATTGATTTTTTTCAATGATAAGAGTCATTATCTTCATGTACCTCAAGAAACTTCAAAAATTATTTCAAATTCTAAGGTTTTTCTATTTTAAGGTGCAGATAGCAGGATTTGGATTAAGGTTTTGGAATTTGATGATAAAAGTTCTACAACATTTTTATCATTTGGAATTTAAACATTGTTTTGGTTTAAACGCCACTAATTAGTCTTGATAAGATGAAACACGCATCTGGTGTAGTAAATTCAATAAAAGTTTTATATTTTATGACATTGACAAAGAATGAGATGTGTCTAACATTAATGGACTGTACATTGAATTTCAACGGTTCAAAAGTATCTATGCGTTACTATTGTTGTAAGATCGATTCGCTTTGGTATTTAAACGTCAATACTGGAAAGAAACTCAAACGATTTGGTAATCATTCGCAAACGTTTAATTTTGACAGCACATTGACAATAGGTAAATGACAGACTGATTTAGAAATAATTTAATAACGGATTAGTGATTTTGGATGCATGTATACGTCAACAATCAGTAGATTACCATTGAGCGGTCCAAAATCGGTCAAAGTGTTGCGTTCAAATGTGTAAGAACTGTTATTGTTTTTAATAACAAATTGGCGCATTCAAACATGTCAATTATGATCAACTCCACACATCGTTTTATGTAAAATGTACTTGTGGATTTTTCACTCTGTTATCATTAATCAATGCCTTGTTCTTCTTTATAGCACCAGTAGGAATACTTGAGGGTAAGTCGTCATAATTGTGTGTTGTAATTTTTCTCTGCATATCTTTGTATCGATATCCAATCAACTTCACTGTTTTCATAATCTTGATTTAAAATATGACGTGCGATTGATTATGTTAGATTTTAGGCTGCTTCAAAAATTCCCTCATGACATCTCTAACCTATGCACAGACAATCCACAAGTCATACTTGTCAGATAAATAAGTGTGTTCGATATAAATTGTGATAATCTATATTAAGATGACCCATTTGCTATTGTTTTTATGAAACAACTGAAATAACTTAATACATTGCTTTACGCCTGCGAATTAAGCCCGACGCTATTAGAATTAGATTTGTTTAAACTGTCAAATTTTTGCTTACCCTAAGTGGGATTCGAACTTACACTGTGGTGGCACTGTGTCACCCATTCGCCTCCATTATGTCCAGCGCTATTGATATATAATATAAAATGGTATAAAAATGAATTTTTCACCTAGAAATTTTGATAACATTTTATTGGAATATTTGAACAAAGCCAAGTAAAAGCTCATCCCGGGTAGCGGGTGGTAAAGTGTAAATGCAATATACAGAACTTTTAGTTTCAGTTAAAGTGAGAAGGTTCAAGATCAATATGTTATGACTTGTTTACGTTATTAATTTATATTGACACCCAATGACTAAGGCCATTCGTTGGTCAGTCTGTGTCTGTAATCATGACAAAAACACCATCATTTATATCGTTGCATAATTTTCTAGACTTTTATGTGTGTGCGTGTGTTTTAACCAAATTGTTTGCATATTTTTCCCTCTTTTTTTCTTATATGGAAGCGCATTTTTGTTATATAACTTGTTACCTCTGTGTACTGTTTTTTCACACATCGTTGTTAAAGATTTTAAACAGGTTGGCTTTGTAATTGTTTAAAACCATGCAATTGTTCACTTATTAAAAAGACAACTTTTTGGGATGGCGTAAATCTTAATATCAATGAGCTTATTAATAACAATGAACAATTATTTTAAATTTCAATATTTCTCTTTTGTATTTTTCTTTTTTTTTATAGGTGACTAATTACTTTCATGCGATAAGTTGTCATCCTACCTAGTTGTGTATTAGCAAATGTTATATTTCAATAATAATAATATATTATTATTATACTTTCATTCAATAGCGCTTACTGCTACAAGAAAGAATTTAAACGTATACTTTATCAAAAGTGGTTGATAATAAAAACGCTGCTTGATTCTCATGTTACAGGTTAGGTACTAAATTGTTATCTGTGTATTGGTTTATGTTTCTGTATAACCAAATAGAAATATGCAATACAAATGTGTGGTTGTATTTTGAAAACGTTATCGTGTAAAGTTCCGTAAGTTGTTGCTTATTTTATCAGCAGTACACATCAACAGGAAAATGTGAATGTACATGCATAAAATAGATTATATCCCCACATAAAGAAAAGCAAATAAATAAACAATATTCAGCAATGATATTATATCGCTATTGCCATTATTTTTCTAACATAGCGCTGCTCTTTTTTTATCTTTATTAGTATTTCAAATATATATGTAGGGCGTGTAGATCATTTAAATAGTTTAACAAATGATTGATTTGCTATCAAACAGGTTGGTTTATTGTTTTGTTAAACTTGATGTTTTACACATTCACAAATGGAATCCTGCTTGGAGCGGTATAAATATTAAAATCGAAGTTTAAAGATACCAATGAACACTTTTGATTTAGTTTAGACGAAACGCCCGTCTGGCGTAGTAAAACTGAATAACATTGATTTCTTTGATGACATTTAATTTGGAAACCACTGAGTCGATGCCTCTGGTGGTGGACTTTTAATCCTCGGGTGTAGATGTCTCAATTTCGCACTGTTTTATAATGATTACTTTTACTACACATTAATATACTTAAATCTCCAAATGAATATTTTACCCCTGATAAAATTAATCAATGTCTTCTTTCTAGATAAACTGCTTACTACTTCTCAAGAAATTTCTGAGGGTAAGTCGTACAGTCCCTGGAACGTATAAGTTAACAAAACGCACGATGCACGAACGATGTACGAACGATGAACGGACGATATACGGACGATGTACGCACGATATACGAACGATGTACGCACGATGCACGAAACGATATACGATACTATATACGATTGAAACGGTGAGACGGCGTTTATCGTTTTAATAGATGGTTTCGTCTATCATATGGTATATCGTATCATGCAACGTTTCGTTTATCGCATGGTTTATCCTATGGTGCATCAATTCTTATCTCATCATTGCTGGGTTGAATGATTGATCTTGGTATAAATGGTTTATTTTTCAGTATTTTCTTCAGTATTGAAGGCATTTACTAGTTTTACTAGATACATAATAATTTAAAAGGTACTTAATTGATAACGGAACACAATCATGTGCGTAAAATTTAGCATCCATATATAACGCTGTGTATTTTGTTATGGAACTTGATTAATAACTTTACTTTGACCTCTGTTTTAAATAAATTTATAAAAAATAACTTAAACCTTATCTACATTTCTTAATTAAGGCGTTTACATTCATTCGATTGACAAAGCCGACAAAGTTAAACAATTCTGTCTATATGTTTTAATAGCAGTAACTCCTATACATGTACCTTTCATCAAGTTCCTACCTTACTAAATGCGTCAGTTATTTACAAATAGAAACATTGTTGCGGTTTAAAAAAAAATATAAAACTTTTTCTGTTGTCGTATGTGTACCTGAAAATTTTCTTTTGTGCTGAGGGTAAATTGATTCAACATAATTCTTAGATCCCTATCATTAAATATGTACTTTGTTTATATATAAATTCAAATATTCATAATATTCATAATTCCCGAAAATAAGCTAAAATAACGCTTGCTGGAAGTCGATCAATCAATCAAATATTCATATATTCAGCTATAATAGTATATTCTTTAAACTATATTTTTATTCATTATTCATTAATATTACTGACACCTCTTTCTAAAATTTAAAAAAATCGTTAACTATATTCACATACAGGTGTTTTGTACAGTAGTACTAAGTGTTAAACTATAAAATTGTTGTCACTACATGTTCTTTGTTTCAGATAGAACTATTTTTGTTTTCTTATCTACACCTACTGATTGTTTATATGTCCTAGGTGGTAAATAAGTGTGCGTCGCCGCGGGAACTTACCTATCGTAAAGACAACGATTCAGCAGCGCTTTTCACAAAAAGTCGTAAGTGTAAAATCTATCGTAAGTTCTGACGTCACAATGGATTTCCCTTTGATCCTCCAACACTTACGATAGATTTTACACTTACGAGTTTTTGTGAAATCGACTCCTGATTCATACTTTATAATGTAATTCATCCATTTGCAGTTATGAATTTAAAAGAAGTGTCTTTTAACAAGACGTGTTTTCGTCCCTGTTGTAAATATATCGTAAAACTGTATACAGCGTTGTGAAGGTTAATTCTTCTTTATTGTCGAAAGTATACCAAACTAGCTTTAAAATCGAACACTTTAAATCTTTACATAGGACGACAGAGAGAATCGCCGACCCTGGACAAGTACCTGACAAACATGAATTCAAATCGAGTGCACCATTTGTTTTCACCGTACAATGTCAAGCACGAAACAATACGTATGCATTTATAACATAGAGTATTAGTTAGATAACATCTGAGCTAATCAATCAATCTTAAAACAATAACAGTAATGTACTGCGATTTAAGTGAGACAAAAATTTTAAAGATTGTAATTAACTCTGATTCAACAAAACCCAAGACGTATTTCCAAACAATTCCAATCGCCACAATGTTTTTTAACAGTTTAATGCTTTGTTAATACACTTTAAAGCTCAAAATATTTGCACTAAAGTTTAGGTTTTTGATAACCTGAAAAATAATTTGATTTCTTGTTTGAAGTTATAAGCCACTTTCAGCACTTTTCAGCATAGGCGGGGGGGTTGAATATTTCTTCACAGCACTTTAATAATACAAGACCATAGATGCATTTTGTGTTCCAAACACACGTTTTTTTAAATAAATTTCAATTTAAAATAAAATTTTCAAAATAAGCACGGGTCGCGTGATTCGTCATGCATTATAAAGTTAGTTGAAAAATTCGAAAACGTAATTTTATTGTAATGATTATTACTACATGTATGTATAACAGGTGTTATTTATTTAATGTATACATGTCATTTACGTGTAGCTACCTGGGGTGCAAAGGTGCACAAGTAAGATACGCTAATTGTTAATATGTTAGTTGCAATCACCACAGGTAAAAGAGGATAACGTGTTCCTTTGAAGTGATGTTATTACAGTGTAATTTATATAACAACTTGATTATCTTTTGATGAGTACTCTAATTTCGAAGTAACGATGTCATACGGCCGACATCATATTTAGTTGATGGAAAGGTGGAGATAGGTGCATTTATTTTAAATATCTCGTAAACTATCTGTTAGGGAAGACAAAGAAAAAACTCTATTCGGTATTTCGGTATTTATATTTCATCGTTTTGATAGAATGTTATTAGACATACGAGTAAATATTGTGGATTAATGTTATAATGTTAAATCAATTCGGATGCAAGCGGTCATATTCAAAGTTCGAACAAATACATCAAGTTTTCGTTTAATTATAAACTAACATAGGTACTTATGAAAAATCCTTATATTTTAAGAAACATAATATACTAGTCCCCCTTGTTACATGCGTATGCAAAACCAGGCTCCTACATATATGTACAAATACTCATCCATAAGACAGCTCAAAATTAAATATAGAAAAAAATATAAAAAAGGTATAAAATCATTTTGAAATGGAGTGTCGCATACATGCAATTACACAAAAAGCTACATTAATTAACTCCTTTGAACATTGTTTTATGTCGGCGGAGCTACATTACTGTAGCTATTGTACACAAGTGCAACGGTTACTGCTATCTGTAGCATCTACTATAAATATTTTATTTAAAATTTATCAATGAATTTATTTAATTTAAAAAATCGGTATCATATCTCCTGTTCAGTGTACCTGTTTATTACTTGTATCATTAAGTGCATATATAAACTACACATAAATGGTCATGTTCCCTAGGACAATGTCGGTTAAACAGCTCATGAGATAGTTGTTTTTTTTTTTTTATAAACCATATTGACTTTAAATAAAACTTTGTTGTATGTTCCGATGTATTCGTATCGACTTAAAGAATATTTATTTATTTATTTATTTATTTATTTATTTATTTATTTATTTAAGACAACTCAGTTGCATTTTATATTATGTAAAAAGAAAATTCAGATCCTGTCAATGCAATAAACTTTTTTTACATCAATGATTCAAAGTTATTTAAGGACTATGAATGCACAGTTATTATTCTTAGAGCAGAAATATGTTATTTAATGTTGCAGTTTACTAAGTTACTAAACGTAAATAACGATGTACATGTAAAATAAAATTACCCAAGCATTATACAATGTACGCTAATTTGAGAGAACAACAATACGGCGAACGATAACGCAAACTGTAAACCATACGATGTACGATAAACCATACGATATACGCTAACATAAACGGAAAACCATACGATAAACGATAGAAAAAACGATTCACCATACGATGCACGCTGGTGAAAACGATGCACGATAGACTATACGTTATACGGTACCATATACGAACGATATACGCACGATGTACGAACGATGTACGGACGTTGTACGAACGATAAACGCACGATGTACGAACGATAAAATCGTTAACTTATACGTTCCAGGGACTGTACTCATACTACAATATGTGTGTTTCTTTTTATTTGTCGCACTAAATATCATAATATCCTTGTAATGATATGTAACCACATTTACCTACGTAAACAAATGCTGTTTCCAAATATGAATAATCAACTGTGTGCTTAATTTTAATGTTAGAATTTACAATGCACCAAAGGTTCCGCATGCAGTAAATGTCTTATGCACATATAAAAAGATATAGCACTTACAATTATCACGCATTATTTGTGATTTATATTGTATTTGTAAATAAATTAAGATTACCACATTTTGTTCTACTCTTTTCCTCTCATTTCATTACTATTCTGTCTGTTTTTGTTCATATTTGAAATAAACATATTAACACAAAAATAGGTAAACTATGAAAAATAACAAACTTGTTTATTGACAAAACTGGCTAAATTTATAGTTGTTGTAAACCTCACAAATGTTTACTTATAAAAAAGCGATTTTGCAGGTAGCGCAAGTCTCAATATCAGGGAACATATATATAATCATGGGCACATTTATGTTAAATTTCAATTTCCCTCTATTACCCCTGAAAATATTTTTCAATGCATTGTTCTCTTTTTGTAGATGACGTATTTCTTCTATCTGGTAAATTGTTATCCTACCGCCTTTTGTTTTTATCATATTTAATATTTGCATTAGTATTTTTTTATATTATCGTTACATTGACATGCAATAAAAATTATTGATATAAGAAACTAAAGTTTAGACGTATACTTTATCAAATTGGTTAAAAAATTTAAAAAAAAGAAACGTATCGAGACCTTCAAATGTACTTAGGACATAGTACGAAACGATTCTCAGTTTTTTAGACATTAATACCAGAGAAATGAAACCTTTTCTTATTTGTATTATATATTATGTGAAATCTCAATCGATGTAAATAGAAATCATTGCGACATACAAAATTGTTCCCTCTATTGTGCGATACGCAAGGAGGGGGTATTTTATTAACATTGGACAATACAAATACGTCGCTAATAGAATAGATATATTATCAGAGATGAAGTAATTTAAATGGTTTTATCCAAATAAAGCCCTTAATATAAATACATTACAGGGCGAATCGAATTATAATTACTTTGGGTGCAGTCCTAAGATAACATGTTAGGTAACTTGTATGATTCTAACTACTCTGTGTTAACTGATGGCATATAATTTGACTGATTTGAACAAAGACTTTAACAACCCTAGTTAACTCAGGCTGTTTATTTAGAAGGTTTTTGTTCAATATATGTATGGCCATTATTTTTGTCTTATTCTGTCAATTTCTTTCCGCTGGACTTTTGACTCTGGATCATTCTGTCTTGGGACCTGTTTGTCCACTGGACATTGTTATTATTTTGACACTGTTTAGGTCTTTCCACCTTTCCGTAGAAAGACCTATAGTTATTGTTCTGATTATTATTATTATTAATATTATTCTTCTCCCACTTCTTGCGCAAACTTATATGTGTTTTTTTTCATTTCGCGACATGTCGCTTTGATATTTTATACCTGATATCAGTGACGCATTGCGCTTTAGCAGTTCACCCTGACTGACCGCACCCTTTTCCTTTAATGAGTTATCTCCCCTTTTACTTTTTGTTGTTCATGCTAGTCCTCCTAAACCAAAAAGATAGCAATACCAAACCTTGAACAGTTGTAAGGGTCAAGGTCACGTACTAGTTTTTGACCTTTGCTATTTTTAAAGATATTGAAATTATTTTCGTCATAAAATGTTCTATTAATAATTACGAATAAATTAAGACATGCCGTGAAAACGTTGTATCAAACTTTTATAAGAGTTATCTCTTTTAGAATGCCCATTTGTAGCAAATAATACAAAATATTTTTTTAAATATTAATAGCAAAATTATAACATTTCGCAAAAAGATGATTATTTTGTATGTCATCACGAAATACAAAATTAAAATTAATTTGGAAAGACCCTGAAATGTTCAACCGAACAGTTGATCTCTAATTTTTTATTATTTTTTTTTATTTCTACTTTGTCTACTGCTATCTTCAAGCTTTGACTTTTTAATGATTGTTCGACAATATATTTAGAAAAGACAGTTAATTTACTTACACGTTGTTGGTTTTTGTTTATTTGTTTGAATGGTGTTTAAACGCCACTTTCAGCTATTTTTCAGCTATATCATATCGTCCAGTTTTAGTTTGGAGAAAGCCGAAGTACCAGGAGAAAACCCCCGACCTGCGGTAGGAAAACTGGCACTCCTTGTCAAGATTGGAGTCGAATGCACCTGCCTGCAGAGAGAATTGAACCCGCAATCTCAGTGTTGACAGACAACGTGATCAATAGTAGACGAACTACCTTAACCACTCGGCTACAGAGGCCCCTACATGTTGTCGGAACGACATGTATGCGAAAGATGAAAATCAAGTCGTTTATTAAAATAATTACATACCAGTACTAATACCTAATTTATATTTAAAAATCTGTAGTTTAAGAAGCAAATTACTTATTGCTCCGTTTTACTGTTGTTTTCTTTAAATAGATAATAAACTGTCCAATAATTTTGGGCATATTTTTTATTATACCAATATCTATCAATCATGCAATTTTTCCTTATCATAATTTTAGTACATGCACAACATAAAGTCAACATGTACCCACGTATTTGGTTTTGAATAAATTGCAGTATCTGAATTTTTTAATAATAATATCAAAAATGTTAAAAAAAACTCTGACAATTCTACTTTTAACAATTAAATCTCAGTACATTCCAGAACTACTTAACAATAATGTAAAATATCTAATATTTGCCCAAAAGATCTCGTTATCTGCAAACATTCTCATAATTTGATCAATATATCGTAAATTGAATAATCTTGCGTTAAACTTTTTATCGATGCCACAGAAAGTATTTGTTGATACCCAACTATGTTCTTTTATAGTGCATTTAGTGAATAATCTTGTTTTTTTAAGTCTGATGTATATATTCCAGGTTAGGTTGCTAATGTCTTAAATAATAAAACTGTGTGCACACTCACACAGAATAACACTATACTAATGTCTAAAGATATCTTTTTATTCAATTCTTTAATCGCACTACTCAATAAAGATCTTTGTAATTCAATTCATATGAACCAAGATATCTTTCTTTATGCGTGCATTTTCACGGTACGACTTTTGGATTTTTGTGATCAAATCCCTACAACATCTCATTCATTTGGATTTTAAAAATTGTTTCATTCGATGAGTAATGAGTCTTGGTTAGACGAAACGCGCGTCTAGCGTAGTAAATTCTATTAACCTTGGTATCGTTGATGACTTTTTATTACATATGTTGCGTTAATATGTTACCATCACCCCATTTTATTTGTTTTAGATGAATAAATATTTCATAAGTCACTGTATTTGATGCCAATTTGCTTTCATTACAACATTTTCAATTAAATGTGCACATTTGATTATTAATTCATTACCATTTTTATTAATATGGTCTCTATTTATAGTAAATGGTTTATCTCGAGCAAGATGTGATGATTCCGGTAAGAAAATAACCTATAAAAGCGAATTTTTCACACTAAATGTTCAATTTCGGCGTTCATATATTGCAGCTGTTCACTTTTAAAATGAACACTTTAAAATGAGAGCTTAGTACAAAACATACCGCGTACCATTAATCACGAATGCAACGTCCAAACGGATAACATTTGCAATTCTCATATTTTGTGATTTTAGTGGGTTTGCTATAAAGTGAGCGGATTTTAATATATTAGCTTTTTTATCACCAATTCATTGAGTTTCGGATGATTAATGTTCAATAGGTAACTTTAGTTGACGCCAATTTGTTTCCATTAGAAAATATTCAACCCCAATACATCTTTAATATTTGTCTCCTTTCCCTACTATTAAAACACGTTGTTGTTTTTGTTGTGTTTGTAACGTGTTTTCAATTTTGTGTAAAATAAAGATATTGAAAAAATATTGAAATTATGAACCAATATCAATATGGGAGCCTATTGATAGCTGTAGAAATCACAGTGTAAGACTATTTATAATTTAAACAAATTATTAAAAAGATCGCAACAGAACTTTGTATTTGCTCTTTAAATAGGTAAGTTGTTTTTCGATTTCAGTTTAGTCTGTACTGTTTTAAAACTGTCGAAACTGTTGTCAATTTGGGAAAGTTTACATTTAATATAGAGGTTGTATTAAAGTTTGGCAAATTTTATTACCACTGTTTACATTGATTGCGACTTTATATTTATAGAATATATTTATCCCCGTACAAGATCTAGTGGTCCTGGTAAGTTTTTATTTCTGTTCAAATTAATTTTTAATTTCATTATTTATTTATTGCTATTGCTAAAATCAATATTAGTCATCGTGTCTTATTATAATACGTGCATTCTGGTTGAAATATAATTGATCAGTTTCGACAAATATTTTTACCTCGCATTTTCTTCCACCTTACATTATATTATCGTTTAATATTGATAATAACCTTATCTGTTGTAACCAAAAACAGATTGCTAGTATGAATCATGGAATTGATTACTAGATTTAAAATAATTGCTTGACTATTATGTTTCATGTGTAATGTTAATAATGTACCACGTACTATAAATGGCTTAAGCATATACAAAAGGGGATAACATTTACAATTATGACGTCATTATTACTTTATTTGTACGGCTTTGTCATACAATGAGCAGATTTACGTTTACCATCCCTCCATTTTATTGATTTTTATATGAATTAATGTTGAGTAAGTCACTTTATTTTATGCCAGTGTGTATTTACATTACAAAATTGTCTATTCCACTATTTGTTTTAAAATTGTCTACTTTCGTTACTATTAAATACATTGTTGTACTGTAAATAGTTACAGTTTAAAGTTTTTTTTTTCATTCGGTTTAAAATTATTTTAAAAATATTCCAATTTGGATCACGTTTCAATCAAAAAGCCCGTTTCTGGCCGTATAATGAACAGTGTAAATCCTTTTATACTGCAAACATATTACTATTGAGATCCCCAGTCACCTTATCGCTTACTCAGTGAGGGTGAATTATATATTTAATATGTTCCGATATCAGATGGCAATTTGTATTAATTACAAAATGTTTAACCCCATCAGATGCATTATATTTGTCTCCGTTCGATTGAAACACATTTTGAAACAGTGTGTTTTTAAAATAGTCATGTTTGTAAACTATTTTACATAGGTGTAAAATTATATTATTTTTAAAATCTTACGATTCTGGTCCCATATCAATAAGGGTAGCGGTTTCTGACAAAAGAATTCTTAGTACAGGACTGTTTATATTTAAAACTATATTTCTGCAAAGATACCTACACATCTCTTTTTTGATCATTTTCGGTTACTAAGTTCAGTGTTTATACATCATATTAAACCGGCTATAGTATTCTTCGGTTCTATTGTTGTATCTTCTTTAATCACATTTGTTTTGTTTGTTAGTTTGGGGATTATTGCTATTTTAAATTTATATCGTGGCGTTCAGTTTTTAGTGGAAGTAAGCAATATTTTTTTTGAACTCATTTCTTACTGTTGCCTCAGGTCATGTTTGACACCTCTAAAATCAATTGTCAAAGCTTCATGTGTATATTAAAGTCTGAAATTATATTATTCATTCGACCTAATAACTGTTGTTCAACATACCTATAACTTATAACGTGTCGCTTTACTGAATTGTTTTGGAAGCCGTAAATAAAAATATCTGGTTGCTTGTACGTCATTCTTAGAAATTTGTTCCAGCCATAAGTCCAAAGTTAAAAAAAAATCTTCCGATGACTAAATTATAGAAAGATTGATTTTCTTAATGACAACAGCTGATGAACGTAGTTTTCAACATACAATTAGGATTCTAAATGGCACGAATTGTGCACCATTACTTTCCGATTTTTTCTTTCTTTTATCTGAAGATGACTTCATATTGAACAATCGCTTTGAGCTTGGAAAACACAAACAAGCGCAATCCTTTACACCCAGCTGTTGTTACATTGTCCTATGACTAAACAATGATCCATTTGGTGACTTTCTACATTTTAAATTTTCTATATTTTCTACATTTTGACATTATAAATGACAAAACAGAAATTAAACGTCGCTGCACACACGGACTTCTCAAAATCAGCACTGAAGTAAGACTTTTGCCTAAACTCTATGACAAACTTGAAGACTATCTATTCAATCGTCAACTTTGACTACTTGTTCAGCAACTTCCCATTCGCTCCAAGATATGTATTATAAGTTTATACTTTGTATAAAGGGCTTGTTGGGAATAGCTCGATTTACGTGATGAAGGCGGATATTGCAAAATTATGGTTCTGTAGCTCAAAAGTTATTTTCATAATTGACAATAATTAATAGACGATATCATGCACTTGTATACGAAGAACAATATCTCTCTATCATTCGATTAGAGATGCAGATTTGTCGTAAAGTTTGTCTAGTATCTTCCTCTATTTGACTTACCATTGATTAACTACCAACGACTCGACGTGGGTTTTGTTGCAGGCAGAAAACTCGAAATCTTCTGGAGCCCCTGAGTTTACCCTTAATTTCTTGATAGCTCGTTTTGCTGGCTTTTTGTTTGTGTGGTGTTTTGTTTTTGTTTGTTCTTGTCTATCCCATGGCTTTGAATAAGTATTTTGGTCATTCAAATTTGATTGCATCTTCGATTTTTGTTCATTTATTTTAGTAAAACTTATAGTAAAAATCTGTTGATTTTTGTGCGATATTTATAACAATGGCTATAGTTAGTTCTGATTACACTTTCCATATCCCCACACACAGGTTCTAATAAATGCAAAGTTAAAAAACTTAAAACAGCTAAATATCTATGAATTCGAAATATTATATGCGAAAATAAAACAAAAATGTTTTAGCTAATTCCAAGACACATAGGGTAAAAAGAAATATACGTTTCGGCAAATCCCACGACATAGAGTAGAAAAAAATGTTACAGGAATATACATTAATAGGTTTAACAATGTATTACAATACTTTAAAAATAAACCTGCTATCAACCAGTCAGAGTCCGGGATTTATAATATAATTTAATTCATGTTAAGTAAAACAGTAAGAAATTTTAAAAAGCCATAAACTACACAGACATTTCTTATGATAGCACGGACACTATCAATTCAATAGTAATTTAGAAACTCGGATGTAGATACAAGATTAATATATCTTATTGAAAGACAATTTAAGAAGTGCACTTATTAATAATCGGATTTGGTTTAAGAATGCTGCCTCCAAAACAATGTTATGAAAAATTAATAATGAGATAAAAGTTTGAATATATCAGGTGTTTTATGCATATGTTTCATTAAACACTTACATAAGTAGAAATTGTTCAGTAGTTAAATAATGGAATTCTAGATCTTTCAATCAAAACTGTTTACAAAATGAATTGACGAGAAAACTAAACAATCGCTAGAATGACGTAAAGAATATTCAAACAAACAAACAGCTTAAAATCAAATTTAATCGATTTAATTTATAAGATCGATATATAACTACTTGCAAGCATTATTTGGATATAAATTTTTGTTGGTGATAAGACTTTTAAGCATCTGCATAGATGTTATTTATTTTTAAATTTTATACCATATATAAGATTAAGCCACCATGTTTACTTTTAACAATTTGATCATCATTTGAAATATTTTAATAGTTTTTATAAGTATTTAAATACATAAAAAGAATAGTTAAAATGCTCAATTATGTCTCAACTGACAGCCGAAAAATGTACGTGACAATTTAGTTGCCACCATGGTCTAACCAATTCTAAACATAGCTAATAAATTATTTACTCTTCAAACTTAGTTCGGTTCTATCGGGCTGGAAGTATGAAATACCTCTTAAAATTGTAAGCATTAATCTAGCTTTATTGTGAATCAATATACTTGTTTGTAAGCCGTAAAACACAAGAATCAGGTCGATTCACCTTACTGTAAAATAGTCCGGTCAAAAACGCCATCACGTTTTGCAAATAAAGCCTCACCATGATTATATCACCGCCTTACAAAAATCAGTGTATAGTATAAAGTTTCTACGTTGTGTAGAATTGTTTTCTTGGAAGGCTATTTTTATTCAGACTTTAGTCTTAGATTTAATTACACATCAATCTTTTTTATTATCAAAATTCATACACGTTTTATTAAAATTATTTTGTTTTTATTATTACAAATAGCCTAATTTAGAGCTATAGCAGTAAAGCAATTTAGTAATTATGGTTTCCAAACGCAAGGTTGATAGACATATTGTTTTTTGCTCTGTTTCTTTTTTTTTCTTCCGCTTTCCGCCAAAATTTTTGTCCGACCGTTTTCTCTAAGACCGTAAATTGGATCGATATGAAACTTTCCCCCAAAACAGGTCATGACTTGAAGTGGTGCAAGCCAGCATTTTAAATTTTGAATTGGCGGCCATCTTAAATGGCGGCCAGATGTAAGTCATCAAAATTTGAATTTGATCACGGTGGCCATCTGAAAATGGTGGCCATTTTGAAAATGAAAAAATCTTTAAAAAAACAAAAGTTAACGGATTTCGATGAAAATTGGAATAAAATTAGAGTGTGTTATACTGCACAAAATGACGCACATGTTGACTTTCTATGGCAGAAATTTTGAATCCAAAATTCAAAATGCTTCGATTCACAGGTTTTTATTCATTCGTTATTGACGGGGTGGGGAGGGGGGCTATTTGACATGAATCATTTGTACATAAGATTGTAAACTCCAATCGAAACTATGCTTGAATCCAGATACTCCTGACGGGTAAGTGTTTAGCATGATAAATGACACCAGTGGTGATTTATTTATAAATGGTGGGATGTTATGTCTATTTCGGAACTGTGATCAAATTGATGTGAACACTGTCTTTACATGAGGCTTTGTGACTAGCATTGCTAACTCCTAATAGAGTCTGTTTGAAAAGGTCTCTAATAAACAATATTTTTAAGAGCAAAATTGGACAGTAGTCGAATGTGGTATTTTCCACAAGCATATAGCATGTTGCCTCTTGTTCTATTATGTTCAGATTGTAAGCATTTTCAAATAGAAAAATATTACGATGAAGCAAAATCTTAATGTCTGAAGTTATTAGTTGTAGTAATTCAAATGGTGGTGGGTTCATTAGATTGTGTTGAACGTAAACTTGAATAGCTTATTGTATCGGTTTACCCATCAGGTTTTGCATTTATAGTGTGATTGATTTGTATTTATTTACGCGTAGCAGGTCTGTAATTCATTTGCTTTGGCAAGCATTTTAAAATCTCTGCTTAGATAAGACGTGGTGTATATATATTTACCTTGGAATCTCTGATGACAGTCTTTTGACAAAACACCAATCAATTTGTCCGCTTTAAATGGACAAAATGTGTCCAAATATATGCATATTTTCAAATTCTCTGTGTTTTATAAAATTGACAAAAGCGATCTAAATCTCTGCTTTCAATTATCTCTTTACACATTGCCAGTTTGACACAAATTTTCAAAACCTATACTATATTAATTATTGTAATTCTAAAAATCTTCTTTTCTGTAAATTTTTATTTCGGTAAAAGTAAAGCAATCCGTTGTGGTTAAAGTATTAAATTGTAGCTTTCCTTACATGATTATTAAGGCTTCCCAGGTTTTTTAACATGTAGTTATTTCGATACATCAAAGATAACAAGAACACATATTGGCATTAAATGGTCATGGCTTTAATATTTAAACGATCAAATGTGGTGGCCGACCTTTCAATAGGACTAAATGGCTCACCATACAATCAATTCAAGTGCAATAAACAATAAGACAACATTAAACAATGAAAAGTTCATTCTGCAAGAATTATGTTCAATAAAATAATTAAAGTCAAATATTTCAATGAATTAAAAGTCTATAAACAATCTTCTGAATATGCTGATAATTAATATTCATGAAAGCTAGATAAAACCTTACAGATCCCGGGATAAAACGGTAATCTGCACGACTAGCCTCATTCGCAAAATTCAGCCATCATCAGTGTCTTAAGACCGGCATCATATTCTGCTCTCCAAATGCATTATCTTTGCATTAAACTAAAGCCATGACGATATTTACTATCCACCGGTTAGGATCCTGAAATATATTAAACAAACAACAGCAGTATCTACTCTAAAGAAATCATTGCAAAATACACATTCAATACAATTTACTGTACAAGATAACATATATATATATATATATATATTGTTTGTTGGCCCTCTTCTGCTAAAACAAAATACAATCATGTGCATAAACAATATTAACATTTTAACAAGTGGTGGGTGGGAGGGTTTTTCAAAAATTTTCCACCCTTGTCTTGATGCTGTTCACGAAAAAGAGGATGTTGCTCAAACAAGTGCGTGCGCACAAAAACATGTGCATATGTTTTTTCAATTATGACTAATCATACTATAAATATCTTTGCTCTCCTCAATAACCGGACTTATCCAATATGAGGATAAGTCATGTTATTTCGATACATCAAAGATAACAAGAACACATATTGGCATTAAATGGTCATGGCTTTAATATTTAAACGATCAAATGTGGTGGCCGACCTTGTTCACGAAAAAGAGGATGTTGCTCAAACAAGTGCGTGCGCACAAAAACATGTGCATAGGTTTTTTCAATTATGACTAATAATACTATAAATATCTTTGCTCTCCTCAATAACCGGACTTATCCAATATAAGGATAAGTCATATTAAGAAATTTTGTACCATAAATGTATTAGACATTACGCTTAAGCAGGTAACCCTGGCACACCGGATTTACGCGGATTTTCACAGAAAAGCAGTTAAACTATGATTGTGATATTTCGTAATACATCACATAAACGAATTTTTCCCCTTCTTGGTGTTACTTACCTTTCTTTACTGGATGTTTATGGTGTTACTTATATCTAATGAACCAGATGTGGTTGAATTTTTCCCTGTTTGTCATCATTGACCTTAACTTTGGAAACGTCACACGGTCAAGGTCACGTTATAATGTTTGACCTTGTGATGTGCGCAGATATACTCTGTAACTATAATACATACAAAAGTGAAACCTTAAGCCAAAATGTAGCTCTTATTAAGTTCTTGAATTGTAATTTTATTTTTTTTAATTGACCTTTTGTTAGAATTATCTTTCCGTTGATCTAGCCTTTTTTTGTAAATAACGATGCATCAGTAACTGTAGAAGATATTTACATATGACCTTCACTGTCGGTCATCATGAACCTTGACCTTGAAAAGGTCAAACGGGCACGGTCACGTTATAATTTTTGACCTTGAGTTGTGTGCAGATAAGTTCTGAAATTATAATAGATACAAAAGTGAAACTTCTACCAAACAATGTACTATTTCCATTTATTGATACATTCGTTTCGTTTAGCTCAAACAAAATAATTGTATTTCAAATCTGGCTGTCTGTATTCCAAAATATGATAGATAAATCTTAGTCAAGCAGTTAAAAATTCTATACAACATCACCCCAACAGACATTTTGATTAAAACATGTATAATATATAAAAGGAATCCTAATACCGCAGTAATGATTTAAAAACCGTATTTGATTGATACAATTGATTCATATATTTAAGCGAGACAATTAAAGGTCATTTGAAATATAAAATCATTCACAAAACAAAAGCAATGGAATTGAAGAACATATCACACATATCAATATAATGACGAAGTTTTGGTGGCCGAGTGGTTAAGGTAGTTCGTCTATTATTTATTACGTGGTCTGTCAACTTTGATGTTGCGGGTTTGAGTCTTACTGCGGTATAGTGCGATCGACTCCATTATAAATTGACAAGGATTGCTAGTTTGCAGACCTTTGGTCACTCCCGTTTACTCCCCCAATACAAACTAGACTTCAATTTTAAATCTCATTTCACATAAAAAAAATCAATCAGAGACCTACGAATGCAATTGAAAACCATATTTAATAACATCTTTGGGCCTTAGCAAGATATTTAAAACCATATTTGATAAATCAATCCAAAAATTAAAAGCAGTGCAATTAAAAACAACACTTTACATATTACATCTATTCTGAGACCTAATCGATGCAAATTAACGACATTTTTTTACATTTCAAATCAATCCTGACGCATATGTGTTTCCATTAAAAGCATTTCATATATAAAATCAATCCTGTGACCTTAGCGGTATAAATCTATATAAAATTGTTTAAATTAATCCTAAGACTTTAGTAATGCAATTAAAAACCATAATTTTAAATTTAAAATCCACCCAGAGACCTCAGCAGTTTAATTTATAACTACACTACACATATAAAATCAATAAAGAGACCTACGCAATTCAAATAAAACCAACTTTTGCAAAAAAAGTCTATCCTGGCACCTTATCTGTGGAATTGAAATCCACATATGACATATAAAATTAATACGTAGACGGTAGAAATGCAAATATAAACCCAGTTTAACATAAAAATCAATTCTGAGATCTAAGCAGAAGCAGTTAAAACATATTTCACATAACAAAATAAATATTAAGACCTTCATATTTAAAAAAGAACACAATTTGCATACAATATCAAGCCTAATATACAAGAAAAGCAACTATAAAACATATTTCACAAGCATAAAAATCATGCGACCTTCGCGAGCTACATTGTATTCAAAACTATATTTCATATTAAAAAATAAATTCTGTAAAATTAGCATTGACATTTCTTTATATACAGTTAGGTGCAGTCCTAACATAAAGGCAACTTAAACCAGACCAAACCTCTGTTTAAAATCTCTGTTTTTTGACAAAAAAAACGGTCAATTTGACCACTTTGAAATCTCTGCTTTAAATAAAGAACCAATCTCTGCATTTGTCAAAGTGACAAAAAACGGTCAAAATCTCTGCTTTCGAATTTCACGTGACGCAAATGTCCAATGGACAAAAATTGTCAAAATCTCTGCTTTGCAATTATCACGTGACAAAAATGTCTACTTGACAAAAATTGTCAAAATCTCTGCTTTTTAATAACCACGTGATAAAAATGTCCAGTGGACAAAATCTCTGTTTTTCAATTTTCAAGTCACAAAATGTCCTTTTTTACAAATATTCGAAATATATCGAATTGTCAATTGGACATCCACCAAACAAGTTAATTAAGGAAATCTACGGCAGTCTTTTTAACGAACTCGATTACCTTCCCGTTCGCGTTTCGGTAAATGTATACCAAGCCGTTGTGGTTACTAATTTAGACTACAGCTAAATATGATTGAGCAATTAGATAAGATCTTTAGTATAGTTTAATAAAAGGATAAAAGTATAAATCATAACCTGTAATACTTTTATTTTATATATTAATAATACTGTAAAAACTCACATGTACAGTTGGGGGCAGTCCTAACATTACGTGCTAGTTAACTTCTAAAACAGAGGTTCTGTTATAACAATTTTGGCATATGCACTGGCCATATTTTTATTTTGGAAATTTATTTCCACTTTGTCAGCTTGCTAACCTTCCGACTGACACTTTACACAACTTTTACCTTTTAGTGGTTTTTGACATTTTTAATTAGAAAAGAACGCTGGTTGTACCGTACGTCAATTTATTATATCTGCGCGTTGTTGGAATGAAACGTCTAC
The DNA here is from genome assembly GCA_944474755.1 of Limnoperna fortunei. Lineage (NCBI taxonomy): Eukaryota > Metazoa > Mollusca > Bivalvia > Mytilida > Modiolidae > Limnoperna > Limnoperna fortunei. The sequence goes on from OX104115.1 coordinate 36,107,876, forward strand.
GAAAGATTAAAATAAAATCCTTGGTCGTTTATTAAAATCCTAGTACCAAAACACAATCGATATAATACAAATAAGTAATGAAAGAATTTTACATTGAAGATGTGTTTGCTTTTTACGTGTTTTTCGATATCATTGCAGAGAGCAATTTTTTTTTAATCTTACGTCTCGGAAACATATTACTTATTGCGACGTTGTTTACTTTAATTAAATATTAATGTATAGTCAAACAAAATGACACATCCTTGCTATATAATCATCCATCAATCGAGAAATTCTTCGATATCATAATTTTAATAAATACAACTCGTGAACTTAAGAATCATTCAAAATATAAATTAAGTCTACATGTATCCAAGTGAAAGTACATTGCAATATCCAAAATGTGCGATAATAATAAAAAAAGGTTAAAAATCAATGAGAGTTCTGTATTTTAACCACTAAATCTTATTGATGTACACAACTACTCAACAATAATGTTAAGTATCTTATATTTAAAATGGTAATACCCACAGTTGTTCCTATACCAGTGTGTTTAACATCGTTTTTAATTTCATCTGAGGGTCTTGAGAATGAGTTTATATATGTAATATTAGTTTAGTTTTCTAGGTCTCAGGATTGATTTTATTTTATTATTTTATGGAATATTGTTTTTGTATTTCAACACTAAGATCACTATCTTAATTTGTATATGAAATATGGTTTTAATTGCATCCCTCAGGCTTTTGAAGTTATTTTACATGGGTACTTTGGTTTTTAATTTCTTCATTTAATTCTCCAACGCAATTCTGTAAGTGCACTTTGCTTTTTGGTTGCATCTTTTGGGTATCAGGAATAATATTATGTGTAAAATATTTTGTTTAGCTCCACCACTATTATCCCCAGAGTGATATACATAAAATAAAAGGTATGCTTTTTAATTTTATAGCTCAGGTCTCAGTATTAATTTTATATGTTAGATTTAAATTGTATCGATTAGGTCTCCAGCTTGATTTTATATATTAAGTATGGATATTAATTGCATCGCTGAGGTCTCCAGATTCATTTCATATGTCAAATATGGGGTTTAATTGTATCTCTTAGGTCTCCAGATTGATTTTATATGTTAAATATAGACTTTAATAGCATTGCTTGGATCTCCAAAGTGATTTTATATGTGGCATATGGTTTTGATTACATTGCTAAAGTCTTATTTGTGATTTTATATGTTAAATATATTTTTTAATATATTGCCAAGGTTTCATGATTTTTTTATCTGCAGAATATGGTTTCAGTTCCATCAACAGGGTCTCAGGTCTCAGGATTGGTTTTATTTGTAAAATATGGTTTGTAATTGCATGGCTAAGGTCTCAAGATAAGATAAGGTCTTTATATGTGAAATATAGTTTTTAATTTCATTTATATAGTCTCATTAGTGATTTTGTTTGTAAAATGTTGTTTTTAATGGCATCACTTAGGTCTCAAAAGTTATTTTATATGTTAAATTTGGTTTCTGATTACGTTGCATAAGTCTCATTTGAGATTGTATATGTTAAATATAGATTTTTAATTTTAAAAGTTTCAGAATTAATTTTATATGTGAAACATGGTTTTTAATTCTATCACTCAGGTATCGGGATTGATTAAATATGTTGAATATATACTTTAATGATATTGCCAAGGTTGCAGGATTAAATTTATATGCAAAATATGGTTTTTAATTGAATCGATAAGGTCTCCAGAGTAACTTTATATGTGAAATATAGTTTTTAATTGCATTACTATAGTTTGTTTAGTGACTTTATATCTAAAATATGCTTTTTAATAGCATTACTAAGCTCTCCAGAGTAACTTTATTGGTGGAATATGGTTTTTAATTTTCGTAGCTATAGTCTCATGATTGATTTTACATGTATATGTTAAATATAGTTTTTTAGCTGTATTGTTAATGTCTCATGATTAATTTCATATGTGAAATATGGTTCTTAATTGTATTGTTATGGTATCAGGATTGATTTTATATATGAAAAGGGTTTTCAATTGCATCGCTTAAATATTAGGGGTGAATTTATATGAGAAAGATGTTGTTTTTAATTGCATCTCAAAGGTTTTTGAGTGATAGTATGTATTTAATATGGTTGTAATTTATATTTGTATGTTCTCAGGATTGATTTGATGAGAATAAGAGGTTTAATTTGGGATTTAATGGGTGATTTGTTTTAAATTAAGGATTGGAAGTTAAAAAGCATATTCTGGGATGTAGGCAGCCAAGATTAGAAAACTAATTAATATTATATAGTGTGAAATAAAAAGTAAAAAGTAAAGTAAGTATTAATAATAGATATAATGATACCGATATACATGTGAGTTGTAACAGTATATTATTAAATAAAAATATTACAGGTTAGGATTTATATACTGTTATATATTTATTCAACTAAAGGAAAAAATCTGATTGCTCAATCATCATAATACACACTGTAATAACCTACGTTATTTGTGTGCGATAATTATACCTATGGATATACAGCTGGGTGCAGTCCTAACATAACATGCTAGTTAACTTGTAAAGCAGAGATTCTGACTGCTTTAAGTTAACTTCGAGCAGAGAATTTGACTGGGTTCAGCAGAAATTTTGACAACCCAAGTTCACTTAGGCTGTTCTTTTGACAATTTTTTATACAATATATTTCTGTCCATTTGACAATTTGTTGACAATTTCTGTCCACTTGACATTTTTGTTCTTTTGACAATTTTTGTCCACTGGACTTTTTTTTTCTTTTGACAATTTCTTTCCTCTGGACAATTTTTTTTCTCTTGACAATTTTGTCACGTGACAAGTTTGTCAACAGGACATTTTTTGTTCTGACAATTTTGTCACGTGACAATTTTGTCCACTGGACATTTTTTATTTTCTTGGAAATTTATGTCCACTATGTCAACTTGCTAACCTTTCGACTGCACTTTAAAGCACTTTTAACTTTTACCTTTTTAATGTTTTTTGACAATTTTTTTACGAAAGACCGACTGGTTGTATCGTACGTCCATTTATTTTATCTGCGCGTTGTCGGAATGAAAAGTATACGAAAGATGAATCAAATCCTTTGTCGTTTATTAAAATCCTACTACACAAAAAAAAAACAATCGATAAAATACAAAATTAGTTAATGAAAGAATTGCAGATTTGTTTGCTATTTACGTGTTTCTGGAGGATATCAAATGTTTTAAATCTTACGGCACGGAAACATAAACTTATTGCGCCGTTGTTTCCTTTAATTAAATATTAATGTATAGTCCAATAAAGTGAGACATATCTTTGTTATATAAAAATCTATAATTCAAACAATTCTTCGATATCATAATATAAATTACAACTCTTGAACTTAGCAATCATTCAAAATATAAATTAAGTCTACATGTATCCAGGGACAGTCTATACTAATAGTATAGACTGTCCCTGATGTATCCAATTGAAAGTACATTGCATATCCAAAATGTGTGATAATAATAAAAAAGGTTAAAAATCTATGAGAGTTCTGTATTTTAACAACTAAATCTTATTAAAGTACACAACAATTAAACAATAATGTAAAATATCATATATTTACAATGGTTAAACCCACATTCATGACATTTTGGTTGCATCTTTTGGGTATCAGGAATAATTTTATATGTAAAATATGGTTTTAATTCCATCACTAATATCCCCAGAGTGATTTTATACATAAAAGTATGGTTTTTGCTATTATAGCTCAGGTCTCAGGAATGATTTTATTTGTGAAATATGGTTTTTAATTGCATCGCTTAGGTGTCCAGAGTGATTTTATATGTGAGATATGGTTTCTAGTTGGATTGGTAAAGTGTCGAGATTGATTTTATATGTTAAATATGGATTTTAATTGCATCTCTTAGGTCTCCAGAGTGATTCTATATGTGAGATATTGTTTTTTATGGCATAACCAAGGCTACAGGAATGATTTTATATGTGAAATATGGTTTCTAGTTGCACTGGTAAAGTCTCGAGATTGGTTTTATATGTTAAATATGGATTTTAATTGCATCTCTTATGTCTCCAGAGTGATTTTATATGTGACATATTGTTTTTATGGCATTACCAAGGCTTCAGGAATGATTTTATATGTGAAATATGGTTTCTAGTTGCATTGGTAAAGTGTCGAGATTGATTTTATATGTTAAATATGGATACTAATTGCATCTCTTAGGTCTCCAGAGTGATTCTATATGTGAGATACTGTTTTTTATGGCATAACCAAGGCTACAGGAATGATTTTATATGTGAAATATGGTTTCTAGTTGCACTGCTAAAGTCTCGAGATTGGTTTTATATGTTAAATATGGATTTTAATTGCATCTCTTATGTCTCCAGAGTAATTTTATATGTGACATATTGTTTTTATGGCATTTCCAAGGCTTCAGGAATGATTTTATATGTGAAATATGGTTTCTAGTTGCATTGGTAAAGTGTAGCGATTGATTTTATATGTTAAATATGGATTTTAATTGCATCTATTAGGTCTCCAGAGTGATTCTATATGTGAGATATTGTTTTTTATGGCATAACCAAGGCTACAGGAATGATTTTATATGTGAAATATGGTTTCTTGTTGCACTGCTAAAGTCTCGAAATTGGTTTTATATGTTAAATATGGATTTTAATTGCATCTCTTATGTCTCCAGAGTGATTTTATATGTGACATATTGTTTTTATGGCATTACCAAGGCTTCAGGAATGATTTTATATGTGAAATATGGTTTCTAGTTGCATTAGTAAAGTGTCGAGATTGATTTTATATGTTAAATATGGATTTTAATTGCATCTCTTAGGTCTCCAGAGTGATTTTATATGTGAAATATGGTTTCTAGTTGCATTGGTAAAGTGTAGCGATTGATTTTATATGTTAAATATGGATTTTAATTGCATCTCTTAGGTCTCCAGAGTGATTCTATATGTGAGATATTGTTTTTTATTGCATAACCAAGGCTACATGAATAATTTATATGTGATATATGATTTCTAGTTGCACTGCTAAAGTCTCGAGATTGGTTTTATATGTTAAATATGGATTTTAATTGCATCTCTTATGTCTCCAGAGTGATTTTATATATGACATATTGTTTTTATGGCATTACCAAGGCTTCAGGAATGATTTTATATGTGAAATATGGTTTCTAGTTGCATTAGTAAAGTGTCGAGATTGATTTTATATGTTAAATATGGATTTTAATTGCATCTCTTAGGTCTCCAGAGTGATTTTATATGTGAAATATGGTTTCTAGTTGCATTGGTAAAGTGTCGAGATTGGTTTTATATGTTAAATATGGATTTTAATTGCATCTCTTATGTTTCCAGAGTGATTTTATATGTGACATATTGTTTTTTATGGCATTGCCAGGGCTTCAGGAATGATTTTATATATGAAATATGGTTTCTAGTTGCACTGCTAAAGTCTCGAGATTGGTTTTATATGTTAAATATAGATTTTAATTGCATCTCTTAAGTCTCCAGAGTGATTTTATATGTGACATATTGTTTTTTATGGCATTACCAAGGCTTCAGGAATGATTTTATATGTGAAATATGGTATCTAGTTGCAGTGCTAATGTCTCGAGATTGATTTTATATGTTAAATATGGATTTTAATTGCATCTCTTAGGTCTCCAGAGTGATTCTATATGTGAGATATGATTTTTGATTACATTGCTAAAGTCTTTCTAGTGATTTTATTTGTTAAATATATTGTTTAATTGTATTGCCAAGGTTTCACAATTGATTTATATGCAGAATATGGTTTTAATTCCATCTATATGGTCTCAGGATTGATTTTATATGTAAAATATGGTTTGGAATTGCATGGCTATTAAGGTCTCCAGAGTGACTTTATATGTGAAATAGAGTTTTTAGTTTCATTGCTTCAGTGCCATTAGTGATTTTGTATGTTAATTATGGTTTTTAATTGCATCACTTAGGTCTCCAGTGTGATTTTATATGTGAAATATGGTTTTTGATTACATGGCTTCAGTATCATTAGAGATTTTATATGTTAAATATAGATATTAATTGTATTTTAAAAGTTTCAGGATTGATTTTATATGTGAAAAATGGTTTTTTAATTCCATCACCATGATCACTATGGTGTCAGGATTGATTTTATATGTTGAATATTTTGTTTTAATGGTATTGCCAAGGTTTCAGGATTGAATTTATATGCAAAATATGGTTTTTAATTGCACGGCTAAGGTCTTTAGAGTAACTTTATATGTGAAATATAATTTTTAATTGCATAGCTTTAGTTTCTTTAGTGATTTTATGTCTAAAATATTCTTTTTAATCACATGGCTAAGGTCTCCAAAGTAACTTTATATGTGGAATATGGTTTAAATTGCATTGCTATAGTCTCCTGATTGATTTTATATGTTAAATATAGTTTATATTTGCATTATAAATGTCTCAGGATTAAATTCTTATGTGAATTATGGTTCTTAATTGCATTGCTATGGGATCAGGATTGATTTGATATGTGAAATAGGGTTTTCAATTGCATCGCTTAAGTATTTGGAGTGATTTTGTATGAGAAATGTTTTTTAATTGCATCGCAAAAGTTTCTGGAGTGATATAATGTATTTAATATGGTTGTAATTTTATATTTCTATTTTCTCAGGAGTGATTTGATATGAAGAAGAGGTTTTAATTTGGGATTTTATGGGTGACTTGTTTTTAAATGTGGATTTGAGGTTAAAATGCATATCCTAGGATGTAGGCAGCCAAGATTTGAAAACTAGTTAATATTATTTAGTGTAAAATTAAAAGTGAAATGTAAATATTAATAATAGATTTAATGATACCAACATACAGGTGAATTGTAAGAGTATTTATTATTAAATAAAAATATTACATGTTAGGATATATACTTTTATATTTTCATTCAACTACACAAAAATATGATTGCTCAATCATAATAACAATAACATAATAATAGAAATGTAGGGAGAGCTATGTACTAAATATGTAACCACAACGGCTTGCTATACATTTACCGAAACACGGACGGAAAAGGAATCGCGTTCTTTAAAATAGACTGCCGTAGATTTCGTTAACTAATTTTTGATGATCGTCTAATTGACAATTTGTAACGAATTGATTAAATAAAGCATATATTTTGACTTTTTGTTCAAAGGGACATTTTGTGACTTGAAAATTGAAAAGCAGAGATTTTGTCCACTGGACATGTTTGTCACGTGACTATTGCAAAGCAGAGATTTTGACAATTTTTGTCCACTGGACATTTTGGTCACGTGACAATTGGAAAGCAGAGATTTAGACAATTTTTGTCCTCTGGACATTATTGTCACGTGACATTTGAAAGCAGAGATTTTGACCGTTTTTGTCAATTTGACAAAAGCAGAGATTTGGACCGTTTTTGTCCACTTGACAAAAGCAGAGAATTTGACAATATTTAAAGCAGAGATTTGGACAAAATTTTGTCCTCTCAAAGCGGTCAAATTGACTGCTTTTTGGTCAAAAAGCAGAGATTTTTTTTCTCAAAAGCAGATATTTTGACCAGAGATTTGGACTTGTTTAAGTTAACTTTATGTTATGTTAGGACTGCACCTAACTGTAGTTAGCCCCTACACAGATTCTAATATATACAAAGTTACAAAACTAAAATATCTATGAATTCGAAATATTATATGCGAAGTTAAAAAAAAATTATGTTTTAGCAAATTCCATTACACATGGGATGAAAAGGAAAATACGTTTCGGCAAATGCAATGGCATACTACACAGACATCTCTTATTATAGCACGAACACTATGAATTCAACAGTAATTTAGAAACTCGGATGTAGATAAAAGATTTAAATATCTCATTGAAAGACAATTTAAGAAGTGCACTTATTAATTAATCATAATGTGTTGGGATGCCAACACAGAAGTCGCCCGAAATCCGCATGGATAGTATTGCGTTCCACTCAGGACATTAAAATGCACGTACAAATCGAATTCCATTAAAATCGGACAACGTTCAAAATTTGACGCCTTTTGGTCGAAACAAAAATCTGAATTTGGATTTCCACTCAATACACTTAAGTCTACCTCCACACCAATTGTGTTACAATTTTAGCACGTTAAATGTCATCGAGATCACATAACGTTAAAAATTATACACGTTTTTCGCCACCGATTTGCAACACGACGTTGGATAAATATTTGAAAGATAGCGTTTCACTCGAAATGCTAAAATCTACCTCCATACCAAATTATGATGAAATCGGACGACGGAAAAATTTTTGCTATTTTTGAGTGGGTGTCGTCAAGTTGCAGCCTTTTGTCGATCTCCATATGTCTAACTGTGCCAAGTTTCATTTGATTCTATTAAGGCTTCTCTGAGAAATGTGTCGGACAAGTTTACGGTCTAGAAAAAGTGGAACCGAAATAATAATAATAATAATATTAATAATAAGAAACGGTGCAAAAACAATAAGTCGCCAAAACTTCGTTTTCGGCGACTTAATAATCTGATTTGGTTTCCAAAACAATGTTATGAAAAATTATTAATGAGATAAAAGTTATAATTTATCAGGTGTTTTGTTTTATGCATATGTTTCATTAAAGCACTTACATAAGTATAAATTGTTCAACAGTTGAAAAATGGAATTCTGGATTTCTAAATCAAAACTCTTCAAGCAAAGAATGGCCAAAATCATGAAATGACTTATTTTTATTAAGCCGCGAATTGCTTGTTTTAAGGTTGACCAATTGAGAACAGAGAAAATACATTCCAGAGAACAAAATATTATTTAAAAAGATATTTTCTGACGATACATAGAATTTACCTATAACGAGATTTACAGTGTAATATCTTTTAATATTTTTTGAACTGAAAATTTTATTATATAAAAAAGATTTCGAAATTTACTGTTTCCTATCTAATTGATACAATTAAAAAAAACAATTTTGACTTGACGAGAAAACTAAACAATTGCTAGAAGTGACGTAAATAATATTCAAACGAACAAGCAGCTTAAAATAAAATTTAATTGATTTAATTTAAAAGATCGATATATATTCTTGTAAGCACTAAGTATTATTGGGATACAAATTTTGTTGGTGATAAGACTTAAACCATAGTATAGATATTATTGCTTTTTAAATTTTATAAAAATATATAAGATTAAGCCACAATGTTTTCTTGATCATCATTTGAAACATATTATAATTCTTGTATAATTTGAAATTAATTAAATACGTAAAAAGAATATTTAAAATGCTCAATTATGTATTAATTGACAAACGGAAATTGTACGTAATAATTTATGTGCCACTATGGTCTAAACAATTCTAAACATTGCTTATTTATTATTTACGCTGCAAACTTAGCTCGGTTCTATCGGGCTGAAAGTATGAAATGCTTCTTAAACCTGTACAACTTTAAGCGCTAATCTAGCTTACTGTGAATCAATATTCTTGTTTGTAAGCCCGTAAAACACAAGAATCAGGCCAATTCACCTTTCTGTAAAATAGCCCCGTCAAAAACACTGTCACGTTTGGCGTAGTAAAACTGTATATAATTGGTATTTTTGATGACCTTTTTTTGCAACCACCAAGTCGATGCCTCTGCTTTTGGACTTTTAGTCCACAGGTGTGGATGTCTCAAGTTCACACTGTTTAAAAATGATTATTTTTACTACACTGTAATATACTTTAATCTCCATATGAATATTTTACCTCTGTTAACATTAATCAATGTGTTTTTCTAGATAAACTGCTTATTACTACTCCAGAAATTTCTGAGGGTAAGTCGTCATCATACTGAAATATGTGTGTTTCTTTTTATTTGTCGCACTGAATATCATAATATCCTTGTAATGATATGCAACCACATTTACCGACGTAAACAAATGTTGTTTCCAAATATGAATAATCAACATGATTAAGAATATATTGTGTGCTTAATTTTAATGTTAGAATTTACAAGGCTCCAAAGGTCCCTCGTGCAATAAATGTCTTACGCACATATCAAAAGATATAGCAACTACAATCATCACGCATCATTTGTGATTTATATTATATTTGTAAATAAATTAAGATAACCACAATTTGTTTACCTGTTTTCCTGTCATTTCATTAGTATTCTGTCTGTTTTTGTTGATATTTCAAATAAACATATTTACACAAACAAATAGGTAAACTATGACAAATAACAAACTTGTTTATAAAAAAACCATGCCTATATATATAGGTGTTATAAACCTCACAAATGTTTACTTATAAAAAAACGATTGTTAGCATGGCGTAAGTCTCAATATCAGGGAACTATAATATAATCATGGACACGTTTTTTTTCTTCAATATCCCTCTATTACCACTGTTAACATTCTTCTATGTATTCTTCTCTTTTTGTAGACGATGAATTACTTTCATCTGGTAAGTTGTTATCCTACTGACGTTAGTTTCTATCATATTCCCTGTTTTCAATACAATTTTTTATATTATCGTTACATTGGCATGTAATACATATTAATGATACAAGAAACTAAAGTTTAAACGTATATTTCATCAAAGTGGTTAAAACATTACGTTTCATTGACATGTTAATTATTCTGTAAATATTTATCTGTGTGTAATGTTTCCTTTCAATTTTTAGAGGATGAAACACTGTTTTTCAGGAAATTATCAATGTGTAAATTCCTGCGACTCACTTATAAAGTAAATAAAATGCACAGTCTACACCGTGATACGTGGTAACTTGTATGATTCTGACTACTTTGTGTTTACTTATAGCATAGAATTTGACTGATTTGAACAAAGAATTTGACAACCCAAGTTAACTTGTGCTGTTTATTTAGAAGTGTTTTGTTCAATATATTTCTGCCCATTATTGTTTCCTCATTGTGACAATTTCTGTCCTCTGGACTTTTGTCTCTTGTCTATTCTGTTTGCTCACTGGACATTGTTATTCTTTTGACAATTTTGTTTTATTTATTGTATTATTTCTACTTTGTCTACTGCTAACTCCAAGCCATTTCAAACTTTTACTTCTTAATGACTGTTTGACAATATATTTAGAAAAGACCGTCAATTTACATACTGTCTGTTGGTTTTCTTATTTTTTGTTTGAATATTGTTTTAACGCCACTTTCAGCAATTTTTCAGCTATATCATGGCATCCAGTTTTTATTGGGGATTAAGCCGAAAAGAACCCCTGACATGCGATAGGAAAACGGACACTCTTTGTCAAGTAAGATTGGAGTCGAATGCACCCTGCCTGCAGTGAGAATTTGAACCCGCAATCTCAGTGTTGATAGATCACGTGATCAATAGTAGACGAACTACCTTAACCACTTGGCCACCTAGGCCCCTACACGTTGTCCGAACGACAGGTTTACGAAAAATAAAAATCAAATCGTTCATGAAATGATTACATACCAGTACTAAGACCTAATTTATATTTAAAAATCTGTAATTTAAGAAACAGATAACGTTATTGCCCCGTTTTACTGTTGTTTCTTTTAAATAAATACACAGTCCAATAATGTGGGACACATTCTTTGTTATACAAATATCTATCAACCATGCGATTTTTCAATATCATAATGTTATTGCATATCCTGAACTTCAGAATCCATGCAAAACATAAAGTCTACATGTACCCACATCATTTTTTATTTGGTTTTGAATAAATTGCAGTCTTTAAATTTTGTAATTTATAATAATAAAAAAAAGAAAGAAAACTATGACATTCTATATTTTAACAATTAAATTTCAATATATTCCACAACTTCTTAACAATAATGTAAAATATCTGATATTTGCATGTCTGGCCCAAAAGGTCTCGGTATTTGCAAACTTCTCATAATTGTATCAATATATATTAAAATTGCTTTAAGCTTTGTGTCGATGCCACAGAAGGTATTTTTTGATACTAAAATGTTCTTTTTTAAATGCATTTAGTGAAAAATCATGTGTTCTAAGTCTAATGTATATACTCCAGATAAGGTTGCTAATGCCTTAAATAATAAATCTGTGTGCAGAACAACAATATACTGATGTCCAAAGATATTTGTATATTTAATTATTTAATCGCATACTCAATATTGATCTTTATAATGCAAATCATATGAACCAATATACCGTATAGCGGGTTATTGTAGCGGGTCTAGAATTTGGCGTTTTTTAGGTCAAAATCTATCGCAAAAAATTTGGTGGTTTTAAATTTTGGCGAATGGGAAAAACCATAGAAAAAAATTTGGCGGTCTAGCAATCCCGGACAAACATGGTTTTGTGTATTTTGCAATTAGAACGTAAGTAAACAAGGTGACTACATAGGAAGTGGACGAAACAGGCTATATTTCATGTACAAAGACAGAAACGTAATTACGGATGGAAACTTATATACAGGATGAATAAATAATCTGAGGAGGAAGAAAATCTGAAATAAAAACGATTTTTATCTTGTTTAATGTTTAGTTTCCAATGTTTTTAAACACATTTTTTTACAAATCTACCAATTTTCGATAAGTTATAATTGATAATTTTAATTTTGTATATACAGGTAAAATCACGTTGCATACCCATTTCGTAATTATGACAGATTTATTAATTGTGTGGTTTGATGAAGTGCTTATCCGCATGTTTATTTAACGGTTTAAATGACAGTTAATCGAGATGTCAAATCGGACAACTAGATCACAATCAGGCCTTTGATCTTTAAACACAGGTATACAGATGAATAGATTTGTTGATTAGTCAAAATAATTTAAGACATTTTTAAAATGTTGGCATAGGTTGAAGACACCCATTTGCACAGATATTGACCAAATTATCGTAGGATATTAATGAATAGTTTATTATTTAACACAATTTTAGGTAATACCAATATTTGACAAATCACCATGTTATTGATTAAATTTACAATACCGATCGTCTATAAATCATTTTACGGGAGTTTCTAAAATTTTAGCGGTTTTTATTTTGGCGATTTCAGTTTGACCGCCAAAATACGCCAAAATTTGCACCCCGCTTAAATAACCCGCTATACGGTATCTTTCTTTATGCTTGCATTCTCACGGTTTGGTAACAAATATAATTCTCCTGCTTAAAAACAACAAACACATATTATATTTTTATATCAGTATGTGATATTAATTTTTTTTTAATTTTCTGTGGTCTTGAGATTGAGTTAATATAAAAATGGTTTTTAGGTGCAATGTTTAAGTCTCACGATGAAATAAATATGTGAAGTATGTTATTATACCCCGCTCGACAGAGTCGGAGTATAAAGTGGTACTCACGTCGTCCTGGCCTTTCGTTTATCCACATGTGGTTTCCGGATGATAAATCAAAAAGTTTGACACCGTGTGAGACCCTAGGCACAGGATAATAGGCCCACGGCTTCCACGGCCTGCAGAAAGATTTTGCTATTAAAGGCAACACTTGCCGTGAGTTGCGACCCGTGTCAATTACAGGTCGGAATTTCAGTAGGCCGGGTAAACGGTCTCGATAACCAACTGAACCCTTACTTTTTCTGGTAAGGAAATCGAGTTAGACCTGACTTCGATGAATCGGCATGCCACGTATTGTCCTTAATGAATCCTTCTTATTTTAGTTATTCTAAAACATTACTGAAGGGCAAAGCTTCCTCAACTTTCAAGAGGCGGGATGGAACCGGTTCGGTCAATCGACTGGTCACGCCAAACTCTTTAAAAGCTTGTCGTCATTCTTCATATTACTTGATCATATCTTGTGAATCTAGGTTCCAAATTTGTTCAGGCTGTTAAGAAGGTGGTGGCTCATGGGTGAATCAAGTACATAGAGTTTGGAACTATTGTTTAGCCAGTTAATTCTGCCACGAAGCTTGCGTTCGTAAAGAAATTTATCTATTTGAGAATACCACCTTTGGAACACTTAATGCTTTCTGCTGGTTATCCGCAGAGATCAAAACATCCCCTGTGTTGGTACTCCGTGGCGGATGGGGGACAAGGGTAGTGAACTTTTTTATTAACATCGTGGATTCTGAAAGCCCACCTTTTTACACAAACAGGCTCCAAAAAAAGAAAATTCTAACATTCCTCTTGAAGAAATGGTTGATGATGAGCAGTGGACAAGATTTAGTGTTCTAACCAGTACTGACCAAAATAAACCTTGATATAAAATTTCTCCATTTTTAATTGAAAAAAACTATTAAGGGTTGTGCAGTAGATGGAAAAATGTAACAAAAATGCTCTTAATACAACAATCTTTTAATTTGTAAGAATTAAACAAAATTCTTGATTTAAACATCTCCTCATCTCCTCATAGAACTTTAAATTCCAGCAAAGGTATTATTCATTACAGAAACCAAGATTTCTCTGAACTTCCAGACGATGAAATTTGTGAAGAACTTAAACATCAGGGTATAACCAAAGACAAAAGATTCGTAACCAAAAGAGAAGGTGTTCAGGTCAAACTGAATACCTTCCTTCTGCACTTTAATATTCCATCTGCCCCTCAATAAATAAAAATCGATCTCTACAATGTTCAAGTCAGCGCATAAATCTCCAACCCTGTGCGCTGCTTTAAGTGCCAAAGTTATGCCATAGCAAGGGACAAAGCAGAGATCAGTTTTAATTGTACAGAAGAAGGACATAAGGGCTTTACCTGCACTAAAACTCGAAAGTGTGCCAATTGTGATAAAGTCCACATGTCCTCATCCTAGGAATGTCATCATTTTAAAAAGGACAAAAATACAAAAGTTAAAAACTGAAAAAACACATCTTACCCTGAGGCTCGTCGTAATTCAAAAGTACTAATCCAATTCAAATTGTTCAAATTCAAATAAAATCTAAAATCAAAAAGGAGATCGCACAACTAAACTGATTCGGGACCCTATAAAGGTCCACAACAGGTTTTGAAGTTTAGATAGCCTAGACACTATTATCTGGGTCGATCCCATGGTTACACTACCCCCAGATATTGGATCTAAAAGTAGATCCTCCAGCAGAATCCGGCGGAAAATAACCTAAAAAACTGTCAACTATTCCCTTATTGGCAAACCATAATGGGTACAATAATACAATGGAATTGTCGAGGCCAAAAGATTAATTTTCTAGAATTATATTCCAGCCTTTCGTCCTGTAGTATTTTGTCTCCAAGAATCCCACCTAAAACACAGTGATAACATATCTTTAAAAAAACTACTCTATATACAGCACATACGTAGGCGAGAATGATAGAGCTGCCGGCGTCTCTAATATTCTCATAAAAGTTTTACATAGCCCCGTAGGTCTCAACACTTATCTTCAGGCGGTTACTGTGTATATCCCTCCTAATTCGTCATTAAATTTAAATCAATTTAAACAGCTTACTGATCAGCTTCCGGCCCCTCATATATTACTTGGCGACTTCACCTGACACAGCCTCTTATGGTGCAGTAATACAATAAACGATAACAGTAAAATTATTGAAGGCTTAATGAATCAGGAAGATCTGTGCATTTTTAATGATGGAACTCATATATATTTACATCCTGGGAATGGATAATATTCGGCAATTGATCTTACAAAAGCAGATACTTCTCTGTTTTCCAACTTCTCATGAAAAGTCCGTGACGATCTCTGTCGCAGTGATCACTTCCCCATTATCTTGGAATCTTTGCACACTTCAAACACAGAACGAGTCGCTCGGTATAAATTTAACAAACTTCATCGACATAACGTTTGACTGTATCTCTGAACCAATTTTAAAATTAATGATAAACGTGTTTCAATTGGTGCTGAAGCAATGCCTAAAACTTGTCAATTCCGAAACATCCTAGTAAACCATGGTTCGATGACAGCTTAGAGGACTTTATTAAAGACCGAAAATGGCCGAACGAATCTTTAATTAACACCCAACTAAAAGTAATCTTGACAAATTCCAAATTTTTAGAGCGAAAGCTCGTAGGGTGACAAAAAAAAGAAGACGCACCTCTTGGAGTTATTTTGTTTCTAAATTAAATAATCATACCCTATGAATAAAATTTGGAAACCGATTCGTAAAATTAAAGGTAAAACAGTAAAGGAAATGTACATCATTTAAAAAATGGATAAGAATTGTTAACATCTAAGTCAAATATATATAACAAATTGGTCGATACGTTTGCAAAAACATTCCTCCGCTCGAAATTATCATCCCCATTTTCAGCGATCAAAATTCAAAAAGAAAAATCTAAACTTAATTTCCAGTCAAAAAATTAAGAAGATTACAATAAACATTTTTCCGTGGAAGAGCTAAAAACTTCTTTAAATAAATCCCACGATACAGCATGTGGTCCAGATGATATCCATTATCAGCTGCTTAAACATCTGTCACAATCTTTTTTCCAGTGCCTTCATTTTTATTTTTTTAGGAGGTAATAACAACTTTATTTTAACAATTGCTCGTTAAAATTTGCACTATCGCACCGAGTAATATCCAGACTAGGGATCCTGTGTTTTACACATCCCTCTGACCCAGGAATAATCATAGGGATAATAGTCCCATATTACCTTTCCATTTATAACATAGTTGATAACAAAAAACATATATTTATATATAAAACAAGGTTTTAAAACTATTAGAAGTATATAGAGTTGCCGAAAGACAATTTAACAACAAGAGTTCATGTGTGTACATACAATAGACAAATTAAATGTAACAATGAAGATAAACATCAAGTTTAGTGTCATCAAAAACAAATTTGGATCAGTAAATACGGTAATTGTGTGAAGGAAAGTCGAACACGCCTTGATCACGTACATATTGTCAAAAATGTATAATTCGGATTTATATAGCTTGGTTATAGTCTCCAGTGCCTTCTTAATCTCCTTTACAACATTTGGGAAACGGGTGACTGTAATCTATTTAGAAAATGGCCTATTCGGAAGCGTCTAACTATCGGCCTATAGCCCTCACAAGATGTCTCTTTAAAACCATGGAAAGGAGCTTCAATGGTCGCCTTGTCTGGTTTTTAGAATCAAAAAACCCTTTGTCTAATATCCAATATGGATGCAGACAAGGGCAAAGTACCCAGATCATCTTGTACGTTTTAAACATATATTAGAAACGCATTTGCCAAAAATGAACATGTTTTGTCGATTTTTTTCGATTTAAAAAAAACATATGACACAACATGGAAATATGGTATTTTCAAAGATCTTTTTGATATTGGGTTGAAAAGTAAAGTTCCTACCTTTATATCAAACTTTTTATCTGACAGAGAATTTAAAGTTAGGGTCACTTCTACCTTATCCGACCCTTTTGAACAGGAAATGGGTGTTCTACAGGGAAGCATCCTAAGGGTATTACTTAGTATTATTATTTAGTATTAAAATTAATAGCCTTGCTCAAGTTTTAAAAGATAATGTTGATGGTTCTTTATATGTGGACGACTTCCTCGCATGCTACTGAGGTAAAAACACGAAAAATATTGAACGAGAAATGGGCATGGACAATGGTTTTAAATTTTCCCAATTCAAAAACTGTGGGTATGCATTTTTGTAATAAACGAAAGATACACCCTGATCCCGAATTAACATTATTTAATACTTAATAATCTTATTCAAATTGAAAATGAAATTACTTTTCTTGGTCTCATATTTGATTCTAGCCTAACCTTTCTACCCCGACTGAGGTGCTGAGTTCGATGTTTTAATTTATCTATAAAGATCGCTGGTTCGATATAAATTGGAGTATGATGTTTTATTTACGGTTGTGCTCGCAAGTCATATGTCAAAATCTTTGATACTGTTCATCATTTAAGATTGCGACTATGCCTTGGAGCCTTTCGAGTCACACCTATAGACAGCATGTATGTAGAAGCAGGCGAGCCTTCTTTGTATCACAGAAGAATAAAGCTTGCTTTGTAATATGCAAACAAATAAAAAGCATATCCTGGCAACCCCACCCACGACAGTGTTTCCATACCTCTTTATCAAAACATTTTCAAAAAACATTCAAACAAATTCCATCTTTGGCCTCCGAATTGAATCTCATTTGGAAAATTCAGGTATAAATTTAGATGACATTTCTGCAATCGAAATTCCCCATCATCCCCATTGGTTAAACCCCAAACTAGTATTTATTTATGATCTAAGAAAACATAACAATTTCAACACAAACCCTTTAATAATACAACAACATTTTGCAGAAATCAAATATATATAAGGTATAAGACTTTCATTATTATTTTGTAACTTTATATAAATTAGGAGGCAATAACGAAATAAATTACTATGAAATTTACAATATAATATCTATTTTGTGATTTTTACAAAAAATGACAGGTGTCCTGCATCCCATTTTGGAGTGATTTCATCTGTTAAATTTGGTTATAATTCCATCAGTATTATTCCACTAGTGATTGTATAGTGTAATTTTTTTTTCTTTATTGCTGAGATAGTATGATTGGTTTTGTATGTGAAATATGGTATTTAGTTCCATTATTGAGGTTGCAGGATTAATTTTATTTGTGAAAATTGTTTTAAACTGCATCGTTAAAGTCTCAGGATTGATTGTATATGATAAATATGGTCATTAACTGCATTGCTAAGGTATCCAGAGTGATTGTAGTGCATTGCATTGGAGACCAGAGTGATGTTATATGTGAGATATGGTGTTAAATTGCATTGCAATAGTCTCAGGATTTTATACGTGAAATGTGGTTAGAGATTACATTACTAAGATCTCATAATTGATTATATATATTTAACATGTGGTTTTTTAAATTTCATTGTTATGGTCTCCAGCCTGACTATTTGTGAAATGCGTTTTTTAATTTCATTTCTATCGTCTAATGAGGTATTTTCTATGCTAAACATGGTTTTTAATGTAATAATGTCTTTTTATTAAGGTTGTTATTGCCTCGCCAAAGGGTCAGGGTTTATTTCATATGTGTAATTGTGTTTTTTATTGCATCACTAAAGTATCTGCAGTGATTTGATATAACAAAATGGTTTTTAATTGGATAGCAAAGGTCACTGGAGTGATTGTATGTATTAAATAGTTTTATTTTCAATGCTAAAACGAGTGATTTTATATGAGTATTAGATTACTAATTGGGATTTTACCAGGGATTTGTGTTTTATGGAATTGAATTTAAAAGGTATATCCCGGGATATATGCAGCCAAGATTTGAAATATAATGAATATTATTTAGTTTGATGTAAAAAGTTAAAAAATAATAGGTAAAGTGATACCGACATACACGAAAGTTTTGATAGTATAGTATTAAATTTTGTAAAAAAATATTATTACAGGCTATAAGTTATAATTATTTGTCCAGAATTTTTGTCCGGTGACAATAAAAGCATAGATTTTTTCCCACAAGAAAGTGTTGTCACGTGACAATTAAATGCAGAGATGTTGAATGATTTGGCCAATTTCACTAAAGCACACATTTGTACTGTTTTGTCCACTTGGCAAATGCAGAGAACATGATAATATCTACAGCAGACAAATTTCTGCTCATTTAAAGCGATCAAATTGACTGTTTTTTGTCAATAAGCGAAGACATTCTCGCAAAGGCAGAGTTTTGGACCAGAGATTTGGGCTGGTTAAAGTTAAGTGTATGTTTGTTTTCGGACTGCACTTAACAACATATATCACCTTGACCTATTGTTTGTATAACCAAATAGAAATATGCAATAAAATTCGAGCTTTTATTTTATATAAGCTTTTAGTTTCCGTCACAAAATTCACATTCAAAAATAGTTTATACCTACACAACGAGAAAAGCATCTAAACAAAATAATAAAATGTTAAAAAAATACCATATTACTGATTATTAATTGTGTATTGCCATTATATTTTGACACTACGTTCTGTTGTCTCTCTGTTGATAGTATTTCAAATATACGTAGTTCCTTTCAACAACAGATGGGCAAATTGAAATAGTTTGATTATTATTTTACTAGCATTGATCATGTAAAAGCAGGCTTGGTTTATATATGTTTTAAAACGCAATTATGCCCATATACAATATAACCTGTTTGGGTGATAAAAGTTTCAAGATCGGGGATATTGAATGTAACAATGGGAACTTTTGTTTAAAATTTAACTATCAATCTGCTGACACTGTTCTTGTTTATCTGTGTAATCTCGTTCTTAAATGAATGGCTTTCATCTGGTAAGTTATCATCCTACTGAATATTTGTCAATGGAAATCAATTGATTTATTTAGTTTTAAAATTATTCATGCTTAAGCAACAAAAACATGCTATAAAGTGTTTTCAAGAAATTTCTAATTATATTTTATCATGCAACGATTAAATACATTCAATCAACCTAAAACACTAATATTAACCGATTGCTGAGTTCAAACTTTGAAGTCCTATTTTTTGTGACGTGATGTGCAATTGTCGTAATCGTCACACATTGGTAAACCAGAACAAGTTTGTTTTCGTTCGTACAGAGGACATGGGTCGAAGAAGGTTATATTCCAATACTAACCGAATATACAAAACAATTTTCTATAATTTTATTTTGAAAAAAAAATAATTAGGTCTTTCCACCTTTCTGTGGAAAGACCTAAAGTTATTGTTCTGATTATTATTATAAGGTCTTTCCACCTTTCTGTTGAAAGACCTATAGTAATTGTTCTGATTATTAGGTATTCCCATCTTTCTGTGGAAAGACCTATAGTTATTGTTCTGATTATTATTATTATTAGGTCTTCCCACTTTTCTGTGAAAAGACCTATAGTTATTGTTCTCATTATTATTATTATTATTTTTATTATTATTATTATTATTATTATTATTATTATTATTATTATTATTATTATTATTATTATCTATTTTCTCCAGCCAACTTATTTCGATGTCTGTTTTTTTTTCACTTCGCGACATGTCGCTTTGATATTTTATATCTGATATCGGTTACCCATTGCGCTTTCGCAGTTCACCCTGATTGACAGCACCCTATTGCCTTTAAGGATTTATCTGCCCTTTTACTAAAATAGCTTGTTCCTGCTACTCCTCCTAAACCAAAAAAAATAGCAATACCAAACCTTTACCAAAATGTGCCCTATATCCTTCCGCAACTTTGGGACAAATTGATTGAAGGGTTCAGACTACATCTTATAGGAGTTATCTCCCTTTATATCGCTTTTTCACATGTAACTCTTTTCACATGTTAACTATAAGTGATAGAGGGAAATCAAAGAGTGCAAAATGTTGATCTCTTAAAGGAGCAACTTTGTCACATTTGCAGGAAAAGGATTTGAAGTCATCTTATTTGAGTTATCTCCCATTATATATGTCACTTAATGGATCTTCACATGGGACTCATTAACTATTAATGATAGAGGCATGGGGTCTTCACCATGGGCCCACATGCTCTTTGACCTTGAAAACTTGCATTGGTCAAGGTCACGTACTAGTTTTTGACCTTTGCTATTTTCAAAGATATTGAAATGATTTTCTTCCTAAAATGTTCTATTAATAATTACGAGTAAATTAAGACATGCCATGAAAAGTCGTATCAAAATTTCATAAGAGTTATCTCTCTTAGAATTAGTAATTGTTCTGTTTATTAGGTCTTTCCACCTTTCTCTGGAAAGACCTATAGTTATTGTTCTGATTATTATTAGGTCTTTCCACCTTTCTGCGGAAAGACCTACAGTTATTGTTCTGATCATTCTTATTGTTTTCTCTTTTCTTCCGTTATCATTCTTCGCCGTAAGGTTTTTTCACTTCACGCCATGTTGCTTGCATATTTTATTCCTGATGTCGGTTGCCCATTGCGCTTCCGCCTGACTGACCGCACCCTTTTGATTTAAGGAGTTATCTCCCCTTTTACTAAAAATCTTGTTCCTGCTAATCCTCTTAAACCAAAAAAGATAGCAATACCAAACCTTTACCAAAATGTGTCCTATATCCTTGCGCAACTTTGGGACAGATTGATTGAAGGGTTATGACGACATCTTATAGGAGTTATCTCTCTTTAAATAATAAAAGTAGTAAGTGATATCCAAACAAAACTCAGCAACTAAAAGAGATAGAGGCCTGGGGTCTTCACTTTAGACCATCATGACCTTTGTCCTTGAAAATGGACACAAGGTGAAAGGTCAAGGTCACGTTCTAAATTTTGACATTTGCTTGTGTGCGCTACTCCTCTGAAACGGTAAAAGATAGATAAACACTTATTGAGAGTAAAATGTTCGTCTTATTAAGACGCAACTTTGCCACATTTAGAGCGAAGTAATTTGACTTCATTTTGTAGGAGTTATCTCCCATTATATATGTAACTTATTGGTTTTTCACATGTTACTCATTAAGTATTAATGATAAAGGGAAACTAAAGAGTGCAAAATGTTGGTCTTTTAATGGAGCTACTTTGTTATATTAACTGGGAAAGGATTTGACTACATTTTATAGGAGTTATCTCCCATTATATATGTAACTTATTGGTTTTTTACATGTTACTTATTAACTATTAATGATAAAGGGAAACTAAAGATTGCAAAATGTTAGTCTTTTAAAGGAGCAACTTTGTTACATTTACAGGGAAAGGATTTGACTTCATTTTATAGGAGTTATCTCCCATAATATATGTAACTGATTGGTTTTTCACACGGTACTCATTAACTATTAATGATAGAGGGAAACTAACGAGTGCGAAATGTTGATCTCTTAAAGGAGCAACTTTGTTAAGTTTACAGGGAAAGGATTTGACTTCATTTTATAGGAGTTATCTCCCATTTTATATGTAACTTATTGGTTTTTCACATGTAACTCATGAACTATTAATAATACAGGGAAACGAAAGAGTGCAAAATGTTGATCTTTTAAAGGAGCAACTTTGTCACATTTACAGGAAAACGATTTGACTTCATTTTATATCAAGTATCTCCCATAATATATGTAACTGATTGGTTTTTCACATGTAACTCATTAACTATAAATGATAGAGGGAAAGTAAAGAGTGCAAAATGTTGGTCTTTTAAAGGATCAACTTTGTCACATTTACAGTAAAGGGTTTGACTTCATTTTATATGAGTTATCTCCCATTATATATGTAACTGGTTGGTTTTTCACATGGTACTCATTAACTATAAATGATAGAGGGACAGTAAAGACTGCATAATGTTGTTCCCGATAAGGAGCAACTTTGTTACATTTACAAGGAAAGAATTTGACTTCATTTTATATCTCCAATTATATATGTAACTTATTGGTTTTTTCCTTTTTGATTTGCATTGTAAAAAGGAGAAAAAGACGCAATTCATCTTTATAATTGACGTCATTTGTTTCCTTTCTAGCGTATTATTTAAACTAAATGTTTTTGTTATCCCGTGCTATTTCATTTTAATGAAAACGCATTATATCTATATTTTTATTATTGTGTACACATTCCATTTTCGACAAAATTGTTTTTAAACTCTTGAATATATGTTTAAAGCAATATAAATATGCACAAAATGGCCTAAATTAATTGTTATAATTTTGTAAAAACAATAACACACTCTATGAATAACTAAGGAAGAAAGGTAAATAACTGAATAAGCAATATTCGTACACTGTCAAAATATGTCATAATCGGCATAATAATAGTGAACTAGAATAAAATACTTATTATCGTTTTTTCTTATGAGAAGAGTTCAAAGAAACTGTTTGGGAACTATATGGTAAAAGAATAAGCCAATTGTATAGTTGTGGTTTGCATATTTTTGTAACGATTGCTGTTCATATTTATATTTGCTCTCTGTCCATGTTATAGGAAACGAAAACCTTCGATATGCAGGTATGTTATAATATACTGAAATAAAGTTATGTTGCTCAAAAATTGCCGCCTGTGGTGAATGTTTTATGCACATACAGAACAAGATTATTATTATTATATGTAGCAACAAAAACCGAAAACATCTCTTTGATATCAGATTCTTACCATCCGAAAATTATAAACTTAATGGCTGGTTTTGTCAGTGTATTTTTAATGTTATGTGCATTGTGTTCATTGTGTACCGTTTTTATTTGAATGTTTTATTAAAATATCGGGTGATTTTATCTTACGTTCTGTCATTATATGCTATATAATACGTGCATGAAAATTAAAAGTGATATTGTACATTTTTTACCGAAATACTACATTCAATTAATGGCTTATACACAAACGGAAATTTAAACATTTAAATAAACAATACGCACAACTGTACATATACATTGTTCTAGTCTAAGTAAGAAATGACCCTTTTATGACTAACATTGAACGCTGCGAGTATATAGATAATTAATACTTTCTAACAATAAGCGAGCGTTGTATTTTTTATCTATCGATAAAATGTATTTTGAAAGGAAAAACTTGAATAATAGACATTTTAGCAATTTCTATATTGCACACTTTTATTCGTGTCTGTTCATAACACATCACGACACATATCGTACAAATGTACAGATGTACTCAAGTACTACCTTAAAATGCATATTTTGTAACTTTAATTAGCCTATAACGGTTATAACTGCTTCTACTAGCGTTTAAATACTACTATTGTTCATAATCATCTTTGTCTTTTTCTCTTCAAAGGAATCAAATACATTCGATATGTAGGTAAGTCGTTATCATGCTTCCATACAGTTTGTTTCTACATATTTATATCATAATGATTACACTGATATACTGTTACAAGCAAAAATTTGTGGCAAGTATGACTAAAACGTATTTTATGTTCATATTTTGTAACAATATGCCAACGTTGTATTCTTCATGTAACGATAAAATTCACTTTGAAACAGCAAACTTTAATTACAATTTTAGATTTCTGAATTACGTTTCACAGTGATCTATTCATAACATAACGCCAATGTCAATTGTCGTACAATGGCAGTATTTGACAACGTTTGACGAACCAGGAAAACATTCTAATTATCGTTAATATTGAGGACATGGCATTGGACTGAATTAGAAAATATCTGAATAGACACATGAATTCCTCATTTATAATTGTTGATATACAAATTTATTGATTGATATACGCACTTTTCATGTTTACAAGTTTTCTTTTCTCGTCATAGTAAACCAATCCCGTGAAGATTTAGGTAAGTCAGCATCATCCTTCTGAATAAACGCTTGTGTATATATTAAAAACAATTAATATTATATCATGATTTATCTGTATACAATGAAGAACTTTTTTAAACAATTTTTTTTGCACGTGCGATTCATTAAACAAATATGTGTATGTTCTAGATTATTATACTACCTTTTACGTTTCTCTAAAAATTACATGCAATAAATTAATTATGCACAAAAAAGAGAAGAAGACGGTTACTATCCTCGCGTTTTTATTAAGTGTTTTCGTAAGAAGATCTAGAACATTTAATGGAATAAAATACTACGATCACCGAATTGTATTTACTTTTCTATGAAATAAACGAAAATGAGAAACACTTAACACATCGAGTTCAATCAACATAGTAATTTTTCCTTGCTCTGAGGACAAGGCATCAGGAAGCTATATTTAAAGACAAAACACTTATTGGGTTTTTGACACAAAATGTAGTGATTGTTGTTGTCACTTTTAAATTTATCTGTGTATTCTTCTCTTGTCATAGCAAGCGAATACATTCGATACTTCGGTAAGTTCTATCTGTATAGAAATAAATACACTTTTAAAAAAGAACGCAATGTTGTTTTCTACATATTTTAATAAACGGCATTCAAAACAAAATTGTACAATCTCAACTAAAAATGTTTGTTGAATGCAATGTAACATTAATTGCCTGTACAAACAACAAATCCCAGTTTAAAATTACATCCAGTCAACGGCAAGCTAGTAACGTGTGTGGCCACCCCGAGAAGCCAGCACTGCTCTGGATTTCGTCAGCATGGAGTCTATAAAAACACGAACATTATTAAGAGCTATTCTTTGCCATTTTCTTGCAACATCTGTCGATCCAGGATCTGTGGTGTTGGTTTACGCTGGTGAAAATATTGTTAGTCACGTAATTGTTAATATATGCTTAACATGTGTGTTCAAAAATAAAATGTTACATTTTTTTCTCATAAAATACCATATATCAAATAATTAACGTAATTCGGAAAAAAAATGATTAAGAATGAATTTATTTTACATAGAAATTTAAAGATCACTGATTTATAAATAATTCAACACAAATATTCATAATTCATGTAAATTTTAAAACTGTAGTGCAATTCTTTTCTGACATTCCGTTAATCATATGTTTGTTGCATTTATTTTTTCATAGAAGGTGATTAAAATTATTTCTAAAATTTAATTTCCACATATTTTATCATAACTCAAACTCGTTTGATATAGTAAATAGACATAGTGTAAATCCGAAGTTTTGACGGTTTACTCGGTAGGAGGTTATGGTTTACAAAATGGTGACTCATAAACATAATTAACGTTTTATTTATCATGAAACGCTCAAATGCATTTTCGAAAAACGTGAAATAAAAATAGTTTAGCAGATTTAAGAGTCGAATATTCAAAGCATTACGTCAGTCAAATATGGACAACAAGAACATAATTTACTTTTGTTTTGCCTTTCCTCTTTTGGTATATATTTTGTCAATAACTCGAGTGCTTTTATGGTAAACAATGTATTAATATGCTACAGATTATGTGTTCAAATATGTTAAATGTTATATTTCACTAATCTTCAAATTTACCGCATTCAATAAATGGCGTATACATGTACACAAAGTATCAAGCAGCAATATCAGTACGCTGTCAGGAATATAAAGTGTATTTGTTCGAGCTTAGAAACAGATAGAATTGTAATTATCCTCCGAGCATTTTTGCTGCAGGTAAAACAAATAATACACGAACATTGTATTTATCATGTAAAGATAAAATCAGCTTTAAAAGGCATACCTGGTTATAACATGACGACAAGATCTGGTAACCAAAACATAATTAAAGTCTATTCTCTTCAAAAGGGAAAGACCTTACTGTCTTATGGTCTTTAGCGAAGGTTTGCCAGAAGCTGTCGAGACGTATCATTTGATACTTGGTACAATTAATTGGTCATACTCAGTTCACCTTGTGAAACCGATCTATTTTAAGTAACAAAAATATCTGCCCCTACACCGTAAAGCCTTGTTTGCAGGTGTTTTTGACCTGAAAAATGTCGCAACGCATCACAATTTTTTTCTTGAAAACCGTAAGTACTAGAGACTTGGGATCACTGCCATTGATCCTAAGTGACATATATTATATTTAAAAATGTCAAGGTCAAAGGTTACCATAGGTCTTGTTAGCACTATGTCTCATAAACCATAAAAGATAGAAGCAGACAATAAATGGGAGAAAACTCCCCTGCTGGAGAGATTCATTTGGTATATTTGAACCGAAGATGTGCGAAGAACCGTTTTAGAGTTACAGCCCTTAACGAGTTTCGGTAAATCAGTTTTTTGCATAAAATTTTAAAAGGTTTAGAGATAATATAGTAAACATATAGGTTTAATATGATCAATAAGAAAATAGCTTCAATTTGAGCCAAATGTCATAGGTCAAGGTCATACTATAGCAACAAGGTGACAGTTATACAAAGTCCTAAGCAACCATACATGTTTAGAATCAGAATAATGTACTTTACTGGAATATGTTAATTCATGACAGGAAGTGACCTTTTGTCCCTAGCAACGGCATGGAAATCCTTAATAACCATATATTTTTTGGCTTGGGACCACTTTTTTTACTCCGATAACTCACATTTATTACTGGAAGTGGCATTTTGTATTATAAGAAGACCCAAAATCCCATAGCATCACCTAAATTTTCTGACTTTAGAGGAACAGTGGGAAAGACCTTCTCATTTATTCTCAGAACAAATGCCGGTTTTTTTTATTACTAGTTGCACAGAAAATATTAGTTGAAGAAGACAGAAAGCGAATACAAACCGATGTTACCAGACAAGTATTGGTATAACTTTATTTTTACATAAAATAATTGCTATTACCGCTCTACATATTCATATATGTCTTCCTCTCTTTTCATAGGAAGTGAATACTGTCGACATATAGGTAAGTAGTCATCCTTCTTTAATATAACTCTAAATTGTCGAAATTTTCTCGAAATTATTATAACGGCACTTGAACCTTGAACACTTTAAGCAATCGGTCTGCGTTCCAAAATCCGTCAGTAATCAGTTATCAATCAGTCAGATCAGTCAAATCTTTCCCAATCCGTCAGATCGTTCCAAATCCGTCGATCTATTATTTGACCTATTTGGAACGATTTGACTTATCTGACATATTGATTTGCACTGATGCTCTGGCTCTGGTCCGTATCTTCAACTTACGGTCAGTGAAAATATAAAAATGTCGACTGTTATTTCCTTATTTCTGGCTTGTTTTATCTCAACATAAGGCATAAACTAGTCCTAACATATATATGATAAAAAATTGAAATACCCCCAATCTATAACTAATGCTTATGAAAAAGAATATAAGATCACCTTATGTCATTTTATTTGAAAAAGATAAAAAACATTAATTAAAAAAACACACACAATTAGTTCAAAAAAACTTTACCTCGCGTATTTGTCTGAATTTATAAAGATGAAAAAGTCGTAATCATAAAAATTTGTTTTTTTTGGCGCTTTCGCGTTAGCATTTTTGTATGTGTGTTTGTTTAACACATTTTTTCAAAATTATATTACGCTATATAATATGGTGTCGCGGACAAAACCGCGGACTTTCGACAGGAAAACTGGTACTCTTTTCAAATTTACGAATGAGTCGAGCTCACCCTCTCGATGTAAAGTCAAACAGTAAACCTCCACGATCAATAGTAGACTACTGCTACCTTTACCACCGAGAGCGAGTTTTTTTATTACAAAACGCTTAAAAAGATCATTTTTGTGGTTTGATCAAAGTTTTCTTTCTGTGCCACAATTCCGGCGTACAATACTGAATAAGATTAACGCCTACAGCGGAAACATCAAGTATATGTTATATTCACTATTTCATTGTTTCATATGAATTACAACAATTAAATCTCAAATAAAGAATAAACTACTAAAGACGCTTGTATATAGATACTAATTAGTATGCGAACATGTAAGCGCAAGATGAAAATCAAGTCTGCTTCTCTCGCGTATTAGCCGTCAGTTTCGAGTTTTCGTTTATAAAATATAAAAGGCGAAGTTCTTTTAATTATGTACAAGCTTCTTGTATTCAGTAATATTTAAATAGGATTAGTAGATATTTCACGAACAGAGTTTTTAAAACATCGACAGATTTTTTTCAAGTCGGAATAGTTTTGTACCTTTCCTTTTTTGTTTACTCAAAAAGAAATCATAAATAGTTAGCTTTTATGGACAATCATATTTGAATGAATGTGTGGTTTATTTTACGATGTATGTTATTGGTGTTTGATATTTAATGAAATAGAAAGATACATTTTTTCCTTTAAAGTAGTATTTGAAGTAAGTTACTTAGGATCACAGGGCTGCCCAACGCGTCCTCATGTGGCGGCACGGGATGACATCTCTGTAGAGGGGGGGGTTCAGGTCATCACACGGAAAAGCCTGCCAGCGGGCCATAGTGGGTGACGTGTTTAGAGAGTGTCACGCTCCTTGTGGGATAAGGATCGCTCTTGTAGATTTCGTAACAGATCACGCTCAACAAGGCCAATTTTCCGCACCTACCCATAACCTATGTTTTTCCAGTTGCATTCACAATGTTTGCCCTTTGGTCTATCTTTCCATAATTGATTGTTTTGAAACTTGATTTTATC
Organism: Limnoperna fortunei; assembly: GCA_944474755.1. Classification (NCBI taxonomy): domain Eukaryota; kingdom Metazoa; phylum Mollusca; class Bivalvia; order Mytilida; family Modiolidae; genus Limnoperna; species Limnoperna fortunei. The sequence goes on from OX104115.1 coordinate 36,137,574, forward strand.
CTGAATAAAGGTGGACTACTGGTCGCTGGAAGTAAAGGAAACATCCAATCAATCATTTCATAAATAAGTTATTATTCAAATTGAAGGACGTTCTCTTAATGGGAAAGTTTTGAAAGGTTCTTGTTTATTGATATGACTGTAATGACAATATTCAAACCGATTTTTATAAACCTAATTAAAATAATGATGTTTCGTTCCAAACATGACTGTTTCGTACATTTAAACGTGTATATATGCAACACATTTTTACGCTAAACTGCAGTATTCGCAGACCTTTCTTGAATTGGAACCTCAGTGAATGAATAATAAACCATCTGCTATTTATCACATGCAAGTCAAATTGTTGCAGATTTGCAAATAACTGCATGTAGGGTTTGCCCAACTAAAACTTTCTTGACAAAGATTGTCAGTTTTAACGTGTACTCAGACTTTCTCCCATCGCGCCTCCAAAAACACTGGACGCCAAGAAATGAATGGAATGTTGCCGAAACCCTAAATAATTAAACAATGCAGCGTATTTGTAAGTAAACTTTTTTTAACTGCTTCTTCCTCTTCTTCTTCTTCGTCTTCTTGAAGGGATAGGAAGTGTTTTTTGGAGCTTCGCTCAAAACATTTATTTCTTGGTTATTTTGTATTGTAGTTCGACAAAATTTTTATTGTTGTGTTCAGAAGAAGAAGTTCTTTCATTTTGTGGGGTGTATTTCGAATTTTCATCTAAGATTGCCGGGATTTTTGTTGGATTGTGTTTTTGTTTACTGGTTTATTTTTTTTCAAAGATGGCGTCGCCTTCGTTTTCCAGTGTGGTCATGGGTAAATCTACTCAGTTGTCGAATGTTGTTGCCTCGGGCAATTCTTTGTCAAGTGATAGGGACAATAGAGATCTTAATTTAATTAAGAAAACAATGCCATCAAAGGTAGGTGGTAAATCCGAGCCTCAGGCTAATGTAAATAACATTGTTAAATCAAAATCTAGCTGAGAAAGTTCAAGAACAAAAAATTTCAACTTGTCAACTGAAAATAGTATACCCTCTGAAGGAGAAAGATCAAGATTTGAGCATGATGATATGCCATCATTTGGTCATAAGCCGTTCGGCTTCGTTTCAAGGAAACATGGTGTCAACTTACGAAATATACAGTCCATATCAATAGAACAGTATGTTGTTGCTGTTGCTAATGTGGTCAATCCAGAAAATATAGTGGCTGCCTCGCGTATGAGATCTGGGGTCGTAATATTCTTATCGAACCTTGATGATGTTGAACTATTGTGTTCAGATAGTCTTAGTATAGGGGACGAATTCATTGAAGTTCAATGTCTAGTTAAAATCCCCAAAAAGATTACTCTGTCGAATTGTCCCCCCTTTATCCCCGATGATTTATTAGAAGATGAATTGATTCGCTATGGGCGCATAATTTCAGACATCAAACCCATACTATTAGGCATAAAAATCCAAACCCTGAAACACGTCAAGTAATTTAGACGTCAAGTTTCTCTTATTCCCCATTCTAACAAATGCTTACCAGAATACTGTGATATGCATTATCATAGACAAAATTACAGAATCTTTTTAAACGATGATGTGGTTTGTTTTAAATGCAAACAGATTGGACACATTCAAAGCAGATGTCCCGAAAATAAACCTAAAACGGATAACAAAACATCAGAAGCAAACACACATACCCCTTATACGGCTGAACGTGTACCCCCAGCTGGGACCGCCGAGCAATCTGTTGCTTCGGACTCTTGTGCCCGTGCTTCTGGGAATCAGGACGATGATTCCATCACCACAGTCAATGCTACTGTTAATAAAAAGGCAGTGGAATCTACGGTCATTGTAGATGCCCACGCTCTCGTTGAAAAGGTGCAAGATCTTATGGCGCCTAAGTCTGCAATGAAACGTAAAGCAGAAAAAAGCGATTCACTGATTTGTGTGAAAGCCCCTATAACTGATAAAATCACTGAATCATCTGCTCAGGATGATATCATTATATGGGATTTACCCCCTCCATCTAATATTACCCTGAACACCACAGCAGAAGAGGATGTAGATATTGAATCTTTATCCTCGGATTTATCAGAACAAAACGTATCCCAAATCGTCGTGGATACCGAGTAAAAATTATCGACTGAAGAGCTGGACAAACTACTTTTAGAACTTAAAAGTAACAAAAAACCTGTTGAGAAGTGTTTAGAATACACGACCAACGTACGCCAACTGTGTCAAGATTTTATTGACCGCAGAAGAAATCCTGAGTCGTCTTCTCAGTTGAAAGCGTGTTTAAACAAATAATAAAGAAGTTAAAGGCGTATATTAAAACACATGCTTAGAAATACTTTTTATCTAAGTCAATATGATTTTTCCTATTAAGTATGCATTATTGCTCTGTTTTTCACTACAATTTTAATGTCCGGTTTTTCATTAGTCTCACTGAACACTCAACGTTTTCGTGACTCTTTTAAAAGATATTTTATTTTAGATTCGTTGAAATCTAAATTGAATGCAGATATAGTTTTCCTCAAAGATATCCGTACCATTCCTTCTGATGATGGTATTTGGAAAATGATTTGAAGAGGAGAAATAGTGTTCTCTCATCTCTCAAATATTTCTTCTGGACTAGCAATATGTCTTTTCAATAATTTGGAATATACTATTCTAGATCATACAATTATTTTACCTGGTCGTATTTTACATGCAACTATTAAAATACAAGAACAAACAATAAATTTGTTGAATGTGTATTCCCCAAATTGTCCCAAAGAAAATCTAGACTTTTTGCAATATTTAAAACACCATTTGAATCAACTTGATTCTTCCAGTCCAATATTTTTTGGAGGTGATTTTAATTGTTCTATTAATCCTTCCCTAGATCGGAACCCCACCCCCCATTCTTGTGATGAATTTAAATCCATTGTTAAATGTTTCAAATTTATTGATACGTTTCGCAATATTCATCCGTACGATAAAATATATTCCTGGTCGAGAAATGATGGTGTTGACGAAGACTCGATCGAATTTATATATCTTAACATTATAGTCAGTTTATTCGATCTTCAGAAATCAAACAATGTTCATATTCTGATCATGATTACGTTCGTATTTATTGTAAAGAAATACCTAGTAAACATAAGAGTGCTTGCTGGTGTTTAAATACAACTCTTTAAGATGATAAATTGTATGTTGATATGGTAAATAGTTTTTGGCTTTCCTGGCGATTACAGAAATCTGAGTTTAAGTGTATTCAAGATTGGTGGGATCGTGGGAAATACAATATAAAGGAAATTTCGCAAGAATTTTCTATTAAAAAGAATTATGATTTAAACGTAAATTTGAAAGTTTGCAATCCGATTTTCAGTTATTAAAATCAAATATTGCAACAAACCCTGATCTTAATGTCATTTTAATTGAGAAGCAACATCAGTTGTCAGAACTTGAACGAATCCAAACCCGTGGTGCTTGGGTTCGTTCAAGATTCAAATATGTTAATGATTCAGATAAACCTACAAAATATTTCTTTGACCTTGAAAAGAAACGTGGTACAAAGAAATTATTATCCCATTTAACCTTGCCTGATGGCAGTATAACTGATTCAGATCAGGAAATAAAAACACTTGCCCGGAATTTTTACTCCTGTTTGTATTGCCCCGATCCTGGTGATAAAGGTTGTCAAAATGAGATTTCGAAAGATCTTCCTACAATAAGTGAAATCCAAAAAAAAAACATTAGATAGTGTTATAAGTTATGATGAATTGTCCTCTGCCGTTTTAAAAATGAATAATAATAAGTCCCCTGGTATTGATGGGCTGCCTAGTGAATTTTACAAAACCTTTTAAAACATCGTTGGGAGAGATATGCACGAAGTTTTTGTTTCTTCTATTGAAGAAAACAGACTTCCACTTTCGTGCAGAAGAGCCGTTTTGACGATGATTCCAAAGAAAGCTGACAGTAGTTTGTGAAAAACTGGAGACCAGTGTCTCTTCTCTGTTGTGATTATAAAATATTAACGAGAGCTTTCTCGCTAAGACTTCGTACCTTTCCACCCGATATATTACATAAAGTTATTGTGTTCCCGGTCGTCATATCAGTGACAATATTCGTTTTATTTATGATGCTACTTTTTATGCTAATCAGGAAAATATCCCCCTTGCTATTGTTTCCCTTGACCAAGAGAAGGCTTTTGATCGTGTTCATCATGGTTATTTGATGGAGAAATTAAAAGCCTTCGGTTTTGGCGATTATTTTATATCATGTATAAAGACTATTTATACTGATGTACAGTCTACTTAAAATTAATAACTCGTTATCACCCCCTTTTCAATTTAAAAGATGTATTCGCCAAGGATGTTACTTGTCTCGTCAACTTTATGATATCTGTCTTGAACCTCTTCTGCATAAATTAAGGTCAAAAAGGTGGTCCTTCACGCCTTGAACTTCCATTATATGGTAAAAAAAGTTGTTTATCTGCATATGCAGATGATTTGGATACTCTGTTAACGCAGGACTCTGATTTTGATAAGTTGTCTTTCTGGTTAGATATCTACCAGAAAGCTTCTAATTCTAAAATTAATTTGCAGAAGTCCGAGGGTTTGTGGGTTGGTAGTTGGAAAAACAGAAATGATTGTCCATTTGGTCTCAAGTGGAATAATAAAGGCCTTAAAGTTTGGGCACTTTTATTGGAAACAATAGGGATTTTTATAAACAAAATTGGGAAGGGATGGAGTAGGATATTACTTTAAAACTTGACATGTGGAAGCCTTTTGATCGCGGCTTGTCACTCAGAGGACGAACAATTGTTATTAATTTTCTTCCCGCGTCAAAATTGTGGCATCGATTAAATTCTGTGGCCGTACCAGATGACATTATTAGTGCCATTCAAAATAAATTTGTATATTTGCTATGGCAAGGAAAACATTGGGTTTCCAAAGAAATGTTATATCTTCCTGTATGTACCGGAGGACAGGGTTTGGTTCATATTTTATCTAGAATTCGTGATTATCGAATTCAGTTTATGTACAGATTTTTGACAGTAATGAATGGCGAAGAAGTTCATCCTTGTTACTAGTTTTGTATATATTTATATCTACTGTTTCTAATTTCAATTATGATTTACAATTGTTAATACTTGATGGAGATTTTCAGTATAGTAACATCCCATGCTTTTATCAAAATTTAATAAAAGCCTGGAAATATTTTGAATCATCTAGAATAAAAATAGATGATACCTCAGTTGCAGACATTTTAGAAGAACCTTTGTTCTTTAACCCTTTATTACTTAACTCTAAAACCGATGAATCGTTTTACTTTGAAAATTTTGTAATTGCAGTATGACTACAATTAAAGATCTGTTTGATACTAGTTTTAAAAGAAAATTAACTGCAGCAGATCTTGTTGGAATTTTAAGCATTCGTTCCGAACGCTGTATCCAACAACATCTGGATTTATTATGGTCGGCTTTTTCACCGGAGTGGAGTGAATTGATAGATCTTTTTTTATGTAATGATATTTATATTGGTCCTGTTCCCCAATATATTCTTAAATTAGATATTGACAATGCACCTGAATTAAGTAAGGGTATTGTTCTTGATAAATGTCCTAAGAAAATCATTTATTAGTTATCTGTTGTTCAGAATTCTAATTGTTCCCATACCAAAAAGTTACTGTCCCCCTGGAAAAATATTTTAAAATCAAATGTTCCCGCTAACATCATATACAGTCATGTTTACGAATATCCTTACAGCATGCATGAAGGTGACCTTAACTGGAGAATCCTTCATGCTGCTATTTCAACAAGTAAATTTTATTTCAAAGATGGTTATCAGCTGTCTGACGTTTTGCCTTCTTGTGGTTTGCAAGAAGACTTCCATCAAATTTTCGTTCCGTGCCAACGTATACAAGGTTTTTTGAGATATGTCCGAATTATTTGCGTAAATTTAATGATGTTTGTTCAATAGAATCATTTATATTTGGACCTACTTTTTCCTGCACTGACCAAACGCCACCTAAGGTCAGTACAAATCGATCTCCTGCCAACATCGAACAGCTGTCCAGTTAGGAGATCGATTCCAGCTGATCCATTGTCACCTGGGATCAGCTGTCCAGGGATGCCAACTCCAGCCGACCGAACGTCATCCAGGGTCGGCTGTCCAGAGACTACCAGACTGCCAATGGTTATGGAGGACGGAACAGTCGTGTTGGGAGAATGTACCAACACGCAACGATGGACCAATCGGTACAGGACCCCAAGACGATTGTTCCAGTGGATTGCCACCCAGGCGAAGATTGCCACCTATGTGACGTACAGCACCTGAGGACCGGAGGCGGAACAACAGACCCAATCCAGGAATTCAGGTCGCGCATCCGCGCCCGTTTGGCAATTGAATTTGCTTACTATAGGTTTTTAAATAATGTTGATTCTTTTTCAGATTTTTGGTGTTTTAATAATGTATTGTGTTTTATTTCTCATGACAAGCTTTTTGTTAATATTTAATGGTAAGTTATTTTAATTGTATTTGTATTGTATTTTAGATTTTTATTTTCTTGTCTTGTTTATATATTGTAAACCGCGATGTGTTAAAGGTTAAAACATGGACTGGCGTGTACCAGTCCATGTTGACATTGATCATTTAGACAGAGTCATTTATAGGTTTCTTTAATTTTTGAAATAAGTACTAGGTAATAATGGTTAAAGTTTTAACTGGCTTGTATCAGTTTAAACTGACTTTGATCATTTGGACAAAGTCTTAAAAAATTTTGTGTCTTATTTTCATATACTTTTGGGTTTAAAGTTAACTTATTTATATGTATATATAAAATTGTTAATGTAGCTTGTCAAATAATGTATGGTTAGGTTTATATTTTATGTAAGATGAATTTTTGATACCTTGTTAAACTGTGATTGATTGTTTTATTTAATAAAGGGTATTGAAAATTCAAAATTTTTCTTCTTCTTCTTCTTAAAGGGATAGAATGTGTTTTTTGGAGCTCCGCTCAAAGCATTTTATTTCTTGGTTATTTTGTATTGCATTTCGTTAATATTTGTATTGTTGTGTTTAGAAGAAGTTCTTTCATTTTGTGGGGTTATTTTTGTTATTTATTCTCGGATTTCCGGGATTTTTGGTGGATTGTATTTTTGTTTACTGGTTAAATTTTTGTTTAAAGATGGCGTCGCCTTCGTTTTCCAGTGTGGTCATGGGTAAATCTACTCAGTTGTCGACTGTAGTTACTTCGGGCAATTCTTTGTTAAATGACAAGGACAATAGGGACCTTAATTTAATTAAACGAACTATACCGTCAAAGGTAGATGGTAAATGTCAGCCTCAGGCTAATGTTAATATTATTGGTAAATCGCAAGTGAGCTGCAAGATCGAAAAGTTCAAATTCAAATTTGTCAACTGAAAATAATATACCCATCGAGAGCAAAAGTTCAAGATTTGAACATGATTATATGCCATCATTTGGTCATAAGCTTTTTGGTTTTGTCTCAAGGAAACATGGTGTTAAGTTAAGAAATATACAGTCCATGTCAATAGAACAGTATGTTGTTGTTGTTGTTGCTAATGTGGTCAATCCAGAAAATATAGTGGCTGCTTCTCGCATGAGATCCGGGGTCGTTATATTTTTATCTAACCTTGACGATGTTGAACTCTTGTGTTCAGATGGTCTTAGTATAGGGGACGAATTCATTGAAGTTCAATGTCTAGTTAAAATCCCCCAAAAGATTACTCTGTCAAATTGTCCCCTTTTATCCCTAATGATTTATTAGAAGATGAATTGATGCGCTATGGGCGCATAATTTCAGACATCAAACCCATATCACTAGGCATAAAAATCCCAACCCTGAAACACTTCATCAAGACGTCAAGTTTCTCTTATTCCCCACTCTAACCAATGTTTACCAGAATACTTTGATATGCATTATCAAAGACAAAATTACAGAATCTTTTTAAACGATGATGTGGTTTGTTTTAAATGCAAACAGATTGGGAACATTCAAAGCAGATGTCCAGAAGATAAAACTAAAACGGATAACAAAACATCAGAAGCAAACACACATACCCCATATACGGCTGAACGTGTACCCCCAGCTGGGACCGCCGAGCAATCTGTTGCTTCGGACTATGGTGCCCGTGCTTCTGGGAACCAGGACGATACTTCCATCACCACAGTCAATGTTACTGTTAATAAACAGGCAGTGGAATCTACGGTCATTGTAGATGTCCACGCTCCCGTTGAAAAGGTGCAAGATCTTATGGCGCCTAAGTCTGCAATGAAACGTAAAGCAGAAAAAAGCGATTCACTGATTTGTGTGAAAGCCCCTACAACTGATAAAATCACTGAATCATCTGCTCAGGATGATATCAGTATATGGGATTTACCCCCTCCATCTAATATGACCGTGAACACCACCGAAGAAGAGGATGTAGATATTGAATCTATATCCTCGGATTTATCAGAACAAAACGTATCTCAAATCGTCGTGGATACCGAGCAAAAATTATCGACTGAAGAGCTGGACAGACTACTTTTAGAACTTACAAGTAACAAAAAATCTGTTGAGAAGTGTTTAGAATACACGACCAATATACGCCAACTGTGTCAAGATTTTATTGACCGCAGAAGAAATCCTGAGTCGTCTTCTCAGTTGAAAGCGCGTTTAAACAAATTAATAAAGAAGTTAAAGCCGTATATTAAAACACATGCTTAGAAATACTCTTTATCTAAGTCAATATGATTTTTCCTATTAATTTAGCATTTTTGCTCTGTTTTTTCACTACAATTTTAATGTCCGGTTTTTCATTAGTCTCACTGAACACTCAAGGTTGTCATGACTCTTTTAAAAGATATTTTATTTTAGATTCTTTGAAATCTAAATTGAATGTGGATATAGTTTTCCTCCAAGATATCCATACCATTCCTTCTGATGAAGGTATTTGGAAAATGATTTGGAGAGGAGAAATAGTGTTCTCTTTTTTCTCAAGAATTTCTGCTGGACTAGCAATATGTTTTTTTCCAATAATTTGGAATATACTATTCTAGATCATAAAATTATTTTACCTGGTCGCATTTTACATGCAACTATTAAAATACAAGAACAAACCATAAATTTGTTGAATGTGTATTCCCCAACTTGCCCCAAAGAAAAACTAGACTTTTAAAAATATTTAAAACACCATTTGAATCAACTTGATTCTTCCATTCCAATATTTCTTGGAGGTGATTTTAATTGTACTATTAATCCTTCCCTAGATCGGACAGGAGATACTGAACCCCACCCACATTCTTGTAGTGAATTTAAATCTATTGTTAAACGTTTCAAATTTATTGATACGTTTCGCAATATTCATCCGTATGATAAAATATATTCCTGGTCGAGAAATGATGGTGTTTCGCAAGACTCGATCGAATTTATATATCTAAACATTATAGTCAGTTTATTCGATCTTCAGAAATAAACAATGTTCATATTCTGATCATGATTACGTTCGTATTTATTGTAAAGAAATACCAAGTAAATATAAGAGTGCTTACTGGTGTTTAAATACATCTCTTTTAGATGATAAATGGTATGTTGATATGGTAAATAGTTTTTGGCTTTCCTGGCGATTACAGAAATCTGAGTTTAAGTGTATTCAAGATTGGTGGGATCGTGGGAAATACAAAATAAAGGAAATTTCGCAAGAATTTTCTATTGAAAAGAATTATGATTTTAAACGTAAATTTGATAGTTTGCAATCCGATATTCAGTTATTAAAATCAAATATTGCAACAAACCCTGATCTTAATGTCATTTTAATTGTTGTCTGAACTTGAACGATTCCAGGCCCGTGGTGCTTGGGTTCGTTCAAGATTCAAATATGTTAATGATTTAGATAAACCTACAAAATATTTCTTTGACCTTGAAAAGAAACGTGGTACAAAGAAATTATTATCCCATTTAACCTTGCCTGATGGCAGTATAACTGATTCAGATCAGGAAATAAAAACACTTGCGCGGATTTTTTACTCCGTCTTGTATAGCCCCGATCCTGTTGATGAACGTTGTCAAAATGAAATTTTGAAATATCTTCCCACAATAAGTGAAATCCAAAAACAAACATTAGATAGTGTTATAAGTTATGATGAATTGTCCTCTGCTGTTTTAAAAATGAATAATAATAAGTCCCCTGGTATTGATGGGCTGCCTAGTGAATTTTACAAAACCTTTTGGAACATCGTTGGGAGAGATATGCACGAAGTTTTTGTTTCTTCTATTGAAGAAAACAGACTTCCACTTTCGTGCAGAAGAGCCGTTCTGACGATGATTCCATAGAAAGGTGACCGTAGTTTGTTGAAAAACTGGAGACCTGTGTCTCTTCTCTGTTGTGATTATAAAATATTAACGAGAGCTTTCTCGCTAAGACTTCGTACTGTTCTGCCCGATATATTACATATCGATCAAAGTTATTGTGTTCCCGGTTGTCACATCAGTGACAATATTCGTTTTATTTCTGATGCTACTTGTTATGCTAATCAGGAAAATATCCCCTTTGCTATTGTTTCCCTTGATCAAGAGAAGGCTTTTGATCGTGTTAATCATAGTTATTTGATGAAGACATTAGAAGCATTCGGTTTTGGCGATTATTTTATAATATGTATAAAGACTATTTATACTGATGTACATAGTCTACTTAAAATTAATAACTCGTTATCATCCCCTTTTCAATTTAAAAGAGGTATTCGACAAGGATGTTCCTTGTCTTGTCAACTTTATGCTATCTGTCTTGAACCTCTTCTGCATAAATTAAGGTCAAAAGATGGTCTTTCAGGCCTTGAACTTCCATTATCTGATGGTAAGAAAAGTTGTTTATCTGCATATGCAGATGATTTAGATACTCTGTTAACGCAGGACTCTGATTTTGATAGGTTGTCTTTCTGGTTAGATATCTACCAGAAAGCTTCTAATTCAAAAATTAATTTACAGAAGTCCGAAGGTTTGTGGGTTGGTAGTTGGAAAAACAGAAATGATTGTCCACTTGGTCTCAAGTGGAATAATAAAGGCCTTAACGTTTTGGGCACTTTTGTTGGAAACAATAGGGATTTTTATAAACAAAATTGGGAAGGGATGGAGGAGGATATTACTATAAAACTTGACACGTGGAAGCCTTTTGCTCGCGGTTTGTCACTCAGAGGACGAATACTTGTTATTAATTTTCTTTCCGCGTCAAAATTGTGGCATCGATTAAATTATGTGGCCGTACCAGATGAAATTATTAGTGCCATACAAAATAAATTTGTAGATTTTCTATGGCAAAGAAAACATTAAGTTTCCAAAGAAATGTTATATCTTCCTGTATGTACTGGAGGACAGGGTTTGGTTCATATTTTATCTAGAATTCGTGATTTTCGAATTCAGTTTATGTACAGATTTTTGACATTAATGAATGGCGAAGAAGTTCATCCTTGTTACTATTTTTGTTAATATATTTTATCTACTGTTTCTTATTTGAATTATGATGTACAATTGTTACTACTTGATGGGGATTTTCAGTATAGTAACATCCCATGCTTTTATCAAGATTTGATAAAAGCCTGGAAATATTTTGAATCATCTAGAATAAAAATAGATGATACCTCAGTTGCAGACATTTTAGAAGAACCTTTGTTCTTTAAACCTTTATTACTTAACTCTAAAACCGATGAATCGTTTTACTTTGAAAATTCTGTAATTGCCGGTATGACTAAAATTAAAGATCTGTTTGATACTAGTTTGAAAAGAAAATTAACTGCAGCAGATCTTGTTGGAATTTTAAGCATTCGTTCTGAACGCTGTATCCAACAACATCTGGATTTATTATGGTAGGCTTTTCCACTGGAGTGGAGTGAATTGATAGATCTTTTTTTACATAATGATATTGATATTGGTGCTGTTCACCAATATATTTTTAAATTAGATATTGACAATGCACCTGAATTAAGTAAGGGTATTGTTCTTGATAAATGTCCAAAGAAAATCATTTATTTGTTCAGAATTTTAATTGTTCCCATACCAAAAAGTTACTGTCCCCCTGGAAAAATATTTTAAAATCAAATGTTCCCTCTAACATCATATACAGTCATGTTTACGAATATCCTCACTGCATGCATTAAGGTGACCTTAACTGGAGAATCATTCATGGTGCTATTTCAACAAGTAAATTTTATTGTAAAGCTGGCTATCAGCTGTCTGACGTTTGTCCTTCTTGTGGTTTACAAGAAGACTTGCATCACATTTTCGTTTCGTGCCAACGTATACAAGGTTTTTTGAGATATGTCCAAAATATTTTGCGTAAATTTAATGATGTTTGTTCAATAGAATCATTTACCTTTGGGCCTACTTTTTCCTGCACTTATCAAACGCCACCTAAGGTCAGTGCAAATCGATCTCCAGCTGTCCACTCGCCAACATCGGACAGCTGTCCAGTTAGGAAATCGATTCCAACTGATCCATCGTCACCTAGGATCAGCTGTCCAGAGATGCCATCCCCAGCCGACCGAACGTCATCCAGGGTCGGCTGTCCAGAGACTACCAGACTGCCAATGGTTATGGAGGACGGAACAGTCGTGTTGGGAGAATATACCAACACGCAACGATGGACCAAGTGGTACAGGACCCCAAGACGATTGTTCCAGTGGATTGCCACCCAGGCGAAGATGGCCACCTATGTGACGTTACAGCACCTGAGGACCGGAGGCGGAAAAACAGACCCACTCCAGGAATTCAGGTCGCGCATCCGCGCCCGTTTGGCAATATCAGTTACCTACGTTATTACCCGGGTGTATGGAAATTGTACCACCTGAAAGTACTTCTGTTCAGCCTGAGTCTATACCCTCTGATTTGTCAAAACAAAACCTGTCACAAATAGTAGTAGATACTGAGCACAAATTATCCAGTGAGGAGCTGGATAGACTACTTGTGGAACTTAAAAGTAATAAAAAGCCAGTTGAAAAATGCCAAGAGTATACCACCAACCTCAGGCAACTATGTCAAGATTTTATTGACTTTCGACGAAACCCTGAGTCCTCTTCCCAGATGAAAGCCCGTTTAAACAAATTGATAAAGAAATTAAAAACCTACCTGAAAACTCATGCTAAGAGATAAAATATATCTAAGTCAATATGTATTGTCCACTTAATTATGCATTTTTGTTCTGTATTTTTATTACAATTACAATTGTAATGTCCGGTTTTTCGTTAGTTTCACTGAACACTCAAGGTTGTCGTGACTCTTTTAAAAGATATTTTATATTAGATTCTTTGAAATCTAAATTTAAATGCAGATATAGTGTTTCTTCAAGATACCCATACCATTCCTTCTGATGAAGGTATATGGAAAATGATATGGAGAGGAGAAATTGTGTTCTCTCATCTCTTGACTCTTTCTGCTGGATTAGCGATATGTTTTTCAAATAATTTAGAATATACTATTCTAGATTATAAAGTTATATTGCCCGGTCACATTTTACATGCAACTATCAAACTACAGGAACAGACTGTATATCTGTTGAATGCTTATTCCCCCACTTGTCCCAAAGAAAAACTAGACTTTTTGAAATATTTAAAACACCATTTGAATCAACTTGATTCGTCCATTCCAATATTTTTTGGAGGTGATTTTAATTGTACTACTAATCCTTCCCTCGATCGGACAGGAGATATTGATCCCCACCCGCATTCTTGTAATGAATTTAAAACTATTGTTAAACGTTTCAAATTTATTGATACGTTTTGCAATATTCACCCGTACGATAGAACTTATTCTGGTCGAGAAATGACGGTGTCGGCGCAAGACTCGATCGAATTTATATATCTAAACACTATAGTCAGTTTATTCGATCCTCAGAAATAAAACCATGTTCATATTCTGATCATGATTACGTTCGTGTTTATTTTAAAGAAATACCAAGTAAACACAAGAGTGCTTACTGGTGTTTAAATACATCTCTTTTAGATGATAAATTGTATGTTGACATGATAAATCACTTTTGGCTTTCCTGGCAATTACAGAAATCTGAGTTTAAGTGTATCCAAGATTGGTGGGATCGTGGAAAATACAAAATAAAGGAACTTTTGCAAGAATTTTCCATTAAAAAGAATTATGATTTCAAGCGTAAATTTGATGGTTTACAATCCGACATTGAATTATTAAAATCAAATATTACAACAAACCCTGATCTCAATGCCATTTTAATTGAGAAGCAAAATCAGTTATCTGAACTTGAACGAATCCAGGCCCGTGGTGCTTGGGTTCGTTCAAGATTCAGATATGTTAATTATTCAGATAAACCAACAAAATATTTCTTTGACCTTGAAAAGAAACGTGGTACAAAAAAAAATATTGTCCCATTTAACCTTGCCTGATGGCAGTATAACTGATTCTGATCAGGAAATAAAAACCCTTGCCCGAAATTTTTACACAGACTTGTATAGCCCCAATCCTGTAGATGAAGGTTTTCAAAATGAGATTTTGAAAGACCTTCCTACATTAAATGAAACACAAAAACAAACATTAGATAGTGTTATAAGTTATAATGAATTGTCCTCTACCGTTTTCAAAATGAATAACAATAAGTCTCCTGGTATTGATGGGCTGCCTAGTGAATTTTACAAAACATTTTGGAACATCGTTGGGAAAGATATGCACGAAGTTTTTGTTACTTCGATTGAAGAAAACAGACTTCCACTTTCGTGCAGAAGAGCCGTTCTGACGATGATTCCAAAGAAAGGTGACAGTAGTTTGTTAAAAAAACTGGAGACCAGTGTCTCTTCTCTGTTGTGATTATAAAATATTAACGAGAGCTTTCTCGCTGAGACTCCGTACCGTTCTACCCGATATATTACACATCGATCAAAGTTATTGTGTACCCGGTCGTCATATCAGTGACAATATTCGTTTTATTTCTGATGCTACTTCTTATGCTAATCAGGAACATATCCCCCTTGCTATTGTTTCCCTTGACCAAGAGAAAGCTTTTGATCGTGTTCATAATTGCTATTTGATGAAGACATTAGAAGCTTTCGGTTTTGGCGATTATTTCATTTCCTGTATAAAAACTATTTATACAGATATACATAGTTTACTGAAAATTAATAATTCGTTATCTTCCCCTTTTCAATTTAAAAGAGGTATACGACAAGGATGTTATTTGTCTTGTCAATCTGATGGTAAGAAAAGTTGTTTATCTGCATATGCAGATGATTTGGATACTTTATTAACGCAAGACTCTGATTTTGATAGGTTGTCTTTCTGGTTAGATATATACCAGAAAGCTTCCAATTCAAAAATTAATTTACAAAAGTCAGGTTTGTGGGTGGGAAGTTGGAAAAATATAAATGATTGTCCACTTGGTCTCAAGTTGAATAACAAAGGTTTAAAGGTTTTGGGTACTTTTGTTGGAAACAATAAGAATTTCTATAAACAAAATTGGGAAGGGATGGAGGAGGATATTACTGTCAAGCTTGACAGGTGGAAGCCTTTTGCTCGCGGTTAGTCACTCAGAGGACGAACACTTGTTATCAATTTACTTTCCGCGTCAAAATTATGGCATCGATTTAATTCCGTGGCCGTGCCCGATGAAATTATTAGTCCCATTCAAAACAAATTTGTAGATTTTCTATGGCAAGGAAAACATTGGGTTTCGAAAGAAATGTTATATCTTCCTGTATGTACTGGAGGACAGTGTTTAGTTCATATTTTGTCTAGAATTCGTGATTTTCGAATTCAATTTTTGTACCTATTTTTGACATTAATGAATGGTGAAGATGTTCATCCTTGTTACTATTTTTGTAAATATTTTTTGTCTACTGTTTCTAATTTGAATTATGATGTTCAGTTGTTATTACTTGATGGGGATTTTCAATACACTCACATTCCAAGCTTTTATCAAGATTTAATTAAAGCCTGGAAGAATTTTGAATCGTCTAGAATTAAAATAGATGATACCTCAGTGGCCGACATTTTAGAAGAACCTTTGATCTTTAATCTTTCATTAATTAACCCCAAAACTGATGAACCTTTTTATTTCGAAAATTTTGTAATTGCCGGTATGACCAAAGTTAAAGATCTTTTCGATACTAGTTTGGAAAGAAAATTTACTGCAGAAGATCTTGTTGGCATATTAAGCATTCGTTCTGAACGCTGTATCCAACAACATCTGGATTTACTATGGTCGTCTTTTCCTCCGCAGTGGAGTATATTGATTGACCGTTTTTTAAATAATGATATTGATATTGGTGTTGTTCACCAATACATTTTTAAATTAGATATTGACAATACTCCTGAATCAAGTAAGGGCGTTGTTCTTGATACATGTCCTAAGAAAATGATTTATTTATTATCTGTTGTTCAAAATTTTAATAATTCCCGTGCCAAAAAGTTGCTGTCCCCCTGGAATAATATGTTACAATCAAATGTCCCGACTAATGTCATATTTAGTCATGTTTATTAATATCCTCATAGCATGCATAAAGGTGCCCTTAACTGGAGAATACTTCATGGTGCTGTTTCAACTGCCAAATTTTATTATAAAGCTGGTTATCAGTCATCTGATGTTTGTCCTCCTTGTAGTGTACAAGAAGATATATTACATATTTTTGTTTTTTGTCCGAGAATCAAAAAATTATTAAATTATTTTTACAGTATTGTAACAAAATTAAGCCGTAATGATGAAGGTTCGATTCAATCTTTTATTTTTGGACCTTCGACCTTCACAAGCACTGACGAAATGTCACCTCAGGTCAGCGCAAATCGATCTCCTGCAGCTGTCTACACGCCATCATCAGGCAGCTGTCCAGTTAGGTGGTCGACTCCAGCTCATCCACCGTCAACTCGGATCAGCTGTCCAGAGATTCCAGTACCAGCCGACCACACGTCATCCAGGGTCGGCTGTCCAGAGACTACCAGACAGCCAATAATAACGAAGAATGGAACAGTCGTGTTGGGAGAATGTACCAACACGCAACGATGGAGCAAGCGGTACAGGATCCCAAGACGGCTGTACCAATGGATTGCCACACAAGCAAAGATGGCCACCTACGTCAAATTGCAACACCTGAAGACTGGCGGTGGACAAACAGACGCACTACAGGAATTCAGGTCGCGTATTCGCGCCCGGCTGGCAATTGAGTTTGCCTATTATAGGTTTGTACATAATGTTGATTCTTTTTCAGATTTTTGGTGTTTTAATAATGTTTTGTGTTTTATTTCTAATGACAAGCTTTTTGTTAATTTTTAATGGTAAGTTATTTTAATTGTATTTGTATTTTAGATTTTTATTTTCTTGTCTTGTTTATATATTGTAAACCGCGATGTGTTAAAGGTTAAAACATGGACTGGCGTGTACCAGTCCATGTTGACTTTGATCATTTAGACAGAGTCATTTATAGGTTTCTTTAATTTTTGAAATAAGTAGGTAATAATGGTTAAAGTTTAAACTGGCTTGTATCAGTTTAAACTGACTTTGATCATTTGGACAAAGTCTTAAAAAAGTTTGTGTCTTATTTTCATATACTTTTGGGTTTAAAGTTAACTTATTTATATGTATATTCAAAATTGTTAAATGTAGCTTGTCAAAATAATGTATTGTTAGGTTTATATTTTATGTATTATGAATTTTTGATACCTTGTAATACTGTGATTTATTGTTTTATTTATTTGTTGTCTTTAATTATTTTATGTCGCATTTTATGTAGTTTTGGATTTAAAATTGATATATTCATATGTATTTTCTAAATTGTTAAATAGCTTGTCATAATAATGTATTTGTTAGGATTATATTTTACGCTACTTGAATTTTTGATACCTTGTACAACTGTGATATAATGTTTTAATTGATAAAGGGTATTGAAAATTCAAAATTCTTCTTCTTCTTCTTCTTCTTCTTCTTCTTCTTCTTCTTCTTCTTGGGATACAATGTCGAATAAAAATGAAACTTTTGGAGCATGTTAAGTGTGGCCTGCAGTTTTGCAATCCACCTTCTGAATTTTAAGAATGGCCGCCGTTGAAGAAAAATGTGCATTTCTCATATCTCGGGAATGTTCACAGCAAGTTCAATAAAAATTTGTGTACTGATACAGCTAAGTATTCCGAGCATTTCTGCCAAAAAAATTTGATGCGAACGACATTGCAGAAACCCAAACACCACCCCCTAAAAATGCAAAAATTTAAACATCCTCCGATTTCGACGAAATTTGGTACATAGGTAGTTTATGGCACCCTGAGTTTGCAGCTATTAAAAATTTAGTCCGACTTCCGGTTTCAAAATAGCGGCTGTTTTAAAGTTTTACAAAATGTCGGCCATTGTCGGATCTCAATTTCAATGAAAAATGGTATAGTGATACAGCTAACTGTCCTGAACATTTTTTTCAAAACAAATTTGACGCAAACGACACCATTTTGTGATGTCAGCCGTTTCACCCCCCGCCCCCCCCCCCCCACCCCAAACGTTAACTTAGTCCGATTGCAACGAAATTTGATATGTAGATAGATTTAAATGCACAAACTAAGAATATCATGGTTATTTGGGGATTTTCAGCACGCGCAAGTATAGAGGCTTTAGGGGTTGGTTTGGCAGACATTCTGTGTTGGCATCACAACACAATCAGCACTAGTTATTATTATTATTATTATTATTATTACTTTGTCGCCCAAAACAAAGTTTTGGCGACTTATTGTTTGTGCACCGTTTTTTCTTCTTATTATTATTATTAAGTCGCCTAACACGAAGTGTTGGCGACTTATTGTTTTTGCACCGTTTCTTATTATTGTGCCGGTCGAAATAACTATTAATATTGAATTGGAATTTTCATCCTTTCTCTTTGATACCTTATACTTACTAGCATGCTCTCGTTAAATGGTAACAATTACCAAAATGACTATTAACTATGTATAGTTTGACAGATAAAAAATAAAATGGGTTATTTAACAATGGACTTAATGTTTATTTGAGAGACTATATACACTTTATACTTTGCAAACTTAACGATACGCATTTTCGCACAGTTGCCCATACAAATAACTTGTTTTGGTCAGTTGTTGGTCTGATACAATGCAGTTGACAGTTCCATATCATTATTGCTTTACTGATTTCGTGAAGAGTCGTATATTTTTAATATATAAAATAAAATTACGTTTATGTTCAATTTGGTTTCTTTTTCATGTCTTGTGTCTTTGATGTAATAAGGATTTTGTCAGTGCTCTATGGGTTTTTTATTTCCGGTCGACCTATCCACTATATTTTCTGTTCTACTTATCATGCCATATCAAATTGCATTTAGAACGCCAATAATATTGATCTTTGTTTAGGATTGCATTTGAGGTGTATGTTCATAGCAAACTTGAATTGCATTACGAGTGCATGATTTCTATTATATTGACAGACAAAGTCAAACACAGGAACGCTAGAGAAAAAAATATAAAATCAGCATCACGTCTGAGTAGGAAAAAAGAAGACAAAAACGAACAAAGCTACGGAGGTAATGAAAATTGCAATTGTTTCTATAAAACATTTATTATAATTCATTAGATCGTGATGATCGGTGTTTGGTGAAAAGAATAAAAAGAGAAACAATTTGAATAAAACGACCGTTGCTTTTCAAGCGAATATAGCTCACTTTAATATATTGCTAATAAGCGATTGTGTTATTCATATTGTTTGAAAAGTAAAGTAAAGAAGATAATTAAATGGGATTAAAAGTGTGTGTGGTATGTACTTGAAGACAACATGGGTAAAGTAAACGCCATCCTGTCTCAATGTATGCGGATCCTGAACAGTTTACAATGGTCTGGTATATGCATGTATTATTTATGCTAAAATAGTTTAAGTCATTGCAGTGAAAATCACAATTATGTCCATTTGTGACAAACACAATATTAAAAAACTGCTAATAAAATGGTGATATAAATACAGTTATGAAACATTGCAATGATTATAAGTTACCCTTAACTATTAAATTCTGTTAAACCATATTTTTTGCTAATATTAAATTCTACACATTTGTAGGATGGTTCTATAAGCTCGATATCAGATGTGACCAATTATATGTTCATTGTATAATAGACGAACGCCTCGAAAACAGATACACATATTTGAAACAACACTATGATGCAAAAATGAATAAAATTGTACTAGGTATGTTGTAATTATCATTCTATCAATTTGATGCGTCAAATGTACATTTATATTTTAGAAAGGTGTCTCCCAACTGATGCAGCGTCTCAATTCCGTGTATTTGACAAAGGTTGATTGTTGGTTTTGTATAGACATGTAATTAATCAAAAAGGTTATAGATACATTTGAAAAAAATTCTACCTGCTGAAGCTGGCAACTGTGATTTGTTTGTTTTTTAATCTGATATTTCAAAGATACCAAAGAAAAAATTTAGTTGTGTAAAAAAGTCATGTAGAGAAAATTGATTATTTTCCTAGAATTTTGACAACAGGTTGTATACATTTTAAGAAATCTTTGAAGGTACATTACTCGACTGAAAGTTAATCAAAGTCACATCTTAGAACTTAACCTTGTCTTTTTTTTACAAGTTGTTGTTCTGGTTCAATAAAGATAAATATGCATGTTTAATTAATTGAGAACAAATTTAATACTGTTTAAGTTATATTTACAGTAAGAGTCATTTACTGTAACTAATCTTCAGTGAAATGAAGTCCAAGAGGACGAGATACCGTCCCTTTGCTGTTAAACAGATATACAGTAAATGACGAGTATTGTAAATGATTTGTATAATTGTCTTATGAAATTTTACACATCAAATTAATTAAAATTTGGTATATGAGTTTCAATGCGGCAAAAAATGAGGATGTCAGACTTAATGGACACAACTTAGGAAAACAATATATAAAACTTATTCATCATGTTTGTCATTGGTCATCTTTTTCTTAGTTTTTAAATGCCTAATAAGGGGTAAGTTGAATTTGCATCTTGTGTCACTTCTGTGCCCATTAATTCTTTTCCTGGTAAGTCTGTGCAAAGGTCCAGCAAAAGAATGAATGGTCACAGAAACGACACAAGATGCAAACCCAACTTACCCCTTAGTAGGCATCTACGTACGCACGGCTCTGCAATAACTGAAATTTTTAATAAAATAAGAGTGACCCTAATAGACTATAACCCAAGGTGGAAAGACAAACAGAGAAAAGAAAAAGAAAGTTTTTGGATAAAAACTTTGGGAACATCATTTCCGAAGTGAATAACTGAAAAATTATAGGAGTGTAGACAAGAAACATCATTGGTTTCCGAAAAGTCACGTAGAGTTACGTGTCCTTTCATTTATTTTAAAATTGCTTTTTTCGTTGATAAGAAGAAATTATATACATCATACACGTATAATGACAAAACATTTTTACCTGTTAATGTCATTCGCTGTAAAACACTGACGAAGCCTGTTGGTCAGGCGAAATATTTGTGCAATTTTTAAAGTGTAAAACTTTGTTTTCGCTTTAATTATGTATCTAGATGTTGTTGTACAACTTTTTAAACGAATATATATATATAAACGTCTAAGTATTGTGACAACCATATAAATTCAGCGTATTTCTGAAACATCAGAAATACAGGGTTAATATCAAATTATATATATATAAACGTCTAAGTATTGACCATATATATTCTCCATGAAGATATATATATCTTTATGGAGAAATTTCATATGTGAAATATGTGTTTGTTGCATCGCTAGGTTCTCTGGAGTGATTGTTTAAATGTATGTAATATGGTTGAAGGTCCATTTCTGTACTTCTACGATAAATTGTATAGTCTTTTTATCTATTAGTTTTAAATTGTGTTTTTGATGCTTATGAGGTGATTGGTACAGTTGGGTGCAGTCCTAACATAACATGCTAGTAAACTTGTAAAGCAGAGATTCTGACTGCTTTAAGTTAACTTCGAGCAGAGAATTTGACTGGTTTGAGCAGAGATTTTGACAACCCAAGTTAACTTGGGTTGTTCTTTTGACAATTTTTTATACAATATATTTCTGTCCATTTGACAATTTGTTGACAATTTCTGTCCACTGGACATTTTTGTTCTTTTGACAATTTTTGTCCACTTGACTCTTTTTTTCTTTTGACAATTTCTGTCCTCTGGACAATTTTTTTTCTCTTGACAATTTTGTCACGTGACAAGTTTGTCAACAGGACATTTTTTGTTCTGACAATTTTGTCACGTGACAATTTTGTCCACTGGACATTTTTTATTTTAGAAATTTATGTCCACTTTGTCAACTTGCTAACCTTACGACTGCACTTTAAAACACTTTTAACTGTTACTTTTTTAATGTTTTTTGACGATTTTTTTTTACGAAAGACCGACTGGTTGTACCGTATGTCCATTTATTTTATCTGCGCGTTGTCTGAATGAAAAGATGAAAGATGAAACTCAAATCTTTTGTTGTTCATTAAAATGCTACTACCAAAAAACAATCGATATGATACAACATGTACAAAATTAGTAATAAAATAATTTTATATTGAAGATTTGTTTGCTATTTACGTGTTTCTTGAGGATATCATATCAACAAAACTGTTTTAAATCATAAACATATTACTTATAGCGACGTTGTTTCCTTACTATGAATGGGCGATATTAATGTATAGTCTAATAAAGCGAGACATATTTTTGTTATATAAATATCTATCAATCAAGCAATTCTTCGATATCATAATATTAATTACAACTATTGAACTTAGCAATCATTCAAGATATAAATTAAGTCTACATTATGTATCCAATTGAAAGTAAATTGCAATATCCAAAATGTGTGATAATAATAAAAATCTGCATTTTACCACTAAATCTTATTAAAGTACACAACAATTAAACAATAATGTAAAATATCTTATATTTACAATGGTAAACCCCACATTTTGGTTGCACCTTTAGGTATCAGGAATGATTTTATATGTAAAATATGGTTTTAATTCCATCACTAATATCCCCAGAGTTACTTTATACATAAGTTTTAATTTTACTTTGATAGCTCAGGTCACAGGATTGACATTATATTATAGGAATGATTTTATATGTGAAATATGGTTTTTAATTGCATCGCTGAAGTCTAGAGATTGATTTAATATGTTAAATATTGATTTTAATTGCATCGCATAGGTCTCCAGAGTGATTTTATATGTGAGATATTGTTTTTATGGAATTACCAAGGTTTCAGGAATGATTTTATATGTGAAATATGGTTTCTAGTTGAATTTATAAAGTCTCCAGATTGATTTTATATGTTAAATATTGATTTTAATTGCATCGCTTAGGTCTCCAGAGTGATTTTATATGTGAGATATCGTTTTTTATGGCATAACCAAGGCTACAGGAATGATTTTATATGTGAAACATGGTTTCTAGTTTCACTGCTAAAGTCTCAGGATTGGTTTTATATGTAAAATATGGATTGTTAGTGTATCCCTTAGGTCTCCAGAGTGATTTTATGTCTGAAATATTTTTTTTTTGGCATTACCAGGCTTCAGGAATGATTTTATATGTGAAATAGTGTTTCTTGTTTCACTGCTAAAGTCTCGGGATTGGTTTTATATGTTAAATAAGGATTGTAATTGTATCACTTAGGTCTCCAGAGTGATTTTATGTGTGAAATATTGTTTTTATTTGGCATTACCAGGCTTCAGGAATGATTTTATATGTGAAATATTGTTTCTAGTTGCATTGCTAAAGTGTCGAGATTGATTTTATATCTTAAATATGGATTTTAATTGCATCACTTAGGTCTTCAGAGTGATTTTATATGCGACATATGATTTGTTTTTACATTGCTAAGGTCTTATTAGTGATTTTATATGTTAAATTTTATTTTTTAATTGTATTGCCAAGGTTTCAGGATTGATTTATATGCAGAATATGGTTTTAATTCCATCAATAGGGTCTCAGGATTGATTTTATATGTAACATATGGTTTGGAATTGCATGGCTAAGGTCTCCAGGGTGACTTTATATGTGAAATATAGTTTTTAATTTCATTGCTATAGTGTCATTAGTGATTTTGTTTGTTAAATATGGTATTTAATTGCATCAATTAGGTCTCCAGAGTGATTTTATATGTGAAATATGGTTTTTGATAACATTGCTTTACTCTCATTAGAGATTTTATATGTTAAATATAGATATTTAATTGTATTTTAAAAGTTTCAGGATTATTATATATGTGAAATATTTTTTTAATTCCATCACTAAGGTGTCAGGATTGATTTTATATGTTGAATATTATGTTTTTATGGTATTGCCAAAGTTTCAGGATTGAATTTATATGCAAAATATGGTTTTTAATTGCATGGCTAAGGTCTTTAGAGTAACTTTATATGTGAAATATAGTTTTCAATTGCATAGCTTTAGTTCATTTAGTGATTTTATATCTAAAACATTCTTTTTAATCACATGGCTAAGGTCTCCAGAGTAAATTTATATGTGGAATATGGTTTTAATTGCATTGCTATAGTCTCCTGATTGTTTTTATATGTTCAATATAGTTTATATTTGCATTATAAATGTCTCAGGATTAATTTCATATGTGAAATATGGTTCTTAATTGTATTGCTATGGGATCAGGATTGATTTTATATGTGAAAGAGGGTTTTCAATTGCATCAAGTATTTGGAGTGATTTTGTGTGAGAAATATGTTTTTTAATTGAATCGTGAAAGTTTCTGGAGTGATATTATGTATTTAATATGGTTGTAATTTATATTTCTATTTTCTCAGGAGTGATTTGATATGAAGAAGAGGTTTTAATTTGTGATTTTATGTTTGATTTGTTTTTAATTGTGGATTTGAAGTTAAAAAGCATATCCTAGGATGTAGGCAGCCAAGATTTGAAAACTAATTAATATTATTTAGTGTGAAATTAAAAGTGAAATCTACATATTATTAATAGATTTAATGATGAGTTGTAACAGTATTATTATTAAACAAAAAAATTACAGGTTAGGATTTATACTTTTATATTTTTATTCAACTACACAAAAAATACGATTGCTCAATCATAATAACAATAACGTAATAATAATAGAAATGTAGGGAGAGCAACAGTCTAAATATGTAACCACAACGGCTTGCTATACATTTACCGAAACGCGGGCGGGAAAGAAATCGCGTTCTTTGAAATAGACTGCGGTAGATTTCGTTAACTAATTTTTGGTGAACGTCTAATTGACAATTCGTAACGAAATGATTAAATAAAGCATATATTTTGACTTTTTGTACAAAGGGACATTTTGTGACTTGAAAATTTAAAAGCAGAGATTTTGTCCACTGGACATTTTTGTCACGTGACCATTGAAAAGCAGAGATTTTGACAATTTTTGTCCACTGGACATTTTTGTCACGTGACAATTGAAAAGCAGAGATTTTGACAATTTTTGTCCACTGGACATTTTTGTCACGTGACATTTGAAAGCAGAGATTTTGACCGTTTTTTGTCAATTTGACAAAAGCAGAGATTTGGACCGTTTTTGTCCACTTGACAAAAGCAGAGAATTTGACAATATTTAAAGCAGAGATTTTAACAAAATTTTGTCCCGTCAAAGCGGTCAAATTGACTGCTTTTTGGTCAAAAAGCAGAGATTTTTTCTATCAAAAGCAGAGATTTTGACCAGAGATTTGGACTGGTTTAAGTTAACTTTATGTTATGTTAGGACTGCACCTAACTGTATTAAATTACATAAATAACACATTGTCACAAAACTTTAGCATTACTATTAAAATTTGAATCATCTATAGCATAGCTTACATTCAATTAAGTACAGAAATTTTTAACACATTTTAAATAGATACATACATATAATGAATAATGAATGTACTACCTTTAACAAATGTATGACGTTTTATTAATTATAGAAAACTATAGAAGACTGGATATTTTGGGAATAAAAAATAGCTACATTGTTAAGTAAAATGGTATAGCAATACCGTAACAAACCTATCATTTTCAAATGTTATGGATGTCTATATTAGGTTTGTACAGTTCTTACATATAAATAAACGCTGCAATAATGAAATTAGTTCCCAATATCAGAAGAATTGTATGTAGTACTGGTTCTGTTCTTTCCTCTCTTGGTACATTGCTCCATCTGCCCGTTTCTATTGGTATCTTTAAATTTGAACACATGAGTTTTGTTTTATATGATAGTGTGTCAACATACACATATAAGTTTTAAGAGTATTTGTTCAATGTTTTTTTATCAAAATTATAACAGTTTAAGACTTATCACGTTAAGGAACTACAAGAAAACATTGGTGTTAGTAAAATCTGAAGACTCCATAATAATAATAATAATATTAATAATAATAATAATAATAATAATAATAATAATAATAATAATAATAATGATAATAATAATAATAATAATAATATAGAGAAAGATACAATATAACTATTTGGTCAATGATATCTGTTAGAAATACTGTAATGTGTGTCGATATCTGTATGTATACATGTGTGGTTCCTGGTGTATTTCTAATTTAAAAAACATAAAATTTTTGTACAACCTTATTCCAATTCAGCTTTATTGGCAGCTTCCATTTTCTTTTTTACCAGAAGACTCTTTTCCTAACCACTCTACATGTATATTATTTGCGAACATTAACCAGTTCTTTAGTAGAATGTCAATATGACTGTCACTGGCTATAATACTTGTTCCATTCTTTCTTACAATTCTCGAAAATAGAATAAAATTGATATTTAATTTAAGTATTAACTTCCCTTGAAATATTTTTGATTTGCAAAATATTGTTTATACTGAAGTTAAAGACAGTATTTAATCACATGGATGTAAAATATATAATTGTCATCAAAATGCAGCCAGTATCATATATTGTGTTGTCATTTTCGTTTTGGTTATAAATTCATTTGTGATAGTTGCCACATGTTTTAGATGTTGTTTTATATGTACACGATTCATTTTGAGGAGAATGCATCGCATTATTGATGCAGAAAAAGGGGTTTTCATTGGAAATTGCTTGATTACATAATTTATTAACATTAAATTTTAAAAATCTGTAATGAATTTGCATTTGAACTGTCTTGTGTATCATTTAAGTCATAACTAATGACAGTTTAAATCTATGTTAAGCTACAAATAATTGGTAAATTCGTACGAAAGATATACAGTATTAAATCTACATGAACTTAACCATACTAAACATTTCTGCGTACGTGTATAGGCTTTACTTACTTCATTGTGCTCCTTTCCTTTTTTGTAACATGGGCCTAAATAATTTGTTCCTGATTACTGGTCTTGAGCCTATAAATAACCCAAATGCGTTAATTTTCCCATGTATCAATAATTCGATTTCTTTTTTAGAATATATTATACAAGACTTTTTTTTTATCTAATTAATGTTATGAAATAAAATGAACAAAACAAGAAGTTGAAAAAAACATTAAACAAAGAAGTCTGTGGCAAAGTGGACGAATTTACCACTGTTCTAAGATTCAAATATGTATAGCTTAAAATTTGCACTTTTTGTGTTAAATAATAATAGGCAAAGCTGTCAAAGATGCGACCAATGTGAATTCCTGACACAGACAATGTCATGGATTAGCTTGAAATTTATCTTACATAGGATACTTATGTCCCGTGTCTATTCTGAACACACATAGTTCTTACACTTTATATGTCAAAAGATTAATTTGTAAATATACACCTGGAAAAAAGTTAAGCACCCCTGAATATGTTTTGTTTAATGTAAATAAATTTTAATTTTCATGATTTTGGTCAGTATTGATTCTTTAATGTATGTGTGAAATTTTAATAAAGCGCGGTTTTTGGTGCACGTGACGCTTGCTTCTTTCATCACGTCCAAAGTGCACTATTTTTTCCTGCAACATATCGGTATTTACATCCAGAGTTTTTAATGCCAAATCATTTAAATAAACCTGGCAAGGAGATTGATATCAGAAGCACAGAGATGGCAAATCATCGGCATGCATTCAATTGGTATTTCAGCTTAGCTGTCTTTATACAATCATTAGTTGTTTGGACAGAAAATGCGCTGCCACGCAAGATGTTAAAGACCGTTTCGAATCTGGTCCACCATCTGTGATAACCCAACGTTAAGATAATAGCTTTGGTAGAATGGTTAGGCGCTATCCGTTTGAAACAATCACCTGTCTCAAGCAAACATGGTGATCTGGTTGTAATCTGTCAACCAGTACGAAATCGTGTTAAAGCTACTTGATTGAGGTCAACGAGAGCCATTATACGCCCAATGCCTTGATGATCGCCATCGAAGCGACAAGTTGGCCTGGTGTAGAGCAAGACAAATTTGGAACTTTACAACCTGGTGCCGAATACACTGGTCAGATGACAGCCGATTTTAAGCCCATGTAACTCTGGGCGAAACCGTGTTTGGAGGCATCAAAACAAAGCTTACACGCCAAAAACATTGTTTCAACAGTGCCTTTTGGCGGGGACTCATTTATGGCGTGGGGGTGTATCTTACATGATTGCAAACTTGATCTTGTAACAATCGATGGCAACCTTAATGGCGAAAATTGCACCCTGGACGTGCCTGCACCTGTAATTGTGCCTCATTTTTAATACCTGCTAGAGTTAAGACCTGTTTTCCTGGAAGACAGCGCTAGACCTCATCATTCCATGGCAGTAAGGGCACATATGGAGAACGAAGCTGTGACCACTCTTCCATGGCCTGCACGAAGTCCAGATCTCAACCCAATAGAGCATCTTTGGGATCGATTGGGTAGGCGATTCAAGCTCTGAGATCTTCTCCACAGAACTAGCAACATTTACCCCTGGAATGGCGGTAGACAAAGCTTCAATATATTATACACCTTTATGGCAGTATGCGACGCAGGGTTGCAGAAGTCATTCATTGTAACAGTGGATATACCCGATATCGACGGCTAATTATCAATTTGGTGTTTTATTATATAGATTTTCAAGTGTGGCTGGACAATTGAATAACAGTTTGGTTCTTTCGGCGACAATGCGTTTTAAAGACGTGAAAAAACAAAGATCGTCTATATTTTGATGAAATGATGTGTAAATAAAATAGTGAGTTTTCTAGTTAAATGTTTCTCTTTGCGCAAAATTGCATATTTTGGTTTCATATACAAATTAAAAACGAATGCGAGTCCAATATTAGTCCACAGGTGTTCGAACATGTATAACTCGAAAAAGGGGGTGCTTGACTTTTTTAGGTGTATATATATCCTATATGTCCAATAATTTTTAAAGTAATAAACAAATGTTATAAAGCGTATGCACATTTTTTCCATTGTTTAATTCAGTCTACAGTTGCAATGTAGATTTATTGGGGACAATATATGTTGGGTTTACGTTGGCACACCAGCAGTTCGTCACATTTTAATGGGCCAACGTTGGGTCGCTGTTGAAAAGCCAATAGTTGGTAACATTACAATGGTCGAACGCAGGGTCGATGTTATAACGACAACGCCAAACATTTATCAACCATTCCAACAAATGAGCAAAGTTTGTCAAACATGGTGTTACTATATGAGATTAATGCTGTTAAGACGTGTAGATGTCGTTTTGAAGGATATCCTACACTGGCGGTAATTAGGTATGTCGATACGTAAATACCAAATAATGATTGACACAAAAACAGTAGGTTTTGTAAACATTAGTCTAGACAAAATCTTTACTACCATTATTTTTTTGCAGAGTTCTTGCGAAGCTTCGACACAGTATTACAAAACTTGAAGGAATCTTTGGAGTCACCTCTATCAAATGAATGTAAGCGACTTCTCTTTTACTTTTATTCATTTAAATTTAATTGGAAAATACTGGTTTGTTGTAGGTAGTATTTCTTTGTTTTTATAGTTACCTATGTATTGTTTTGGTTCATATAATTAAACTGTTACAACACAATGCAGGAATCGTTAAAGATAGTACGACGTAATAATGCATGTTACATTATTTAATTTTTTCCGCAATTTCATGCAAGTTTACCATGACTAAATCAATAAATAATGAATGATATTGGTGTCACAACTACTCGGCTGGTGACACCATTGTGGCTAACTTTTCACCAGAAACATCTCAGTAGTTGCAGTAAAAACCAAATAAAGTATTCCAATAAAGATACTCAGTAATACGCCTGGCGGGCGTTTTGTGTAATCGAAACTTATCTGTGACGCTAAAAACAAACCTATTCGAAGTCTTAATAATTAAGATTTGCAACAGAATTAATCTACAAAGTTCGAAAAAGTGTCACTAAATCAGGCTATTCCTATTTACAGCCTATCTCCGATATATTCAGCATCAATTGAAGACAAGTAACACTTTAAGTGTATGTTCCTGATTGAATATTCGTGATCTATATACAATTTATATTAGGCGTTTGTTAGCATTGATAAAACCATGAGGAATAATATGATAATGTTATTAATGCCTCATCCTGGTGCATTATCGTACACTGTAGTAATAAATAAATGTTTGAAATATTTAACTTCTTCAAAATTTGTAGCAGAAATAAGTTAAGGAAGAACTTCATTTACAGGTCTATTTATTTAAACTATAAGTAGGGCAATCTTGGAACTAAACTGTTTTCTTTTACTATGCATGGTATAATTTTAATATCAATCTAATTTAAAAATAATTATTATGGTGCAATCAATATAATGCACTGTTAAATTAAGTGCTACGAATTGTCTTTAAATTATATTACTTAGAACCGTTGTTTATATGGGTTCAATGAACTATGTTTGGTTTTTAGGACTTAGTTGTATTGTTCTCTTCTTTCTTTGTAAATCAGGTTGGGATCCGAACTATCCGAGACCACGTGAGTTTGAGATTCTTTTTTATTTGAAGACAAAAGTATCAAGCAAGTTATCAAACACTGAATTATTGAAAATTGCATTGAATCAAAATCATCCATTACTTTGTCGGTGGCTCCTTACGAATCTTAGGCAGTTCAAGATTGAGCCAGATTTATTACTACAATTGGATGAAAATGAGCTCTTTACACCAATGGCTTGGTATTTTACGAGATTATTTTATCAGACATATAATATACGTCTTAAAGAGGCATATAGCATATGGCCTGGAAAAGTATGTTGCTGCCCATCAAGTCGTTATGAAGCAAGTATCTGCGCAAAAAATAGCAGAAAACTAATTATAGTACAATCAAAACAGAAATTGGAAAATCTGCCGACTAAATATTTCGGCTTAGAAATCTACAATCATGTAAAATCAGGTGACTTAAAAGACCTTGAATTTTGTGCACTTTTAAAAAAGCTATTATTAAAAAATTACGACTCTTATTATATGCACACCACCGCATCTGGTAGAATTGCAGAATGCTTATTCAAGGCTCATAAAAATCTTACACTGGTATCATCGTTTCCATTCAAATCTAAAGGCTTTGGATTAAAACATCACATTTATCGGAGTAATGTAATTCAATTATTTTGTCAAAAAAAGGGAATAATTCCAATAGGAGAAAATCATTTTCCACATTTCCTTAATGGATTTGAAACGGACGTTCTGGAAGGTTTCCCTACACTGGCCGTAAACCTGAAAGTCGGAGATGCCATAGGGCCAACCAACATCAAAGGGACATTAGGAGGTTTTTATGAATATATGGGTAGACCCTGCTTTTTAACGTGTGCTCATGTCATGTATGATGTTCAAAATTTGCTGAAGTCTGCATATGATGTAACCAGAAACGAAGCAGTCAAGGCATTTCTACACACTCCTAATGGCCAAATATTTTGTGGCAGCACTATCAGAAGAATATTTGAGCATGATGATAGTAAAGTGACGAGCGTGGATGCTGCGTTGGTTGAGATAGATATATCAAAATGCACTGTTGATCCCAAAGACTATGTTCGGGGTTTTAATGGTCAGAATTTTCGCAGTTTAGGTAAGAAAATTTATCCTGCAATACAAACTGTTAAAATTTATAACGAATGTTAAAATAAAGAAGTAAATCAGATGGTTCTGAGTCATAATCAAGAAAAAACAAAATGTTAGCAATTATAAAGCCAAGACAACAGAAAACTCATTTACGCAAAAAGAAACAAACATTTAAAAAGTAAAACAAATAAGTGAGAAACAGGAACGTTTCTTAGTAGAAGAGTGATACCCGAAGCTAAACATACCCTTCTTTACTAGTTACGCGCCTTTCAAATTTATCAAAATCGATGTAGAATAACGATCAATAAAAAACAATAATTTTAGAAGTAATGTCATAACTCGACTGACAGATACGAAATAACAGTCAACCAATTTAAGATGGCGAGTATTAATGTACAATGCAGATATCAGGTAACACACTAGTTGTTTAAAGACAATATTACAAAAATTATAACAGTATGTCATGATAATATTTGTATGAATACACGCAAAGCACAAAACTATGACAACAATCAAGGCTAATAACGACATTAGATAAGATTTAAAACTATATATTTACTTCATCAAACGCATTTATTTTGGCAGGTATGGCGTCCATATCTTTACACGAGAATATTGTAGATCATACCAATTTCGCTAATGCGTCGCAAGTTCAAACAATAGCTCTAGGATCTATATCTACGCCTCATCAACAGCTTGTAGACTTCAGTATGACGGATGACACCGATGTCTTCTTTAACAATATAGGACCAGTTGTAGCACATGTTAATGGTACTTCAATTCCGCAGCTAATATTTGTTTCTCCAATGCATATACAAGGTACTGTTGGACCCATCCCAGTTCAAAGAATATTTCGCATGTACAAGCAAATGATTGTGAATATACCACTGCAGGCAGGGGATTCAGGAACTTGCATTTATATCGTTGGAGGGCCTGGACGAACAGGATGTGTAGGAATGGCGATAGCGTTTTGTGGTGGTTTTTCCATCGTAACTCCATTGAAGGAAATTATGAGTAGATTATGAGAATCGTTGTCTGTTCAAACAAAAGTTATTGTAAAATACATAAATCAAACAAGACGTAATAATCGTACGGATAAATAGTTTTCGATTTCTCATAACACAAATTGCCTACAAACATACGTACAATTAATAAGATATGGTATCAAGTAAAATTAGACGGAAATCCTTGATAAAGGAACATATCTTTTCTGCTGATACTTTCTACTTTGTTGTAATTATTATCATTTTAATTCCTAAATGAATGTGGACCCGTAATAACTATTTTTAAAGAAAGCAACTGGCCTTATAACAAAGGGTTATTGAAGGAATATCAAACTCCGCCATTTGGATTTTGAATCAACATATTTGTATTAATCAGACTTGTATCCTTGACTTATCAGTCATGCTTTCTAAAAAAACAAGACAACATACAATTCAAAGTTCATTTTCGTTCGTCTTATTTGAATTGCATCTTTAAACATAGAAATAGTTTTATAGTATTCATATTTTGTATATTTTTAATTGTGTGCCCTTACAACAGCTTTGATTAACTTTTAATCCTCGATTAAATAAGATGTTCTTCTCTTAAATAGGATCACAATTATTTGCTCCACAATTGCATCTAAATCGTCACGCCTTTATGTGTACATTACTGAAAATTGGGATTTTACTATATAGATAGAAAAGCCACTACCAAGTACACCTATTAAGTATCGGATTTTGACAAAAACACCGTCATTTTTATCGTTACCTACTCTTTAGACTTGATAAGTGGTTGGTAGCTTTTTTTAGACACTTCATATAATATTTTCAATTACCTGTATTGTGTATTTACACGATCACAGTGGACGTATATTATTCCATATCCCAATGAAGAATATCCTAAGCATTTAGAGTTAAACGCTCCTGATGATTCTTGAAAAGACTAAATACGCGTCTGGCGTAATGAACATTTCACCTTGATAATTTTTATTACATCTTGTTGGAATATTTTAGCAAAGCCAAGTGAAAGCTAGTCAGCCGGTAGCGGGTGGTGAAGGCAATGTATAGAAGTTTGTAGTTGAGTTGGAGTGAGAAGATTCCAGATCAATGTTTTACGACTGATTGACGTTATTTATTTATATTGACACTCAATGACTAAGGCCATTCGTTGATCAGTCTGTGTCTATAAGTTTTACAAAGGAATGTGTTTATATTGTGCAGGTGACCACTCGATAAACCATAATTTTGTAACAAAATATCGTTTTACAAACGTAGTGATATGTGTACATAATTTAATTTACTATTAGAGGGGCTCTATTAAATAACCATATCTTACCAAAGCGGCTATACAGTTGAACATTTTAATACAAAAACATACGAAGAATTTTTTTTTTACCTTACTTGTGCATTAAAGATTATAGCAATTTGAAATTGTTTTTGTTTATTATCTAACAGCTTGTATCCACTTGTATTTTAATATTAATTATCATGCTAGTTTTGTTAGTAAGCCAACTTGAAGATATAATAGCACCATATTGACTTTGTGATGACAAGGGAGCATATCCGTGAACTAAAATTTCCTAAATAATTTCTCTTTGTGTTTTCTAATGTTTTCGTAGTTTAACACTGGGACTCGATACAGAGCTGCCCATCTCGTCCCGGGTTGTGTTTTAGGTGAGGCCCTCTGGTTTAAAAAAAAAGGGGGGGCGTTGTCAAGTTGATAAGGTAATAATACAGAAAACTTGGTTGTGGACCATAGTAAGTGAGCCGTTTGGAGAATACACGCTCCAATCACGATTAAGTGTCCTTTTGTAAATTTACAAAATACAAGCGCTACAAAAGGCTGTATTTTTGGTCCCTGTCAAACACTACATACTTTACTTTTCTGGTGGCATTCGAACGTTGTTCCCTTTTAAATTAATTTATTGTGTGCTAAATCATTCCCAAATGACCCACATGACCAAAAATTAAGCTGAAATACAACTGCTGTTGAACGTAAAACAAACATTAATTAATCAATCAATCAGCCAATCGTAGTTCAACAAATCTTAAATGATGTGTTTATTTTATTCTAAATTTCCTATCACAAATTTTCGAAACAGTATATCAATTTCATACAAGAAAGTTATGTT
Organism: Limnoperna fortunei; assembly: GCA_944474755.1. Taxonomy (NCBI): domain Eukaryota; kingdom Metazoa; phylum Mollusca; class Bivalvia; order Mytilida; family Modiolidae; genus Limnoperna; species Limnoperna fortunei. The sequence continues at coordinate 36,172,566 of OX104115.1, forward strand.
GTGCTTTTATACCTATTTTTACCACTTAATAATTATTATTAATTATATTCTACAATTCGGCAACAATTTAACTTCATAATAATAAAGCTTTTGTCATGCTTATGATTGGATGTTATTTCCGCGTATCTTCGTATGGGTGTCTGTTATTCAAGAAATAGAAGGTGGGTGTGTTGTAATCATTGTTTTGTAAGAAACAGTGTTGTGGAATGTTCCATGTTATTACCCCTTTTGTTTATATTGTTTGTTTGTTTGAATGTTGTTTAATGCAACTTTCAGCTACATCATTGTGTCCAGGTTTTATTGTAGGAAGATGCCGGAGTACCCGTAGAAAACAACGGACCTGCGGTAGGAAAATGGTAATCCTTGTCAACTAAGATTGCAGTCGAGTACACCCTGCCTGAGGTGAGAGTTGAACCCGCAGACCACGTGATCAATAGTTGGCAAACTACCTTAACCACTCGGCCACGAAGGCCCTCCTTATGTTTATATGTTGGAATGTTAAAATATTTAGTCGCGTTATCTAGTATAGTATGGTAAACAATATAATACAACATGTATATCTATACAGTTGTTAAATTACTTTTTAACACAAGAAATACGTCAGTACGTTATTTATTCTTTCAAATGCTTATGTGTGGGACGTATTCTGGAACGACCTTCTCTGTAACTAGTTGACTAGATGCTTTGTCTGGAGTAGTAAATTTTTAAACCTTGAAATCTCTGATAAATTTTTATCCATGGATTTATCGGTATATATCCAGAACACTAACTCAATGACAAACAAATAAAAAGTTTATGATTGTGATTGAGTTGTTACAATTACAATCTAATAATTCCTTATAATTGAATTAAAAAATTTCTCTAAACTCCCAGTTTCGCGTTTCTTGTTAATTTTACGCACAAAATGTTATTCCATAAACTACCTTCTGATCTGAATAAAAATGAACACATAACAAACCTTTCACTTAAATTTATAACATTTTGTTTTTCTCAAACAACCACAAAAACAGTTTTAAATGTAACAAATCATTAATGTCAATTTCATCAAACAAACAATTATTTGTGATTATTGAATGCCGCCACCTTTGTTACACTGGTTGCATCAAAAGCAGTTTTGTCAACGTGATTTATCCAACAATAAATTAAGTAAACTTCATTTATTACAAAAAAGTATTCCGTTGAAAACTACTATCGGAAGTAATCTTAACTTATCGTATTTCTAAATATGCAAATCATATTACAATTGGATAATCAATATATTGAAATATGATCACGATTTCCGCAGGAGGCGTCAGATTAAAGAAGTGCGCCGAACGAACTATGACTGCGTTTTGCCCTATATGATTATTCTTTTTCTTACATTAAGATGAAGATATAAACAAAATACCGAACACCAAGGAAACTGTCAGAAAAAAAATTAAAGTCAAAGAAACTGGCAAACTTTAGGACCAAAACCAAAAATACCGTTGGTGTCACATTTTAGTTGTAAGTCTACGAATAATGTAGGTGACGCTGTTCTGCGTTTCTTTAATTCCGATCTTTATGAGCGTTGTTAATTGAATGGACATCATCAATATATCAATATGTGAAACTAAAGGACCTAGCAGCCTCTGCAATCTTCTTGTTTTTAATAAGACGTTACGAAATTCAGTTTCATAAGAATATAGTAACCAGTCGGCTAGAAGTGCGGGCACACTTGTACCCATAGGAATTCAGAGTTCAGATTGCCTGCTGAAAAGCATATTTAATATTAACATATTTTATTGTTCTAATAAAAGCAACACTGGATCAGACACAAGTTTACAACTTAAAATTGTCGTCTTCGATAAATACATCAATTAATTTAAATCAGAAAAAAATAAAATATACATAATAGGTAAATATTTTCACAATATGAAGACGAGAGAAAATAAAATGAAACATACCGGTACAAAATTTTTTTACAAATACAATTCGAAAACACTGTAACAATAAGTTATGGAAATAAACTAATCACTATAAAGCTGTATGTCGGTAAGACATGTTTGTATATACTTAATTGTCTACATTAACTACCTATGGTATGCTGCCCTCCCCCGTACATAAAGTGTGACCTTGAAAAAAAAGAATGCAAGTATGCATTCATTTCAAACCCATTGTATACATTAAGTGCTGAAAACCATTTGTTTGGCAAAAAAAGCTGGTCGCTTCCAAATAACAAAACGATTGTAGTTATATGTTATATGTTAACCTTCCAAGTCAAAAAATGAATCAAAATTTAATCTCCTAATTAATTTGTCAATTTGTTCAGTACTATAGCCAACTAATTTAAAAACCATTTGTAAATCTTCAATGAATAGTGCCTGCCAAATATTACTACAGTTTTAATTAAAATATAAATTCTTTTTGTTTATGAATATTATAACTATTACTAAATTAATATGATAGTTTATTATTCTATATTGTTGTATGTTACTACTTGCTTGTCGGGATCACTAAAACAATTTATATGACAGACAATGTGACAATGTCCTGAATTAAAAGAATGATATGACGTATATTATGTAAGTATGCGTAAAAGGGAGGGAGTACTTTGACAGTTTATTCTAAGCGATCGGTTAGATTTGTTTGTTTTGTTTAGATGTATCTTGATTACTTTTCATTCAACCTATAAAACACGTTAAGAAAGTGTAGAATTAATAGCATAACAAAGCTCGTATTAAGGTCGTAGTGTTAAGTAATAATTGAGTCTACTTATTTATCTTTTTTAGTCTAGATGATCGTCGTGGCACCATTGATGATTTCTATCTTTTTTGTCTCTTGCTCACTCCTTCAACAGAGGCATGTATTGATATCTTTGCAGACCCCGAAAAAAAAGTCTTCAACAATATACAGTATGTTACAAAAATATTGATAGAACAGCGTACATTGTAATGCAATATTAATTAAATTATGTGTGTTGGAGACATAACAAAACTTTTTTTGACAAATATTAAAGGAAGACTAGAAACAAAAATTAAATGGATAAAAATTGATGTGATTGATGCGATGGATGCGATGATGAGTAGTAAATCCTTGTGAGTAATGATTCAAACTATGGGGAACCTTTCTGACTATTTGATATACTCAAATACATGCTTAAAGACTTGTTCATTGTGATTATTAGACAATTGTGAATTACCAGATGTAAGAAGCTCAAGATTAATTGGTCAGTAGATTGGCAGCCAATAAACGTTTTCATATAATCTATCTGTAATATTAGCATATCTGGAAAATTCAAAGAAGCAATTATTTGAATCTTTGCGGTTGGATCCACCGCGACAAGATAAATCAGATGTATTTTTTACCATGTATAGGTAATAATTCAATATTGATGCTGAACATCTTAATTGGGTTAGAACAATATTTAGTTTTCGATGACCATATTGCTCTTCTATGTGGGTTCAAGTTCTTTAGTTCGGATAGAAACTTAAAGATAGAGTTAACATTACTGATTGATAGATCTATCTAAACGGATCCTGTGTCGTATAGTTGATGGTATGATTCTTCAGTCAGGGATAGTCTACAGAAGGGAGTCATAATATTGTTACCATTACGCAAGGGATAAACTGTCGTGCTTTGTATTGTAGGCGGAATTAAGTTACAGAGATACGCTGGTGTGGAATCGTGCTGTATATCATATTTGTAACTTCCTGCGTTTCCTATGCTCTTCCAAAGACTCCCACCCAATTTCAGTATAAATATTTATTGCAATGGTAAAATTGATAGGCCCGTGACAATTCGAGCAGCCTCAAGCTGTAATTGTTCAAATTTATTGCAGTAGCCTACTCCCATGTTATCCTAGACTTCACTGGCATATTAAACAAATGGTCTTATAAACACTTAATATAATTGTTCTACGTTATATTTCAATTTTTTGAGAACGCTCAAGTACTTTGAAACACTAGATATAATATTATCAATGTGTGTATTCCACTTAGCATCACTGCTGATGGTAAACACCTAGATTATTATGGGGTTAGTAAATGGTATATTAATGTCATGTATTGTAAATCTTATAATCTTATATATGGTGGCATTATAATTGAAAATAACACGATTTCGGTTTTTTCGGGATTAAATGACATTAAACATGTTTGCGACCATTGGTTTAGCTTTTTCAAATCGTGATCAATAACAGTCTGAATCTGCGCAGGAACACGACTGCAATAGCTTAACGACGTGTCATTAGCAAACAATCGGTTACGGTTTCTGAGCTTATCTGCTAACAAGGGCAGGCAACTCTGTTCCTAAAAATAGATCGGTATAAAAGCATAAGCCAAATCATCTCCGGATATGACCGATTAATGGTACCAAGTATTACATCTAAAATGATACGTCAAGAAACTTTTTGGCAAATCTCCGCGGAAGAAGACAAATAATGATCATTAAATCGCCATTTGTTCTGAGAAGGTCTTTCCAACATTTCCTCTAATGTCAGAAAATATACATGTATGTGATGGTTTGGGATTTGTATCTTGCTAAGCATAAATTGTCACTTCCAGTTATAAAAATGAGTTATGTGAGTAAATAAAGTGGTCCCGAGCCAAAAATATATATGGTTGTTAAGGACTTTCATTCCGTTGTGAGGGACAAAATGCCACTTCCGGTCATGAAATTACATATTTAACTTGTTAACGTGTTGCTATTAAGGGACCGTGACCTATGACTTTTGAGCTTTGGCTCAAATTTAAGCTCTTTTCCTACTGATCATGTTAAACATATATGTTTACTATATTATCTCTAACCGTTGTCAAGTTTTAACCAAAAAACCGATTAACCGAAACGCGTCAAGGGCTGTAACTCGAAAACGGTTCATCGCAAAGCTTGGAGTCAAATGTACCAAATGTAGGTCTTAATAAGAGGAGTATTCTTTTCATTTATTGTCTGCTTCTATCTTTTATGGTTTATGGGATTTAGTGCTAACAAGACCTATGGTGACCTATGACCTTGACATTTTTAAATGTAATATATGTCACTTAGGATCAATGGTAGCGGTCCCAAGTCTCTAGGACTTACTGTTTTCAAGAAAAAACACGTAAACAGGAAGTTGATTTGAAGAAACAAATTTGCATGTTAAATCATCGCCATCGGGCAGTCTACATTTTGTACACTTCAGATTTTGAGAATCGGGTTACGGTTTCTGAGTTTATCTGCTAACAAGGGTTTTCGTGTTGGGGCAGATAACTCTGTTACTAAAAATAGATTGGCCTAAAAGCATGAGCCATGTCATGTTAATCGTACCAAGTATGGGAATGATATGTCGAGACACTTTTTGGCAAACCTGCGCAGAAGAAGAAAAAAAATAATAAGAATTAAGGTAAGGTCTTCCCACTGCAGTGAGAAAGACCTTAGTAATAATAATAATAATCATAAGGAAGACAAGAAGGTCTTTTCACTGTAGTGGGAAAGACCTTAAAAATATAACTGCCCCTTTTAAGTGGCACGAATCAAAGCAGTAACTTTAATTCTTATGCGTAATTTTTCCTTTTTGGAATTATGCTATAGAGCTTAGCTTTTTGTAAAAAGGAAACAGGTACAGTAAGTTATTTATTCTTAAAGCCTTTAGCACTAAAAAAATTATTTTTAGAGCATTAAACTCAAAATTTTTCAACGTTTATTCATACCAGATATTTACTGAAGGGAGTCATGCCGACTTAGGTTTTAATAAACATGACGAAAAGTAATAAAAACGAACATTTCAAATAACTAAACAAGTAAGGGAAACCTCACATGACGATACTTTATTAGCATATAGTAATATAGGATACACCGTTTTAATGGATATATGAAAGAGAGCAATTCAATCAAAAACAAAAAATAATATCCAAATGATTTTTATGGTATGTAAGCTAGTTGGTGTTGATAAATCCGATACATCTTTTGAAAACGGTGTTTAATTGTTATATTTTTTACAATTGCACTTAATTTACCTAAGTTTGCCTCAACTAGTATATGTGTTTGTGCATTGTGATAGTCTGAATTCCTGACTAAATATTCTCAATACCGTAAGCAGACTTCCGGGTCGAATATGTTTTTCGTTATTCGAAATACCTCAAAATGTACGTAAGCATGAACTGTAACTGACGTAATAATTGCGATATAAAGCATTATGGAGTAGCGGGAGACGTTCATTATCAAATTATAATAAAAACTGATCTGAGATTGCTATTAAATATATATGACTCGTTAGCAAGTTACAGCTGTAATCGGTTTTTTTTTCATAGATATATAAAATTTCTCATATATTGTACAAAAAGAGACTAAAATGACTAAACTAATTGATTTTAAAAATTCTGGCAGTTGAAATTTGTGTTAGCAGTTTAGTAATGGAAAGACAAATAGGGGTCTGATATGATAGTCTCATTAAGATTTTTTATGTTATGGAATCGAGAAGTAAATGATGAAAGAAAATAATCAAAATATTACAATACATGTGATAGTATCGTAACTAACATTTTCAAAAAAGAAGGATGGTGTCATGTTATTCCTAACAGGGACTGCTAAAAAGGTGTTAACAATTTGTTTTTGATGTTTCTTTATTACAAAGAAGGGGGCTCGGTGGTCGAGTTGTTAAGGTAGTTTGTCTACCATTGATCACATGGTCTATCAACACTGATACTGCGGTTCGATTCTCACTGCACGCTGGGTGTACTGGACTCCAATCTTAATTGACAGGATCGCCAGTTTTCCTACCGAAGGTCGGGGGTCTTCTCCGGGTACTCCGGTGTCGTATTAATATCGAGCTACCTATGAAAATTAGCTACGGTAAAAAAAATTTATACCGCTTAGCTATTAAAAATTGACTACCCATGAAAACAAGCTAACGTATGACATAAATGAATTAGATTTATTTCCCTTATACCGTAAGGTGGAGTTAGATAGGTGTGAGCTATTAAAATACTTATTTTAACAAATAAACTGGTATTTTTATTATGTTATTTACTATCCACAATGCCATAACAGCATAAAGTGGGTTCAGTTACTAATTGATAAACATCAAATCTACAGTCCGTATGTGTTTGTCCATATATATATATATATATATATATATATATATATATATATACACTGACACGAGTTCGATTCCCGAGGTGGGACGGCTCAAAAATCAAATCTGTGTGTACAGATGACTTTCAGAGTGGAAATTACAACGACATTGTTTGGTTAATTCATTAGACACTTATAAATATCATTTATCTTAACTATGTATCTTTAGTGCATTTCTAAAGATCCAATGTTGAAATACAATCAGATGTTGGGCATATATAAATAGACAATTATATATATATATATATATATATATATATATATATATATATATATATATATATATATATATATTGACACTGAAGAAGGCCATCAGTTGAGCGAAAATTTTGTCATATTTATTAATATAACTATTTTATAGTAGAAACATCTGTATATTTGTATCGTTGCATAATTCTCTAGACTTATATATATATATATATATATATATATTTATCGTTTTCTCTATCTTTCTGTCTTTGTGCAGAAATCTTTTTAGCTTTAACTTGCATTCTGTTTTTCCTCTTTCATTTTTAAGAAAAAAATTCAACATGTATTATAATTTTATAATAACAATTATCAATTATGGACAATATGTGATTTATTTTTATTAGTTATGTTATAATTTAATATGTATACTAGTATGTGACATTATAAAAAAAACATCGAACCGTGGGTCACTTTTAACAACGAAACATTAGTCAATTAACAGTTCTTAAATGAATTTGGCAACATACACCTTATGACATGTTTGTGTTAAATCTGGTGTCAATATTAAAATTTATGTGTACATTCCTTTCACAAAATCTAATCTGCGTCTATGTTTTGCTAAGCATATATTGTGTTAATAAATCTTATACTTTCATTATAATTATATGCAACAACCTTTACCGTCGTATAAAACAAAAAATGACTAAAATATCATTTTTTAAATAATTATATGTTACGTTGCTCTAAATTTTATCGCATGCTATAATTCTCTGTTCCTAAAGATGATATTTATTGTGTGATGTGGATTATAGTGTCCATAAAATTTTTCAGATTTAAATTTATGTAATATAAGATCATCAGATTTCTTTGATATTTATATGTAAATACGACATAATAGAATAGCGTTACCAATTTCGTTAAAAGAAGAGCCGTGAATGTTACAAACGGAACTGTGGAAGAATACAAAGTCTGTGCGAAAAGTCATTAATGAAATAAGCGTTACCAATTTCGGTAAAATAAGAGTCGTGAATGGTACAAACGGAACTGTGGAATACGTACAGAACGCTAACATATTTTTATCACTGTTCATCGTTCTTGATGATTTCTATTCTTTAATTTTGATGTCGATATCTCATAGCAATGCTCAAATCAGACGTGATTTATATTATGTGCACTTTATTTGTTAGTCACAATGAATGACAAGGTGTATTTCAGTTTCATGTGTTTTAAGTAGACTTTAGAAACATGTCATTCCTTCTGTCATTACTGCAAAACACCGTTTTCACAATTACCTTCTGCAATAATATTTAGATGTTGCGATTAATTGTCAGAAAACTCTACATCATTAAAATTTTACTGATTTCAATAACGTTTTCATACTGTAAAATGAATTACCAATGTTTTATCATGTCTATACATGTAAACTCACCTACGTTGTTTAATTGTTTAATGTTTAAATTTGGATTATAATTATTTTAAAATCCTCACAATTATAGTTATTAGTTTTATTATTGGTAAGTTGATATTTATTATTCGACGTTTTAATTTTTATTTTATTATAAATTAAAATATTCATCTGCTACAAGTGCTTACATTTATCTATGTTCTCATTTCTGTTCATATGTTTTAGATACAGTCATTCTAGTAAGCAATCATTCTGTTTTCATAGATACTGTAGACTTTATATAATTAATAGTATATAATCATTACATTGATTTATAATAATCTTAAAGTAAAGTTGTAAATACCCGTTATATGTAAGACAATGTACGAACAATGTCAATTGTTTTACGGTAAAATGTATTTGCAATAAATGATTGAATGGCTTACAAACATACAGAAAGCTGAACATTAATATAAACAATATTCGTACACTGTCAGAAACTCTAAAGTTTATTTCTGTGATCATTTCAAACTAAAAAAATGTCGACAATTTATATCCTTGTTCGCGGCGTTATCAATGCACTTTATAAATTAATAAACATTAGTTATAAATACGACAGCAGAGAAAAGTGTTACCAATTTCGTGAAAAAAAGAGACGTTAATGGTACAAACGGAACTGTGGAAGAGAAGAAAGTCTATGAGAAACGTCAATAATGAAATAGTTATAGCGCTGAAGAGAATGTTGAATACGTACGGATTCCTTACATATTTCAGCACTGATCATCGTTCTCGGTGATCTTACTTTTTTATTATGATGTCGATATTTCATAGCAATGCTCAAATCAGACTTGATTTAGATTATGTACACTTGATTCGTTAGTCACAATGAATGACAAGGTGTATTTCAGTTTCGTGTCTTTTTAGTATGCTTTAGAATCATGTCATTCTTTTTGTCTTTAATGCAGAACAACGTTTTCACAATTGTCTTCGCAAATATTATTTAGATGTTGCGAATAATTGTCAAAACCACTCTACATCAGTAAAATTTTACTCATTTCAATAACGTTTTCGTACTGTAAAACTAAGCAGCGGATTTAATGATTAGCTTTACTATTCAGCGTTTCTATATAAATGTGAGATTCTTTTGAGTATATCTTGGCAAAAGGAACTTGCTGAGAAGAGAAATAACAGAATATAAAACTAACTTAAATAATCATTGTGTTTGAAGCTGCGTTCCCCAATCCAATATGTTCACATACTCAGTTTTATTGTCTATTTTTGTAAGAATAAGTTGCTTTAAAAGTCAAATTAAGAAGACGATCATATTAGGTTACTCGCGTATTTGTTTATGTTTGACTTTTCTCAAAACTGATTGGTTAAGGAAAGTTCAGACGCCAAAATTATCTAAATTATTTACCATGGATATAAACTTAACAAGTCTATACAGTTGTAGATATTCATTAAATTCTTAACAGCATTTAAGACATTGTTATGTGTACGTTTAGGACGGTGATTTCTATGCCATTTATCAAGTGTGACAACATCCATTTGTTATCAACACTGTTCAAATTAAAGGTTTAGAAAAATTAATCTATAGGAAAATATTTACCATAATTCTGTTCTTGCAGATTACTACATGTATAGGAGCTTTGACATAATGCTACAAAAAATGCAGGATCCTCTGAAGATGTCTCGCACAAGTGCCCGTGAGTTACCCAAATGGAAAAAATGTCAACTTTAAATTTGGTAGATTATATTTAAACTTTCAAACAATAGAAATAGAAGTGATATTGAGCCAAAGTCAGTTGAAATATGTTGGTTTTATGGTTTTTTAAGAAATAAACTAAAATAGTCATTCTCAGTTTATACTATTATAATCGTTAATTATATGCAATTTGTAATAGGTAAATCATTTTTATTACTTGGTTTCAATTCTGTTTTTATAATGCAACAACACACACATTTGTATGCGTCTATACAGTAGGATTGTAATGCGTTTATATTTAGGTGCTTCTGATTTTGTCTTTATTATAGTTATCTGTTTATAATTTCGAGATATTTTATTTCTTTAAAGTTTTTTCTAATTTTTATACGATTTATTCTTGAAGCAATCCTATAAAGAAAGACTCCAAATATTTTGCTCATATTTTCCATTATTTATAGTATTGCATATATTAATAACAATCTTTAAACCATAGTCTGTTATCTTCGTTTTGCTAAATTGGAACTGAGATCGAACATGCCATTTGGATGAGGTTTTTGAAAACTTACCTCGCAATATTAAAGATATACGCCTTTCTTAATTATGTTAATGTTGCAAGATTAAAATGTACCAATCGTATATAAAGTGTGCCAAAAGATTTAGACAATTATTATGCCGGTGCAGCCTGTACATTTAGAAATAATCAAAGTAAATTTCACTATAAATTTAAATTTATTAATTTTTACCAGTTGTGTATATTCGTTTATTACATGTAAATTCAATTTGAAAAAAAATTAAAATTAAGCATTACTTTATACAACCAAACATAGTAGTAAATTAAGAAATGTTTTTAGTAATAAAGGTTGAAAATAGTAGTGAAACTAAATTTTTACCAAAACATTAAATTATTTCATTCTAGATTTATGTTTATAATGCGTCGCAGAAATGATCATTGCAGTACACTAATCATTTATATTTAAATTTCAAACCATCATTGTTGCTTTGAATTATTTTAAAAGCGTCACTTACATCTGGTTGCTGTCTTTGGCAAGTTTATATCGTCATTTATGTTATACCTCTTTTCGTATTTGATCAAGCAGTTGAGAGTTTGAGTGACCCAAGACTATGTGAGTTCGAGATTCTCTTTTATGTGAAAACAAAAGTATCGAGCAGTTTATCAAAGACAGAATTATTAGAAACTGCATTGAATTAAAACCCACCATTACTCTGTCGATGGCTGCTTACAAACCTTGAACAAATCGAAATTTCATCAGATATATTACTTACGCCAAAGACAAAGATACCGTCAGGCCTGTGGCTTGGTATTATACGAGATTATTTTATCAGACATACAAAAAATTTCTCAATGGGTTATACAATATTTGGCCGGGACAATTGTGTTGCTGCAGTTTAAAGCCCTATGATGTAAATAATTGTGCAAAAAGTGGCAAAAAATTACTTATATTTGAATCAGAACAGAAAATGGAAAAACTACCCAAAAATATTTAAGCTTTGAAATCTACAACCATATAATATTAGGAGACAACATATACAGTGAATTTCGTACAATTTTACAAACTCAGTTTTCTGACAGTGAAGATTCTTATTATATGCATAGCAACATACCTGGCGAAAGTGCTGAACTTTTATTTAAAACTAATACAAACCTAACTATGGTTTCGGGCTTTCCATTCAAGTCGAAAGGTTTTGGATCAAAACATAACATCGATCGGAATAATATAATTCAGTTATTTTGTCGAAAGAAGGGAATTATTCCCATTGGAGAAAATCATTTTCCACAATTTATTGATGGCGTTGAAACGGACGTTCTAGAAGGATGCCCGACACTCGCTGCAAACCTACATGTCGGAGATGCCATAGGGCCATGCCATAGCAGTGGAACATTAGGAGGTTTTTATGAATACTTGGGTAGAATGTGCTTCTTAACGTGTGCTCATGTCATGTATAATGTTGAAACTTAAAAAAACCATATTATTTAATAAAAAGAAACAAAGAAGTAAAGGCTTTTCTACACACATCTAGTGGACCATTAGAGATCGGCAAAGTTATCAGGAGAATATTTGAGCCTGATGTTAGTACTGGTACAAGTGTTGATGCTGCTTTAGTTGAAATAAATTGTCCAGCATACACAGTTGATCCAAAAGACTACGTTACGTGTTTCAGGAAATAATCCTGTCAATTACCATACTCTAGGTAAGAAATATTTTCAAACATTATATTCCTGATGCACTCAAATATAAACAGCTACATTATATAAAGAGTAAATATATATAAAAGAAAAAATATTGTAGTACGATTTTAAAAAGCCACGACTCAAATAAAAGTCTCGAACACTAAAAGCATCAAACACTTACAAACTAACAACACTTTAAATAACTGAGTGATATCCGAGTAATATCATGGTTTGCCAGTGACACAAATTATGCTCCCTGTAGACAAACATTGGTGTAAAGTCACGTAAGGTAGGAAAGACTAGTAAATTACCCAATGCAATCCGTCACAATAATGATATATTAAGTTATAACAGATACCATACGTGGTGCTCTGCTACATAAAGTATTGATTAACATCATTGACAAAAGTAAAAACAATACATATCGAATTCAGAAAAAACGAGTTTAAGTATAATTAATCTTTTTTAAAAATATAAGTTGAATTTAAAGGCTAACAATTTTTCATCAATATAAAAATTCACTATTGAGACCTGTTTGAACGTAAGTATAAGGTTAACACTGGGGAATAAGTTATGCAGATGCACAACACACTTTCTCACTAATTCTCAACTGAAAATGCTGAGGCAATTTGCTGTGGTTTTATTTCAGACCGCTTTTATTTTTGAAATAGCAAATATTCCGTCAAGCAAATAATGTAACACAATAATAGGGGCACGTAATTTTGTTTATATAATTAGTGAAATAGATCGACTTTTCATTCACTTAAGTCTACTCGTAACATATTGACTATAATAAAATAAGTTGGTATGTACAAATATACAGTTTTCTGATCCAATATTTATGAATTATGAATTTATGAATATCTGGTATGCAAAATCATCAGAAACAAGCAATATAATTTGTATTACGTTTGAATTAAAGTAGATCTTTATCTCGCCAAGCGGTTTTTTTTGCAGGAATGTCGTCAGTACCATTAAACGAAAATTGTCTTGATCATTTACAATTTGCTTATGCATCAAACATACAGGCAGAAGCTCCAGGATCTGTGTCTAGGCATACTCAACTTGTGGACTTTAAGATGGAAGATGCCACCGATGTCTCCTTTAACAATATAGGACCATTCGTAGAACATGTAAATGGTACTTCCACAGCTGATATTTATTAATCCAGTGCATATACAAGCTACTATGGGACCCATTCTACAGCAAAAAACAGTTTGCATGTACAAACAAATGCTGTTAAATATACCATTGCAAGCGGGAGACTCCGGTACTTGCATTTATATTAGTAGAGGGCCTGGGCCAACAGGATGTGTTGGAATGGCGATAGCATTTGGTTCTGGCTTTTCTATCGTTACTCCATTGAAAGAAATTTTAAGCAGATTATGACAATCCTCGTCTCAAAAACAATGATGCATAACACGAATACTAAAGTTTGCACTACATTTTATGTGCATAGGTCATATAAAACCTACCATTCTCATTTTTATTCAAGGTCGATAGTCATACGTGCATCCTGAAAAAATATCAACTCAAACAACTGTTCAAAAATGTGAAAATGTTTAAATTAGTAATACTTTAAGATACAAATATAAAGATGATGAAACTATCTATCCGGTTGCGATAATTATTGGAAATATCAACAAAATGATCATATATTTGTTCACAATATATATGACCGTTTATAGGTTTATAGAAACAATATGCAAAGATAGCAACTTGGTTTGAACATTGTATATATTTCATGGGTTGCAATTGATGACTTTCTACTTTTAATGAACAATATGGATTATAATATTTGTTAACAATTGTACAGATCTATTTTTGTAAACAAATGTATTACAAGTTATGTTAAATTATCTAGAAATCATTCTATTGCTTTACAACACTAGATGTTCGTTCTTTTTTCACATCAGATTAATATTTTTCAGTTTTATCTGCTACTCTTACATCTTTCTAACGTCATCTCCTAGTTGTATGCGACTTATAAATATCATACCAGCATTCGAGTGGACAGAAAATGGTAGATTTGACATGAATTATGATTTCTACTTATGGAACTAATTAATTCCTAATATTACAGTATTCATTTTTTTTATACTTTTAATTCCAGAACGATGTATGAATAATATACTCAAAATAATCACATATGCTAGTCTCTCCGCACAATCTGCATTTTTAAACTGTTTATTCACTTGTAATATTCATAAGACTGTACATGGAAATTTGTTTATAGAGCTGCATTCTCATCTACTATTGTAAAAAAAAACACTTTTCATTTCCTCATTAGTGTAACATATATACCTTCATATTAAATTAAAAAAGAACTAGACTGTACCGAGGTGCAAACCAGGAATGAGTGCATAGATATTGCTAGTATTTAAAACGCCTTTCGGCTTTATAATATTAAATAACATTTCAGAATTTTGCTTGAACTCGTGTGTCAAATTATGTTCAAGAACAAACTATGCATTTCGTGCCCCCCCCCCCCCCGTATTTCAGTTACAGATTTACCTAGCTTTGCCCTGATAAGTTATGGATTCAAAGATTTTATGTCTGTTGTCAAAAATTGTATATTTTGTTTAGCAATAAAATGTGTAATTTATGTTGTTATGAATATTATACTTTATTATAGAAACCAGTGTAAGAATACAAAAAGAAGTTAGGAGTATTAACGTTTTTCACGCTCAAACTGCACGTGGTAAAATAACTGTCTAGAAATGTGCACGTAGACAAAATACCAAGTAACAAGCCTTTTGCACTCCATAACTTTGTGCATCCACCATGAACCCCAGAAATCAATATTACTGACTGCAGCCTGCTCGTGTAAACCAGTCAGTTCTCGATAAGACAGATACTGTAAAGATAAACTAGTGCTGATTGTGTCGGGATGTAAACACAGAATGTCTACCAAACGAACCCCCATAGCCCATATAACGTTTAGCATGTTGAAAACCATCCAAGTGCAAATTATAAAGATAATGCAATATCTTTGAAATAGCAGAAATAAATTTTTAAAATTCCAAAAGTGGATTTCACAACTTCAGGTCACCCGTAATCTGTTCCCAAAGTTTCATATTGATTGGACATTGCATCTCATAGAAAATGTGCGAACAAGATTGAGCGTGAAAAAAAGAAAAAAAAAGAAGAAACCGGACAAAAACAATATGTCTCCAAAACATCGTTTAAGAGACATAATGACAAGCTAGCACCTTGCCTTGTGTATTTTTGATGACAGCATGCATTGTCAGAACATTCTAAATATGTTGGAAACAATAATATTTCTAATCTAAGATTAGGTGATGGACAGGATAGGGTATACGTGTATGCGAGATAAACATGTACATGCAACGAACAAACAACTAGTCATATTACCAATTAAAATGTAAACAACCTGACGTAATTGGGTTTAAAAACAACTAATATTTACAATACCTAACCTACTGGTCCTGCCACTGTAACTGGCAAGTAAGGCTTCGATTGCCAAGTATGTTAGCTTTCACAAAAAGCCAAGGAAACTAACTTTGTTAAAAACTTTTCTCATAATGAAATGCATTAAACGTAACATCGACAACCAAAGGAATATACAAGTATTTTGGTAACACAAAATAAAATACATCATGTTCTACTGATAAAAGATTATAGGTATATTTACTGGTAAAGAAACTCTTATTTATACCCCTACAACATATTTCAATAATATTTGTTCGGTCGTGTTAATCGGAGTTGTTTTACGTCTTATTACAGGTGAGCCTTATGGTTATTGTCTTGCATGAATAACATTTCTGTAATGTATTTGTCGTTGATAAGGTAGACATTTTACAAATTCAATTGAAAGTTTTTTTGAATGGTTGTTTTTCTACTATGCTTATTTACAGTAGACATTTGTTAGAGAAAACTGAACAACTGATCAAATATTTATTTTATTCATATTTTTATATCGCTAACGCTGGGACCATACTGGGGGGATGTTTCTCATTGCCCCATTAACAGTGATGTCAATGCTGTCCCCAGGTGGCGGATAAGGGATGACATCGATTTGCGGGAGGAAAATGTCGGAAAGCCTGTCTGTAGTGGATAATGTGGTTGTTTGCTTCATGTATGATAAAGACCAATTTTGAATAATTCGAATAATACAAGACTTATTTTAGCCGCAAAAAGGCAAAATTCTCTACCCGTACCCAACACTCCATTTGCAATAAAAATTTAGTTTTTGCTGATACACCCTTTTTTCTTGTTGACTTATTGTTTGGTATCTTGTTGTCATCCTAAATATAGCTGAATAGTGTTCGGTAGAGGCAAATGAATATTCAATCAATCTTATCGGGACTGAAACATATGTAAACTAGTGTGTAGAATTCGACACAAGACTGTTAAGATGGCGTTTGACCAAATGTAACACTTAGCGTGATAGGAAAGAATTGTAAGAAATCAAAAATTATAATTTTATATGACATAAAATTTACAAACTATTAAACACCGCTACATCTGTGCATGTGCTGTATTAATATAGTTTGACAATTTATTACGTATTTAAAAAGATGTCTCTGATTCATTGATTGATTGATTGACTGATGTCCCACGAGAATTTGTTTTACACATTTTCGCTTCTAGAACAAGTGAAAAACAACAAATTAATTTTGCTAAATAGGCAATATGTACTACTGTGAAAGTACTTAAATTCGTGGGTATCAATTTTCGTGGTTTGGTGAAATTTTACATGTTCGTGTGTTCTTAAATTCGTGGACTGACGGTTTCCGAAAATGCAAAAAGTGAGGTAGCGATCAAAATAAATGATTACAGCAGAATCATTTTCAATGTTGATAATAAACATCAACATATAAAGAAGACAAAACAGTTTCATTACATGATGTTGTTTACGCGCGTCGTAAGGAATGTAAAATTAATAACACGGAAATCAATAGCTAATTATAAACACGGTAATGTATTAATTAATTGATTAATTGCAAACAAAATTCCTTTGAGTCTATTTAATTCTCTAATTGTTATCTATAGAAGCATTCCTAGCCGAAGGGCATTTATCACTTTATGTGTTGAGTAGCAATAAGTACAAAGGTGTAATTTTATGTCATTTGTGCCCCGATCGGTATTATCACAAAATCCATTTGATTTAGCGTGTCATTGATATGCATTAATAAAGATAAAGTATAGCTTATCTTTTAAATATTTTATTTGTTATTTTTATTTATGTTCAAAGGAGCAACCAAACTCATAATTCCGATAATAATTTGTTACTTTTTAACATCGAAGAACACCTCGTATATCCCACCTTGACCGGAAGTCGATGTTTCTTCGCACGCTTTACAATTAAATAAAACCTACATTTGATATGACACAATTCGAACATGAAACCTGTAACATAATCATTAAGATGGATTTTGAGCTGAACATTAGTAATGGATGGACCACAAAATCATATATTACATTTACAAATTAATGTCCGATCTCGGAAATTTTCAGATCGTTGTTCCAAAGTTCCCATCTGTTAATGAAGTTTTATTCTTCGTTGGATTTTTAATTTCGTGGTCCGAGGCCTCCACGAAAACCACGAAAATTGATACCCCACGAATAAAAAGTATTTCACAGTAAATCTCTACTGTCTCAAGACAACAGTGGAGAAGTGTGTAGGGTTCAATAATTTAGCCTTTTGTAACATTTTGTATAATTCGCCTACAAAATGTTCAAAATCTTAAAAATGATCTGAATATTATACGGAGCGCAGACTGAATACACCGCAACCTCGGAAAGGCTTTCAGCAACCACTTGCTACATAAATGTAGCTAACATCCGCCAACTAGAGAGCTTACACTATCCACGTCAAGTGAACTAAGCAGCTCTGTGGGTTGCGATGTACCATCAGCAGTGCCCATTATGTGACGAACACGACATATATTTAAACGTTACAAATGACCAAAACAGATATTTAAATGTATAGATTTATCGAATCTTAACCAATACAGGACTACACTACACGTTGTCGAAAAAAGTGTTCAAAGTTTTATGTCGTCAAAACTTGAACACCTCCCTAATGACATGGACTTTACAACCCAAGACGGCAACATGACAGAATAGAGATCACCGCTATGGAGAGTTCGGTAAAGCGTTAATTGTATATCCTTGAATTGTAGAAATATATTTTTTTAAATCATACTCTGCAAACTGACACATGTATAGCAATAGCAATGAAAAAAGGGCCTCGATGACAGAGTGGTTAAGGTTGTAAGTCAACAATTAATTTCGCGCCTAACAACAATGATGTTGCGGATTTGAGTGTCACTGTAGGGTGTATACTCGACTCCAATCTTAATGGACAATGATTTCCAGTTTAAATTCGAATGTCGATGTTTTATCTTTATCTTCCTCACCCAATAAAAACTGCATATATATAATATAGCTGAAACATTCCTGAAAGTGGCGTTAAATACTATTCAAACAAACCATCTATTACAAATATTTTTTAAATTTCGTAATTTTAGCTTTAAACAATATATCTCTACCTAAACCATATTTTATGATAAAGCACGGGTATAAGAATGAAATCCAAAAACTTGTAATCAAAGATTAGACGGGCAATATCACTTGGTGTCAAAACGTCAGTCTTGCAATGTCAAAAAATGTAAATCTTGTGTTGTTGCAATTTTCACTTTAAAATCGTTTTTTGCATCAAAATAATGAGCAAATTTAACACTAACAAAATCAGATAGATCATGATAACAAACTGTGAATGATTATACATACTCGTGTATAAAAAAACACCAATTAATAAGGAGACCAAGAATAAAAGCGGAAAATTTACAGTGAAATGTAATAAAACAAGTATGGCAGCTCAGTGCATTCGATATCATTTTGTATGGAACACTTAAAAGAAATATCGACCTCTGCTGTTGGCCTCGATCGATATCTCTTTTAAGTGTTCCATAAAACGTGATATCACATGCACTGAGATGCACTGAGATGTTTGTTATATTGAACTTTAAGCTTCTCAGTTACATGTTTCTCAGGCGTGTCTCTGTCCTTCGCTTTTTATTTTCTGTTGTGCTTTTCTATGAGGCGCTTTAGGATTGGGCCTGATATGTCTAGTTGAAAACCACATCAAGAGCCGAAAATCAAGGCACGACTACAAATCCGGATTTCTATAAAAAAAGAAACAAAACCCAGGGACACGAAAACAGAAAGTGATTAACTCGAACCCAATAATTAAATAACATGTTTGCACTTTAAAGTTTCTTGTAAAATTTACACTGAATAGCAGTTGCCTCCCTTGTAATAATACAGTCAAATTTTGTTATTTCTTATATCAATTGGTAGAATTTGCAATAAAAACTCAACTTATGTTACTTATCTGGAATAAAAATCTTTAGTAACATCACCTAGTACTATATATAGTAAGTGATTTATGTTTTCTATAGTTTGTATGAAATATTACTGAATATAGGTAAAAACTTGCATTTTTGACGGCTGTCTTGAACTAGTTTCTGATATAAATTGGTAGAACTTATAACAAAAAAATCACCTATTGTTATTAATTTTGAATTAAAAAAATTAGTTATATCTGCTAGTACTATATAGAGTAAGTGATTATGATTTTTTACCAGTTTTTATAAAATGTTAATTATATGAATGTTCCAATTAACAGTTTAACAGTTTTATTAGGTACACTCAGACACATTATATGTAACATGAGGTCAAACATAAATATACATAAATACATAAATACAGCAGGATAAGTAAAGTGAACAATTATCCAGAACTAAGTGTATACATAGCAATGCAGCAAAAATATCTTATAACAGTTTGCTAACATTATAAACAAATGATGATAGATTCGTCAATAGTTTGGTGTTGCACAAGGAAAGCATACCTTTCATTTTATTAACGTTTGGATTCGTATAATAATAATTTGGTATATATTTTATTCTGAGCTCTTTAATCGGCTCTGCTGAGCAAAGATAGAAGTAGTGAAATTCATCACCAATTCCAGCTTTGCAGAGATTGCATTTTCGTTCATGTCTCGGTATATTATTCCATCTTCCGGTCTCGATTGGAATTTTCCAATTAGAGGTTCTGAGTCTACATATATTTACCCTACTGAATTCAGAAATTCTACATAGGTATTTTTCAAGTGTAAATTCTGTTTTAAAGAGAGAGTAAAATTTACCACGAGACGAACCTTCGACATCTGAAAACCATTTCTGTATAAACTGGCCACGAAGACGGCATACAGAATGGCCTTCAGCTGTCGAAAGTCAACTCCACGTTGAAAAGAACAAACATATCCTACACCCGCGTTGTCCATGATAGATTTAATGTGTGATATCCATTTAAAATTACAATTATTTTGTATCTGCAGTTGGTACATTATTCTATACAGAGTGGCACTGAGCCTTGTCCCATTCTGGATTAGTTTACATCAGAATGAAACCATTCTCAATTTAGACCTTATTTCTAAAGAATGTCTGCCTAACTCGCCGTATACCATAAAGTTTGGGGTAGAGGACCTAAGATTTAGAATACGCTTACAAAATTGTAAGTGAACTCTTTCCATGATCCGAAGATCCTCGTACCCCCATACTTCTGATCCATATAATAGTATTGGTTCGACCAGCGAATCGAATAACTTTAATTGTAAATCTATAGGGATTTTCATGTCGCGAGTACGTTTATATATTGCAAACAGAGACTTTTGAGCTTGTTCGACTGGTTTTTTTCTCGCGTCACAAAAGCTACCGTTATACTTAAATATTATCCCAAGGTAAGTCAATGAATCAACAGTTTCTAATTCTGA
This sequence comes from Limnoperna fortunei, assembly GCA_944474755.1. Taxonomy (NCBI): domain Eukaryota; kingdom Metazoa; phylum Mollusca; class Bivalvia; order Mytilida; family Modiolidae; genus Limnoperna; species Limnoperna fortunei. Next base: position 36,193,909 of record OX104115.1, read on the forward strand.
ACCATTTAAAGTGAACATCGGTTTACGTGCACATTTTCTCTTCCTAAAAAGTATAACCTTTGTCTTTGAGACATTAACTGTAAGTTTCCAAAGATCACAATACTGTTGGAAAGCATTTTGGGCATTTTGTAACCCTTGGCTTGTTTCTGCAAAAATAACAGCATCGTCAGCATATAACAGAACGAAAATTTCTATAAAATTTTCTCTTTAATACAATTTGGTGGTACAACTTCGAGATCTAAAAGAATTGTTCTAAATCGTTCAAAAATACGGAAAAGAGAAAGGGTGATAAATTCTCACCTTGTCTAACACCTTGCATACATCCAAAATAATCAGATTTTTCATCTTTGTACACAACACAGGATTTAATATTGTCATACATATTATAAATGATGCGAAAACACTTTCCTTTGATACCATATTGCTGTAGCTTTTTCCAAAGGCCTGTGTGCCAAACAGTGTCAAACGCCTTGCTAAAGTCTATAAACAAACAGTATAGTTATTCCCAAACGAGAAGTACAGCGAGATCAAGGCATGCATTATAAATATGTTATCAGTTGTAGAGTAACCCTTCCTGAATCCAGATTAACATTTAGATATTATGTCAAACTCGTTTGATAAAAAGGTTAGTCTATCATTAATAATAGACGTAAAAAGCTTGCCAAGGCAGCTGACTAATGTAATTGGTCGATAGTTATCTGGGTGCTACAGTCCTTACAAGTAGTTTTACCAAAATATTTATCATCATGTACTCTGCCATTAGCAATATAAAGTGAACTTCTTTTACACAGATCTAATAATTTTAAACCGTAAGAGTTTGTGTTACCAATATCCTGATTATCCCGCTTAAGAGGAATATTTAGTTGCCTAAGAATCTCGTGAGTATGAGAATTTTGAATGATATCATTATCAATAATATCTAAGATATTAATTAAAAGATCATCATCTGGTATAATAAAATCGTCTAGGTTTCCTGTTCTGGCGTTAAAATCTCCAAGTAACGCAATGTACTTAGATATTTTGTAAAAATCGATGATATGATTTTCTATCTCAATGAATACGCTGTCGGAAGAATATCTTGTATTCTCCGGTGGAATGTATGTACAACCCAAATAAACATCTGAATCAAAATCAAACAGTTCTTTGGAGATTTTAACCCACTGAATGTATTCAGAATCACAGTCAATGAACTCAATAACCGATATAAGATGAGCTTTATAAATAATAATAATACCACCAGATTTTTTTCTACATTTTTGTCTGTTTTTACATAAGTAAGAATAGCCATCTGGTATATTAATATTATCAAAGTTATCTAACTTTGTTTCTAAAAAGACTAGAAAATCATAATTTTTTATAAGTTCACAGAAATCTGGATTGTTCAGTTTTGACTTCAGTCCACACACATTAAGGAATGTTAGTTTAAGTTTGTTTACATCTCGTGCGTAATGATCCGTGTCCGAGTGATAGTCCTAGTCACGGTTCGCTGAATCATTAATCTCGAGTCGGGGCCTTTGACAGGGTATGGATTCGTACGGCCTTCCATCAACTTATATTTTGTCATACACAAGCTTCGCACGAATTTTGCGTCGTTGCAGAGATTTTAACTCTGGTATTAAAGCTTTTCTTCAGTTTAATATTTCGTTTGGATATTGCTGATTTACTGATTAATGCGGTTTATTTTTTAATGCCCTCGAAACCTCCTTTAGAACTCGGTCATGGTCATTATAATTGGTAAATCTAGCAACAATGTTACGGGGTTTTCCATCACTTCGAGGTTTAAGTCTGTGCACATTTTGGAATTCGATGTTTTCTACATTTGCAAGGCCTAGCTCCGTTTGTAGGAAATTTCGAAGCACTTCTTCGGTATTTTCCTCATCTATGGTCTGTTCAATTCCTCCAAATATCAGATTATATTTCATGGAGTGACTTTGCAATTTAAGAAAATCTTCCCTCAATTTAATGTTTTCCTGTTCCAAAAACCTGTTGTTATGTTCTAGGTGCCTTACGCGATCTTCAATTTCATGATGATGGCGCTCTTCATTGGTTAAAGTGCTGTCTTGTTCATTTTGTTTTGTTTTAATAGATTCAATTTCACTTTTTAATCCCTTCATGCAATCCTCAAATTGTTCTAGTTTTTGGTTAATGGAATCAAGAATATCTAATTTTGGAAGTTTAGTTAAAATAATGCTCTCACAGTTTTGTAGTCTTTGACTGATTAAATGTAGATCTTGAATAACATTATGAAAGTCTATGATCTGGAGGGGGGTCGGAACAGGAACAGTGAATGTCTGATTTTGTTGTGCTGCTATGGCGCCTGTGCCATTTGATACTGGAAACTGGAAAGGTGGAATATAGTTGGTAGTACTAGGTATTGGTGTACTATGTCTATGCTGGACATTGAGGCCAGGTGGCTGGTTTACTTGAAAATGTGCAGGACTGGGCGTAGAAAACATAATCTGTTGCGGAGGGACTTGCGGACCACTTGTATTGTGAAGGGATGTGTTATAAATGTTCTCATTTGCCTGTGCTATAACCTGTGAGGTCTGAAGTTGTTGTTGTCGTTGTTGTGATATGGGGGCCGCCATCTTAATTTTACCTGGTGGTGTGATACACGAATTGCTCGAATTATTTGATCGTCGTTTCTTTCTTTTCCTTGACTTATTTGTCATCTAATATCTATATCGGATCATAACACTATATAAAACATACTTTATAACAGACTTTTTAGGCAGAACACATGTCGAATTCAGTGTATACCATGTTTTACTCGGAGCCTCAATAACCTGTCATCTTACTCATCCCGCCATTTCCCCAACACCAATTAGATGACATTTTTGACATATATTACCTTTTTATACCTATTTAATGGAAATTACTTGACCCAGCATGTAGCATTAATTCGTCACATTTGCCCTTTTTTATTGTTTTATCAAAATATATGCATTTGTTAAATTTTGAAATACCGCTAATTACATTCTGAAATACAGCACATTTCATATATTTAAGAATAATTTAAGATTATTTTAGTCATTTTGAATTAAAATTGTGATAAATTATGAATTATCATTTTTTAAATGATACAAATTACATTATGTTTGTGTTTCATTAAGTAATGTTGCTGAAGTATTCATTGAAGCTTCTAAACAATCCTAACAGGATTTTAGATACTTATTAATATTTTTTAATTGTAATTATGAATGTTTATATTAATCTTATTAAATTTTTTATTTTTCGCATACTCCCTCTTTTTTCAATAGAAAAAGGGGATCGACAGCAAGTGAAAAATTTACATGTACATGTGTAATTTTCATTAGATCGGGTATATGCAAGGATTCTACAATTTGTATGAACAGTACTCATTTTGAAGGTTGGTTCTGGCTTAAATGATTGAAAATCACATACCTTAACAGATTAAAATCGGGGGAGGGATGAGTCATTTTGTAAAAATAATTCCTCAATTTTGTCAACACTAACTAATGTTTTTAGCTCCCATAAGCCAAGTGATCGAAACAGTTTTTCAAATCAAAATGTTTCTGTTGTCTGTCGTCATTATTTTCATCACATTTTTATATTCTTCTTCAAATCCAGAAGGCCAATTTCAATGAAACATATCAAAGTATCCTTTAGTTAGGGGGATTCATGAGAATCCTCTTTGAAGGGAAGATAATCAAGAATGATATGTTACAAACACAGTGGTTACACATTTAAAATCTTCCTCTCAAATACACTGTTATACTTACTTCTTTCAGATTTAACACCAAGTAAGCTTTGTCAGGATAATTTATCTTTATGCCACTTTAAAGGGGAGATAATTAAGAATTGTCAAAATATGTCAAAATTAATGTTCTTCTCTGTGACTGCATTTCAACCAGGAATTTAAATTTGTTCAATTGAAATATGATGTAATAATCTTAAAATCATCTTGGGTACTTTAAGCAAATTTCAGTTAAAGTTGCCACAAAATGACCTTTTGAGAAAAGTAAATCGATGTTTGTGCAAAGAAATAAACCATTTCTTTTTGAAAAGGGGAAATAATTAACAAATTGCTACAATTTCTTTTCAGGTTTCTTTGTGCTAATTACAATTGTTGTTAATTGAAACTAGTGGTAAAATGGATTCAAATTTGTTTGATTCAATGGTTGTTCCTTCTTCAAAAAGGCGTTAATAGGAAAACTTTAAACTGGGTCTAGTTATTATAACTTATAGGTTCCTGCTTTTATATTATAGATATAATAATTAAAATACATTTTATCTTATTATACACTCTGCAAACTTGTTTTGGGGGTATATAGGAATCACCCTGTCTGTCTGTCCGTCTGTCCACATCCCTTGAAATCGCTACTCCTGCTAAACCGCTTG